>JAZHFQ010000049.1:0-600000 GCA_038387885.1 Spodoptera picta | reverse complement strand
AAAAAACACCGAGCACAATTATTATTGAATATATTGAATAATACAAACAAACTTTAGAATATCTTCAAACCCGAGACAGGCAGATTTAAAAGGATTTGTACATAATAACATGAGCATGGTCCTTACGACATATGTACATACGAATTTCAATTCTAAAGAAAGTTTTCTAGCGGACATATTGAAAGAAAAGTTAAAGAAAGGACATCAGTATGAAGGAGGAATCTTGGAAAGTTGCTTCACACGTCTCCGTCGCCGACACAAAGCCACTTTATTGGAACGTCCGACTCGTGTACAATGTACATGTTGTATGCTACTGTAATTTTAACTTTATCTACCTCTATATAAAGAATGTTATGACTGATTTTGAATGCACAACATTGACATGTGGAACTACATTACATGCATTTATAAAAATCTTCTTGTATACAGAAATGATAGTTGTAGTATATTTCAAAATACCTAACTAAATATTTCATATTAATTTACTATCAATATCAGAAATATGAAATGAATAAAAGTTCAGTCGTTGAAAATCTTTTGAAAGACAATCTGTGCCTGGAACTTTCATCAATGATCGTTAAATTGGAAAAGTTCAAAGCTTTGAATTTTTTATTTATTTTTTCTATATTGTTCGAGATCGACTTCCTCTTAATCGAGTGCGACGAACTAGAAGTTAAAGATGAAATATTACAAGTGAACTTCTTTCACTACCTATGACATAGTTTTAAAATAACATCTAGGCAAGATTGTTCAATTTTATAAATAGTCTATCATGTTTTGACATAACATAACATCACGCCTTTAATCCCCGAAGGGGTAGGCAGAGGTACACATTACGGCACTTAATGCTACTTTACAGTGTAACACACACTTTTCACTTTTTGTTATCGTGAGTCCCATGTAATAGGGAGTGAGCATATTGTCATATATTAAGCACATTTCCAGACTCCACACTACTACTGAGATTCTTTTGAAAAATCCAGTAATACTGTACCCGACCTGAAAATCGAACCCGGCCCGGCCAACGAGGCAGTCAACAATTATTGACTTCAAAATAATATGACTAACGAAAATGAATACAACCGTATCTTAAACCTAAAATAGATTTCGTAATACGTAACTAGAGGTACATAACTTCGTGAACTTATGCTTATAGATATTTCCAAAAGTGAAGAAGACAAGGCAAGAATTTTTAGTTATAAAACTGATTAAAATTATACTTCATCGATATCTTTGAAATCGAGTCTCATTGGACAATCTGTCACTCCAGACAGACATAAAGAATTAGATTACCGAAGTTACTTTATTGAGAACTTGTTGATACTTGTGACTTCACTTACAGGGTAAAGTCAGCCAGATCTAACACTATGACATTATTTAGTACTACTGATTTATCGAATGTTCGCGCTAATCAATTGCCGTCATTTGCTCGTTAGGCTTAACCTATTCCAAAAATGTAGTAATATCACATATTTAAGATACATCATAATACCTACACCACATTGTACTTGCACGTTGTGCATATCTTTAATTGATTTCTACACTAGTCTGTATCCTTGTCGCGGAGAACGTAACGGGTTACTGGGTCTCCAGTTCGAAGTGCAGGAGAAGGAACGGGGTGGTTTTTAGTCAGTAAGAGTCTGACACTCTCACCCAGACTGGAGAAGTCATTCGATGATTTTCTTACTTTCAATGTTTGTGTTTCTATTGTTGATATCCTTAATAAAGTAAAATAAATAAAATGAGTAGTTAAATATCATTTTCGCAGTAAGATATTTCGTGCTGATAAACCTAAAAGCAACCGCAAACAAACACAAGATCATACTTTTACAATATTAGTAGAAATATAAATTCAGTCTGTATTCGAAGTGAACCTGTTCCTCGATTACCTCTAAAAATTGGCGCTGCTACAATAAAATCCAGAAATCACTTCAAGTGTCAGCGATCCCACTTATCCAACTTTCACATTCATCCACTCAACAAAATCACTCTAAATGCTATGAATTTTTACATAGATTAGGTATATAAAAATGCCTGCAAGAATCTACAGATCGTTAGAATCCCGATGCTTATATGCAAATTAATTCACCCCTTTCAAAGATGCTCTGTGCATGATGCAATCCGACTGCCTTCGTGCATTGGAATTGATACTCATCAACTTTTTTATGGCATAAGCTGGTATACAATCAGACGGATCACCAGATGGTAAGCAATCGGCGCCGCACCTGACACCTGAAACACGAATGCATTACAAGTGCGTTACCGGCATTTTGGGAATTGATATTGAGGATTGTGGAGGATTCGGCGATTGGGCAGACTGGGGAGGAGGGGGAGGGCAATTGGGCCTCCGGTAACCTCACTCATACGACGAAACAAGCGTTGTTTCATGCCCGTTTTTCTGCTCGGCCGTGGTATCACTCCAGTCAAGCCAGCCCATTCGTGCCGAAGCATTGCTGTCCCACACTTAAAACTGACATCAGTTGTCTCTCTCTTATAATAAAATATAATAAACTAGCTACTTCAGCTACTTTCGCGCGGTTTCACACTGCTCGGCGCCTATTGATCGTAACGTGATATTTTATAGCATATAATAGCCTTCCTCGATGAATAGATTCCTCGAAATTGGACCAGTAGTTCTTGAGATAAGCGCGTTCAAACAAACATACAAACTCTTCACCTTTAATAAGATATTAAAACTGACATTATGATTTTTAAAATTTCAATATTCAATTCTACATATTCATTAAAAGTTTTTTACAATTTTAAAATTCAAAATCATAATAGGTAGATTATACCTCTATGTATAAAATCTAAACTCAGTATTACTAAACTCATTCAAGACTGTTTTATATTAAACCCTTAATTCACTGATTTACCAAACAACACTCAATATATTGGTCGCTCAAAGATTACACCTGCGTCTGCTATTCAACCAAATAGTTTTTACTACCACAGAAACTAATATTAATCAATTTTCATTACAAGTTCAGTTTAATTCCGTTCTAACCTAACTCCTTTACTACCTTTACAATACGACTCTTACGTAATGAGATAAGGCTCGGCTTAGACACATAAACTGGCGGTCTCAATTAAAACAGCTAGTGTAGCTTCGGCCTTACTTGAAAGATTAATACGACCCTATGCTATTCTGTTTATGTAACGTTTACTCACGAACTTAAATTATCAACAAGGGACCTAAATCTGGTGTGTGACGTAATTTTCTGTGCTAGACTTGTATTTTTGTTACCTGTAGACTAAAGTTGGTCGCTAACTCACTAGGTAAGCCTAATAACTTTTCTTAACCTATCAGAACTGTACGAGGTTTATATTAGGTGAGAATAATACGTTCATGTGGACTAGTACTATCGAACTTTTCATTTTGGATGTGCATTCCTTTCTAACACCTTAAAACCATATCTTAAACCTGTTGTGACAGCAGTTATTTAGCTAAGTATAATATACAACAACAATATAATTATTATACAAGAAAGAAAAAAAAAACATTTATTCTTGCGCAGAACACACATAGCATAGGTAACTAAAAACTATCTACTAAAATAAAAAATAAAGCGAGGGTAAACCAAGGTAGGTATCACAAAATATTAGAGATATACATATAAATTAAAAATACCAAGGTTCAAAGCTAAAGAAAAATTACAAATGACGTCTATAGAATATAGAAATATTTTCTTAACATAGTTCTTACTTATATACATACAAGCGAGTATCTTTTTTTTTTTTTTTTTTAAGGGGGGAAAGTCATCGAATGACTGCTCCCGCCTGGGTGAGGCGGGAGGGAGTGTCAGACTCTTACTGACTAAAAACCACCCCGTTCCTTCTCCTGCACGTCGAGCCGGAGCCCCGGTTACCCGTTAGGTTCTCCGCGACTCCGAATCGGCATCGGCCATATTGGGCCCCATCTGTGGTGGTCTAATGGCTCTTTGAGGCGCGCGCAGAACGCGACGCGCCGTACGCTCGGGTACGCGCCGTACGCTCGGGTATACAAGCGAGTATACAAGCGACTACTACCTCGATATCTTGGTACAAAATTGAAGCAAAGTTTAAAACTAAACAGTTCTTACCTGAATCGACTACCCGAGAGTGTGAGGTCAGGTGACGCCTCAACCGATGAATATTTATAAATAAACTCATTTATAAATGTTCATATAACATTTTCTTTTACCCTTTGAGACCTTTTGCGGAAGGTATCTCCTCACCTCTCACCTCTGACCGCGATAATATATTTTATTTGGGCGGGCAAAGTAGGTTTTGCCATTGGGTGTTAAATGTTAATGTGCACGTAGTAACATGAATTGTACCATTTTCTATTATTATATTTTGTATTATTATATTTTCTATTATTATATTTTGTATTATTATATTTTGTATTATTATATTTTGTATTATTATATTTATTAATTCGTACTTTTATCTATTGACCTTAAAGTCTAGAAAAAAAATCTCTAAATTTCCATCGCCATTTTAAAAATAGTAATTTAATTTAAGATTGCAACAATGCTTTCATTTACATATTATCTATCAAAATAAATTAGAGGTTTTTGCAAAAATAACATTTTTAAAACAAAAAACAGTACTCAAGATTCCTCATGGGACTGAGACTTTTTAAATTTTAATTTCTTTAAGAGGACTGAGAGGGAAAAGAGAGTGAGAACTCTTTGAAAATTGTAGCAGTATCTAGGTAAAAAATAACGTAATAAATTCATAACCAATGAACATAAACCAATCATTCACTAAGCCTCAAAGATGACATGTAGTGTTAAGTAAAGACACATACATAAAATGTATCATAGAAACGCTGGTTTGGACCATGTAGAAAGGATGGATGAAAGTAGAGTAACGAAAGAAGTATTTAGAGCGGATATAAATGGGGCCCTAGGTAGAGGGCGCCCTAGACGGACATATACTGACCAGATTGGCGATATATTAAAGAAGGACCATAATAAAAGTAACCTTAATCGACGAACATGCATGACAAGATTGATGACTGTTGATGAAGCGAAAGAGGTATCTATATACCTCTTTCGGTCGTTGAATCGAATCGTATCAATTGGCGTTCCATAGTCTCTACTTATCCCCGTGTGAGACAGGCGTGAAGTTATGTATAATATGTTATTAGAAACACTTATATTTCAATAACGACTAATATAAGATCTGTATTTAACCCATTGGCACTTCACAGACACTGATTACACAAAAAATCTGCGATTCATAATCTAAATAAAATTAGCGTCCTCCTCTTTTCTACGTTGCCGTGCCCTACAGGGTCCATACTGTACTATATTATTATGTAACACCTTTTAAACATATGGAGTGCAATAAACGTATTGAGTATTGAGTATAAAACTCCAATCTAGATACAGAAAAACTTAAGACGAAAAAAAAACTGAACCAAATCTTTTCAGCTACTAAAAATACAAGAAATATTTCTTTCGCATCAAAATTCCGTTCGCATACAGAACTTCGTGTGTCCGAATGATAATTTTCACACTACGAAAGCCTAAGAAGCAGTGTACATCCATCTTAATTATTCATGGCGAGGGTATCGATCCCATCTTAGCCGCCATCTGCTAACTGGCTCCCGTCTCCCAAGATCCCTTGGTAACTTTGTATAACATTATTTTGTTACTAGCTACGCCCTTTCGGCGTCACCCGCTGCTGCCTAATGTGAGTTTTTATACGAACGATCGAAACGTCACCACGTATAACTCTCTGATTGACTGTTCCAAATTAACGAGCAGGTAAAACACTCGCACTACGCCCTCTGTTGGGATTCACTGGTCGTAGCGGATGTTTTATAGCCTTATTCGGTAAATGACCTATCCAACGCAAAAAGAATTGGATATTTTCATCTGTTAAAAATGGATTATTTTTACTTTTTTTATATAATTTTCATTGATTATTGTGGTGATATAGTTCATTCTCGATTTCTTTTAGTTAATTTTCTAGCAATAAATCTGCCGTTTAACACAAAAATAGTATGATGAAATTACAAGTCTGTATCTCATACAAAATCCAAAGAAAATATCGTTTTTAACATTTTGATAAAAGTATTGGATTTGATGTCATGGTTGCCCGGAGGTTTAAGACGCCCGCTGCTCATGGCATAATGGTGAGGGTTCGAAACCTACCAACGACAAGTACTAATGTGACTTTTTCAGAGCTATATGTAGTTTCTAAGATTATGTAAACACCACTGACAAACGGTGAAGGAAAACATCGTGAGGAAACTATGGCTTATAATTTCTTATTATAAGTTTGTAATCGCCAACCTCATTGAGCAAGCATGGCGATTAATGCTCAAACCTTCTCAATGTAAGAAGAGACTTTGCTCAGCAGTGGACACTTATAGGCTGTTGATGATGATGGGATTATTCAATTTGAAACAGTAGTTCCAGCGATTAACCCTTTCAAACAAACAAACAAACAAACTCGTCAGCTTCGTAATATAAACGTACAGATTTAATCCAGTCTTGGTTGTGGAGGCTTACACAGGTATTTTGTTCCCCTTTGTATTTTCTTTCTAATTTCATATTGATCTAACAAACTCGAAATTGTTTTTGCATTGTATCTTGAATAATATATACGACAAATCTAATTTATATTTTGCTGGGCAATTAGATTGCTCTTATAAATTAGTTACTAAATTAGAATGGTGAAATTATTTTCCATTATCACGCTACATATAGACTAACAAATAATTCGTTTATAACAAATTACCTACTACCTAAGTTTTCTCTTATCAAACGTAATTGTCAATAATTCCATTTAATTGGAAGAAACATTCAGCCATTAAAACACAGACCTTTTGACTTGATAAAACAGTAATAAATGTTACTCGTATACTAAAGCTATCAATCAGAAACTCAAACAACAAAAATCTAATTTAATTACAATTCGAATCCAACGTAAGCTTCTTTGTTATATAAATAGCTATATTTGTGAACAGCGAATTAATTGTGTACTATAACAGTAACAGTGTTGATATTATTTTGATCCTAACAATGTAATTACTACTCAGTCTCATTAAAATTGAACAATAGAGAACCCATAAATGATCTAATAAAGAACAAAATGTTCTGTGAAACGGAAATTTGGTGAAATATATTAGCTTTATTTAACCATTGCTTTGAAGGAACAAATTCCTCAATAAAGTTTATGATTCTATTATAGTATTTTATGATACTATTGCTGGCAAAAATGTGAAGAAAGCATTTATTAATATTGTCTGCGTCATCAATATTGTACGAAGAATAGTAAGTTGCAGCTGCTATTACGTCGACTCGTCTGCCTGCTATTCCATAAAAAAGTACGTAATCACAGAATATTTTTGTATCTTTAATATCTTATTTAATAAAAAGTTAAAAAAAAAAAAACTTTTCTGCCTCAATAGAAGACCAAAGTTCGAACTAACCAGCTACAAAATAATTTTATCCGTTCTATATTGTGTTAGTACCTCTACATACAGAACATAATATGAACATATGTTGTATTAATGAAGGTACATAAAATTATACCTTCTTTTCAATTTCTAATGATAACTGCTGAATTAAGGTTCCATAATAATAAGAGCCGCGAAGAACGTAAAAGGTTACCGGGGCGTTTGAAATGCAGGAGTAGGAACGAGGTGGTTTATAGTCAGTAAGAGTCTGACACTACCTCCCGCCCCACCCAGGCGCGAGATATTATTCAATGATTTTACGCTCATACAAAAAAATAGTAATTATTAAGAAGAATTACATAAAAAAATTATAAAAATTACATCACTCATAATTTTACTATCTAACACTCAAAGACTTATCTACAACAGTCAAACTGCTCATCTATATCCCACTTTAGTTACCGACAAACGCAAGTAATTGTTGGGGGATATGTAAAAATGAAGTTCGGGTCTATTGAAAGATCTAAAAGGGATCTTGTAAAAAGGAGGTACGGTGGGAAGCCGATACAACGACATCGCCGTAGCCCCCGGGACCCACTGAACTCGTAAACTCTAACACCCCACCCTTACTGACACGATTTCCATAGAATTACCGTATTTACACCATAACAGAATTCATTAGTGCAATCCATATTTTACTTGTAAAGTAATTAGTTATGGCCACATTGCGCTTTAATATGTTAGTGTTTAATTGTTAACATGTTTTATTACAGGTATAAAATAAGTAACAGCATTGCCAATTGGGTATGTTTAGTAGACCGTTATTCTAACTTGGTTTCTATAAATTAAAAAGCATTTTCTTTTACTTAAAGGGCACAATTAATCAATCGAAAAGTATATCACTTTTTGTAACTCAAGCTTTCAATAAACGTACGTAACATTGCAAACGTGCTCATTGACTGTAGTAGCACGTAGTCTGGAATGTGCCCGGTATATGGCAATAACCCCCTATTGCATGGGACTCTTAACATAAATAGTAAAAAGTGTGTGTTACATTGTACAGTGGTATTAAGTGCCGTAATGTGCACTTCTGCCTACCCATTCGGAAATAAAAAGGCGTGATGTTATAATATATATGCATACGTGCTCCAATATAAAAGCACTTAGTATTACCTACGTTCGAAAAGAAACAATGCGTCAATATAAAATGCCACAAAAAAGTATTTCTCATTCGTTGTAACTAAAATTCACGCTAAACAACGAAAAAGTATACATTTCTTAAAAAAAAGAATAATCCCATCAGCTCCAGCGGGACCCAGATACGAGAAAATTCAACTAATCTTGTGAAAATGTGCACGAAATTCCAAGAAAGATCAGTACATTATAATGATATCAAAATTCGCAAAATATTATCAGAGAGGGTTCCTCTTATATTCCACATTTCTCATAGTAAAGTATCTTTTCGTAATTTTAATATAGTGGGGATATTAGCAGACATTATTAGATTATTGGTGATACCTAAAATATAATGTTTTCTGCCCAGATGCCGAAATATTCCTCGGGGATGAATACCAGCACCTTTATGACGTAACCTTTCCAATATTTTTGCCCTTTTCGTTTTATTTTTATCCAGTTATTTTAATATTAGCCACCAAACTGGATTCTTTTAATGTACATCATGTAGGCTGGAGACGGCTTCTCCGTATTTTGAATAGATCGTGACGCAGAACTTAATACATTTTGCATACAAACACTAGACAACACAAACTGTAGAATAGGAATTGGAGTCGTGTCCTTTAATGAATCAAGAAATGAATCAATCTTATTTTAGGATCACGAGTCGTTACAGCATATGAAATTAAAACTACCTAATGAAAAGTTTGATATGTGTACATGTCAAAACCAACTGTATCAGACGACGTCGATGCGGACGAATTTTTCGATGCTTTGCGTAAATAATAATTTTTAGTTTTCTTTTTTTATCTTAACCGTATCAAAGCAGTAACTTTTTCTTTTTATTACAGGATCATAGCAAGTTTACTTATAAAAACCTTCCTTTTCTCGTAATCATTATAGATTTTTTTTGCTAAAGACTTTAATTATAATCATTTAAACAATTTTTTATAATTTATTTAAATATCCATTTTGTTTTCATTACAATGACCTATATTAAACCCTTCATTACAAATTTTATAGTAAAAGATTTAATACTAAGTTACTAAACTCAAACGGAATATTATATTTAACGAAGACCAGTTGAAACTCAGTATTTCCACACGTAGGGTAAGTGCAGCGTGTCATGTTGTTACAAGGTGCCGACGTTCCCGGAGCCTGTACCGGTCTCGCCGCCATTAACAAATATTTGCTTCACATCTTCACCCTGTATTGATTCAGTTTCATACTTTAAGTAAAGGTGTAAATATAGAACGAAACAAGGATATCGTAAATGCATATTTTTAAATTATTTTTAAAGATTCTTCAGGCTAATTTTAGAAATTGGTTATTGGCAAAGTGTTACATATCTTTATTACTTAGTTAACTTCAAAACTACCTATTTTCTTATAAATAATAGAAGACGAACGGAGAATTCTAGTTAAAAGGTATTTATAAATAGGACTACGTTTATCTATTCTATACCTGTATACTGATTATGATACTGTGTGTCCAGTGAGAAACAGCAACGATACGTGACACTTAGGTTGTGTCGCAAAGCTTTCGCTTTAGGTACATCTCTATTATCACTGGTTCTAAAACTTGTCTCCATTCTTGTCAGATGAACAACGTCTTAAAAATACTGTTTTTTACAAATAACCTAAAAGTTCATTAACCTTCCAGTGTGCATAAAACAAAACATTGGAATATTTTAAACAAACAGGATTTTCCAAATAAAAATCCCACAACAAACACGACAGGCTGTAACTACACGTTTCCTGGATTGTGTCCAAAAGAAATTATTCAGGTTGTGTCCTAAAACTGTGGCCGTAAACGGCAATGGTGTTGCCACGTGTAACGATGGGACAAGAAAATGTAAGAACGGGACAAGAACCGACCTCTTGCGAGCCTTATGTACTCGTACTTGTGTAGGCTTTTGTCGTCCTAAGTTGCCCATTATCCACTCATTTACCGAAATGTGTTGAACTAATTTTGATGTTTCGGCTTTTATTACTAACTTTAGTCGTCGAATTTTATGTATTTTTATTCGTTTGGTCTTTTCGAAACGATTGCGTGAATTTCTTTCCAATATTCGCTGTTTTATTAAAAAGGTCATATTCCGAAATATCGATAACAACGTTTTAGAATAGAGCTATTATTTTTGTAAAAGTGGTAGTAAGTACCTATAAAATGTTATTACATACATACATAACTTCACGCCTGTCTCCCATGGGGGTAGGCAGAGACTAAGGAACGCCAATTACTACGATTCTTACATACCTCTTTCGCTTCATTAACAGTCATCAATCTATTAAGTCATAAAATGTTATTATACGTATAATACTCTTTTACACCTAAAACGCTTTTTCTAGAAGTTCAAGTGTTCACTGATCTTTCACTTGATTACATTGTCGACCCTTCTATACCAATATAAGTTTCGTGTCTTTCACAAAATAAGAGTAGTAATATTATCAGTTACATTATCGGAAAATACGTAACGATAATATAAATAAGTACTTACGTGTAAGCAGTATGAAAAGTTTCGAGAACACTGTTGTAAACAGTGTATTGATATTAAGTTGACTACCAGGAATTATCAAGAACAACAGCTCGAAGAATTCTCGAGAGTAAACTCTAGCTACATAATTTAGAAACTTTTCTTTCTAAAGTCAACATAGATATCGACACGTTCCTATTCTCTCTTAAAAAGGCAAGATTTTAGAAAAAGACAACGATTTAATCATAAATCTGATGAGCCTTTTCTTTGATTAGGACAACCCCGCCACAACCTTCCAAAACCGCTGCAACTTATGCAAGCCAGGATCTACAGTAGATACAACCATGAAAACACCGGATTGATGAAGTCCAGCGCGTCTCAGAGACATGAATGAAGTCTTAGTTCCCGCAACGAAATGAATCATAAGATAGGATATGATGAGCCCGCAGTAATACTTGCTGCATTATTCACTACAAGAAATTATTATAACTAACTAGCTTCTGTCGTCTACGGTTCTATGAAATAAAAAGTAGCCTATGTGTTTTTGTAGACTATGTTACAATCATGCTCCTATAGACCCCTGTTCCAAACATCCTAATTCCTTCAGCCGAACACAAACACGAACACAAAAACGAACACAAACACAAACTTGACTTTGACTTACATTTAGTAATTTTTTATTCATTAGTAACTTGTAGAATTAATGAAAAACAACAATAAGTACAACTTATAATATACTAAAACTAATAGAGAAACATAAATAAAAGAAAACTAAAAATGATTAAAAAATTCGTCCGTGTCGACATCAATGGGGAAAGTACCGAGAAGGCTGCCAGCATTGCCACGTTGTATGGCAATGCTGACAACCTTTGATATTTATCATATTATATATAGGATTATGTCTAAACACAGCCTGGGTGGTGTGTTCTAAAATGAAACCATTTTCTTCTAAAAAAATAAATAGTCTTAACATCTCCAGACTACCAAGTAGCTAACTAGTACATTAGATTCAATTAAAGTACACGGCAAGTTTCCAGTAATTAGGTTAAGAGACGCGGTAGTGTTCATGAATACACAATACCTTTGTTAGAACATTCAAATATTTCTAGCTGTTTTATTAATTCTACTAAGTTTTACCTACGGTTTTACCTGTGTACTTAGAATTAAAATTTTATTGTGCGTGTTTGATTTAGAATTTGCTTAAGAAAACTGAGATAAATAGATATGATTTAAGTCTTATTTCCTTAGTTAATAAATTGTACATCAAACAACATTCCATAATTACCTCTATATTATACCATATATGATGTGACTTACGAATTAACCCTGAGACGTTGGAAACGAAATCTAAAAAGCTGTGAACATGACCAATCACCAAACAAAACAGTCTAGAATTTATATATGACGGCGCCGCCGTCATTATTTCGTAAACTGCGAATGTAATGGGCAAGCAGTGAACAAAACAAACAACTGGCCGACGTCACTTCAACTCCACCACCGAGTGATATATAAAGCAGCGCAAGCGCAAGCTCGGGGAGTCGTTCGTCAATCGTTGCCCAGTTGACACGTTACGCAATCGCTGAGTAATTTTATTGTGCACTGTCGAAAGTAAATGTTACTTTAATTACGAAGATTTAATTGTTTTATTACTGCATAAACATACCTCTACCGATATATATGACGAAGAGGGTTCTCGCTTGACATCGCCCACCCCATCCTTCCAACATCAGAAGTGGGATGGACCAGGATTATTGAAAATGTTAAAATTATCGAAGCCGGTTCGTGAAGAACTACCTACATGCAAATGCGACAAAGAAGATAGTGCTGCAAGATTGGAAGTGCTTAGCTATACATAGCTAGGTACTCAGTAGTGAAGATTCAACGTGGCTAACGTTGAGGCAGCTACTTCGAACTGAATCGCTATCTGAAGCAGCAAATGAAGACATGACGTGGTCCCAATTCAAGCCGGAGTACATTGGCGTCCAGTGACAGCATGAGATACGCGGCGTTAACGCAGCGTTTGGTGAGCGGCGTGTTGATGTTTGCAATTGGACACTGCTGCCATCGGGATTATACCAGGTGACTTTGTTCCATTTATTATGATTCCGATACCAAGTACTTTATGGGTCAAAAACGAGTCAAAGACTTGAGTTTACAATTGTTAGTTTTCCAATTTGAAATATTATTTTATTTTGTCGGGTAGTTATTTAAAGAAAATAGCCGTGATGTTTTAGATCCGAAATTATACATGGTCATTAGAATTACATCTGATAGTGTTATTTTGTGTTGTGTATTGTTAGGTAATATCTCAAGTAGTTTTAGGCTTTCATTTGGTTGGAACTTGGAGGTATGGTTTCCGCGAGGTAGATGCAGAATTAAACTGTCAGACACCAAGCGGTCACCGGTGGCCGCAACCTGTTGTTCTGTGATTGTGTCTATAATGACGGTACTCGACGAGTTAAGTGGTGCTTGCTGTCTAATGCGGTACAGAGTATTGAAAAAAAATAAAGGTCAAAAGCTGCTAATAATAATTGGTAGTTAAAGTCAGAATTGAAGAGTCCTCTAAAGTCCTACATTCATTTAGGATTATTGTTGGCTTGGAAAATAGCGCTAAGAATACTCTGATGAGAAACATGCTTCCCTTGATCTTGCCATTAGGATTTGTTATAATTAGGGCCTTTCAGTACCTAGTGAGTTAGTAATTGTAAGGGTAAAACTTCTCATTTATTCTACTGTATCGTGTGTGCTAGTCGTAGTCGTTACTGGGGCAGGGACTCGAGTCCATATAATGAAACTACAGTCGTGGCTGACTTGTGGCTCTGGAATACTGGAGTGACTATCCACACTTGTGTAGTGTATAAATTGTGGTTACCTTGAAAAACTTGATGGCTGTTGATCATTTATTTTGATTAAAAGGACCTTGAGATATGTTTTCGCTAAGTGCGTTGTAGTGAGTAGATAGGCTGTTCGGTGGTTATTCCAGATGTAGTGAAGTCGGGTTTTGTCTAATAGAGAAAACGTGGAGTAACGAGACTCTGCATTTCATTATTATATTGCGTCTTACAAAAAATGTCTATCGCAGCGCCTATAAGTTACGTAAAATGTCGAGTAATTTCAATAATAACAGATGAAATTGAAATACAGTAGATCTGAGGACTAAGGATGATACTCACCTTTTGATTTTTACTGAGACGTGGATTAACTCAGAATCTGATGCGAAACTATACCAACTACCTAGCTATACTCATATATATAATTATAGACAGAATTGTAAAGGCGGAGGCGTTTCCATTTATGTGCACAACAGTATTAAATATGATATAACTGAAGAATTATGTGAGAACGGAAACCACTATTTATGGATACATATAAACAAACTGTCATTAAACATTGGAGGAATTTATAAACCGGGAGATACCAACGTAAACAACTTTTTAGAAATATATTCATCCCAACTGGAGCGACGAAAAAGATCAATAGTTTTTGGAGATTTCAATATAGATTTACTAAACGCAAACAGTAATGTATCAAAGTATCAACATGGAGTCCAAGAAGCCGGCTATAGAATAATAAATAAAATCAACAAATCATACAGCACACGTGACTCGGCCACAACAAACACAATACTGGACCATGTATGCACTAATATTCACAATCATTCTCTCAGCATTTCCATAATTGAATCAAGTCTTTCTGACCATAAACAGATTTATCTAGAAATGGGAAGTCTGTCTCCACAGCACAACAAAAAGAAACATTATAAGGCTCTGGATTACGAAAATCTGTACAACAACACACTGGAAGCAAAATTCAGCAACGACGACCATGACTACAATCAACTAGAGACATTTATTTCAAAACAGATAGAAAAGAACAGAGTAGATAAGATTAAAATTCTAAACCCCCCAACAAGACTGGATTAATCAGAACATTATAAATGCAATCAATTCAAGAAATAGTTTATGGCAACAAACCAAATCAAACCCAGATAATAACGATTTGCGGAAAAAGTTCCAGAAAGAGCAACAGAATGTGAAGATGTTAATAAAAAAACAAAAGAAGACCTATTACTATAATTTATTTGAAAGCTGCAGCAATGAACCAAAGAAAATGTGGGACCTGATCAATAACTTGGGTTTAAACAAAATTAAAGACAGCGCCCCTCCTCCCAAACTTATGTCAAACGCTGGACTTCTAGAAGATGGTAACTCAATATGTGACTTGTTTAATTCTTTCTTCTCATCTATAGGCGCAGATTTAGCAAAACAAATACCAGACACATATCACACAAATACGGGCAACACGTTAATTTACGATAATAACTATACACATGACATAATACTAAACGAACTAACGCCGTGCACCACAGAGGAAATAATTAGAATCATAGACGACCTAGATAGAAATACTAGCACTGGTCTGGATGGTATTAGTACTAAGGCAATAAAATGTTTGAAAAATATAATCGTTGAGCAGCTGACCAACTGTATAAATGCCTGTTTACGACAGGGAACTTTTCCAGACACTCTTAAGGTTGCTAGGGTCAGTCCTATTTACAAATCTGGGAAGAGAACTGACCCAAGTAACTACAGACCGGTGTCAGTCTTACCTGTAATATCTAAAATATTCGAACGCGTATTATACACTCGCTATCTATCTGACACATAAAAAATTTCTAATAAACGAACAATATGGTTTCCGCTCGAAATCAAGTACTCTGTCGGCTGCAATGGACCTAATTACCAAAATTAAAACTCACATAGATCAAAAAACCTATGCCTTAGGAATATTTATTGATTTAAAAAAAGCGTTTGATACTGTGAGTCATCAAAAACTGCTTCAGAAGTTAGATAATATAGGTGTTACAGGTACAGCACATAAAATGTTCAAGTCGTATTTGGTGAACAGGCATCAAGTTGTTAAAATAGGAAATGCTCACACTAGTTCGAACCAAACTGTCTCATACGGCTGTCCTCAAGGTTCAATAATCAGTCCGTTACTTTTTCTAATATATATAAACAATATTAATAAAATAGGTTTAATAGGACACCTAACACTATATGCAGACGACACCTGTCTCTTTTACTTTGACAAAACAATTCATAACATTATAAAAGATGCTCAACATGACCTTGATTTATTAAGCGAGTGGCTAAAGTGCAACCTTCTTACAATCAATACATCAAAAACCTCATTCATGATTTTTACCACTAAAAATAAACGTATACCCGACTTCTCGCCTCTTAAAATAAATAATGAAATAATAAAACGATCAACCAACGAAAAATATCTTGGATTGAGGGTAGATGAGAAACTAACTTGGAAATTGCACATTGACCATCTCAGGGGTAAATTAACATCGTTATTGGGAGCGTTACGGAAAGTAGCAAACTGTATTCCTAGTAAGGTGCGCACTTTAATTTATAACTCGTTGGTTAAATCGCATTTAGAATATCTTGTTGAGATATGGGTTCAGCAGCAGTAACTAATTTAAATTCACTTCAAAGAATTCAAAATAAAATAATTAAAACCTTGTTCCATTATAATTATCATACTTCATCAAAGACCGTATACGAAAAAACAAATATATTAAATATTAGACAATTATACATTTATTACACCTGCATTCTTATTAAAAACATAACTTCAAACTCAATACAAACTAACATACAACTAAAGAAAAAAACAATGTCACATAACTTGAGAAATAGATATAAAAACAAACTGGAAGCCATTAGCGTACGCACGAATTACGGCAGAAAGACTATATTATATGAAGGAGTACATCTGTTCAATGCATTACCCGACGATATCAAAGATTGCGATGACGTGAACACATTTAAATATAAGCTAAAGAAACATTTAAGTACATTATAACTGCTAATACTTTGGAGGAAATTTGTATTGTACCTACTATATTTGTTTATTACTTTGTATCTCATTATAAGTGGACTGTATGTTCTTATGAGAAATAAATTTCTTTAAACCGAAGGATGAGGAGAATATCTGATCACCAGGTTCTTTGAGAATTTGATAAACTGACAATGTCATGAGTTGCACTCAACACCTATAACTCACATACCCACACTTCATTTTTCATTTTTTTTGGGGGGATCGAACACATATAGAAAGATAAAGTGTTAAGAGACATCCGGCGTCAAGGATTTAAGACCAGCTCCTTGATCACTGGTTTCCTGCCTAGATAACTACACCCAGTTGTACGGTCTCTTCTTTGTGTCTTCAGGCTTAATTCATTCTGTCTCCTGCAGTAATATTCACAGAGGGAAGTGGAAACTATAGTTTTTTTCTTCTTCTACTCTTATAATATCTTCTGATTCACTTCGTTGCGGGAACCAAGACAGTTACTCATGTCCCTGGACGCGCCGGACTTCAATGTTCCGGTGTTTTCATGGTTGTATGTATTGTAGATCCTGGCTTACAGGAGTTGCAGCGGTTTTGGGAGAATGTGGCGGGCCTGTCCCATCAAAAAAAAAAAAATACCCACACTTACATCATATTCACGCACTCGTACTCTGACCGCACCCATGAGGAACTTGTGGCTATGGGTCTTCACACACCAGACCGCATTCATGAGGATCATGTAGCGATGGGCCTGTGTGGTAAAGCGCCTGTGTGGCAAACCGCCTGTGTGGCAATGCATCTGATTGGTGAATTGCCTGGTTGGCAACTGGTCTGTGTGACGTTAGTTAGTATCGTATTGATTTTTATGCAGTTTCAGTTTGTAAGATTAAATGTTTGGTTATCTGTCAGATTATCTTGTCTCTGATTCGATCCTCCAGAGATACTCCGCAGATAGATGTTTCTTGTCTCTCTCGTTCACGTTCTCTTGTGTCCTGTAAGTTTCGCGTTAGAAAAGAGTAGCTGTGAGTTACTGGGCTATGCACAGCCGTGATCACTTGTAAAGTTTAAATGCTTTGGGTTGCTTGTTAGAATAATATTCTTGTGAGATTGTGAAACGTCAGTTTGTCTAGAAGTTTTCTGGTTATTGATTTAGCTACTGAAACGTCGTAACTTTTTAAACTTTTAACTGTAAACGTATTCCTAAAGTATAAAGGTCCCTACAAAATTACTGATTTTTTAGAAAACGATAGGTACGAATAGAAACTCGTTAATGGTTCTAATCGAACGTACAAGGTCGCCCATGAGAACTTACGCGAGGTACCCCGCGGTCCATTAGGTTTTATAGAAATAGCCGAAAGTTATGATGATGACGTGACGGCGGATGATAGCCAGAGTGATTTTGTCCATGAAACTGATCGCGGTAATAATATACTGTGTGACATAGCTGTGATTGGTGATACTGAGGATGAACTTTCCGATAGCGACACTATATCTGTTAATAGCGACACTATATCTGTTAATGGCGACACTATATCTGTTAATAGCAGCACTGTATCGGCTAGTTCACGTACCTTGAGCGCTATTAGTAATAATATGGAAAGTCCATCACCAGATTTACCAGAGTGAATGAGTGTTGTAACTGATTACTTATTTATAAAATTAAAAAAAAAGAAGAAAAAAAAAAGAAAAAAAAGAAAAAAAAAAGTAACAAAAAAATGTAGGAAAGAGTCATTGAAGGGAAAATCCAGTCCAATGACTCAGCTAAAGGGGTTGCGATCCGACCATAAGGATTGCAATCCGGTCTAGCATGTTTCGCTATAGGGACTGTTGTCCGGTCTAGCATGTTTCGCTATAGGGACTGTTGTCCGGTCTAGCATGTTTCGCTATAGGGACTGTTGTCCGGTCTAGCATTTGCTAAAGGGACAGATGTCCGGTCTAGCATACGCTAAAGGGACTGATGTCCGGTCTAGCATACGCTAAAGGGACTGATGTCCGGTCTAGCATACGCTAAAGGGACTGATGTCCGGTCTAGCATACGCTAAAGGGACTGATGTCCGGTCTAGCATTCGCTAAAGGGATATTTATCCGGCCTAGCACAATCGTCTCCAGTTCTAATACTGATGAGTGATGATAACGTAGTAGTTGTGGTAAGCTGAAGGGTTAACCGAACCCGCACAATATTGAAAGCTTTTGTTAAAGGTTATACTAGATAGAGATTAGAAATGCCAGGATGAACGAACGGGTTGTTATCTTGTTCCCAGATGCTCGGAAGACGCTCGAGGACGAGCGTACGTCAGTATGGCCGTGACGGCGCCGCCGTCATTATTTCGTAAACTGCGAATGTAATGGGCAAGCAGTGAACAAAACAAACAACTGGCCGACGTCACTTCAACTCCACCACCGAGTGATATATAAAGCAGCGCAAGCGCAAGCTCGGGGAGTCGTTCGTCAATCGTTGCCCAGTTGACACGTTACGCAATCGCTGAGTAATTTTATTGTGCACTGTCGAAAGTAAATGTTACTTTAATTACGAAGATTTAATTGTTTTATTACTGCATAAACATACCTCTACCGATACATATGACGAAGAGGGTTCTCGCTTGACATCGCCCACCCAATCCTTCCGACATATACAAATCATAGCAAAACACAAATAAAAATACAGAACTACGGAACATAGAATATATTACCGTGCCTAAACGATCCCCGAGAGAATTTATTCGCTCCGATTTCCTGGAAACAGGGACTGATCAGTAATTATACCCTTAAAGCGAAACAAACAGCAATTACTGACTGTGTGCACAGTCAAAATGATTTGTTAATAGCCAAGTTTGTCTAACAATATTTGATAACTAAATTGATTGCACTCCAAAACTTTATAGAGAACATGGCTCTACGGCAAGTAGCACAAAGTGCGTAGATTTTTGAAATGATACTGCTTTTACCAGTTCTGTTATTAACCTTGGGTATTACCAAAAAAAAATTTAAAGTAATCTTTTTCCCGTCTCAAAAATACAAAACGTTGCAATAGTTTTTGAACACAAAGTAGTTGGTAGACTAACCATGGCTAGACCAATTAGATAGTCAATATAATTGAGTAATAGAACGACTCAACCCTATTTCTATTCTTAACCGCTAACGGTATCGTAAATAACTCGATTAATGTTTCAAATCGATGCAAAATAGGGATCGACATGCAACGTGTATCGATCGTAACCTTTTCAAATAGAAACATATGCCGATAGATACGTATTACTCGTTACAAAGTGTAACACACGCAAGTGCCAAGTTTACGACGATACAGAACTAGACGCGGCCATATTATGTCTCTACGACTATTCTTGTACATCGAAATACTCAATAATCGTAAAATCTAGCAATCAACGCTGTGTTTTCTCGAAAATCGCGTTTGAATTTTAATAAGATTTTTTATCTAGGTTTTTTCGAATGTTGAGCTCTATGCTAATTTTTGAGGAAATTATTATTATTGGGGTAGCTATTTAGTTAGCATCTGAAACTTCTGTAACTATCTTCATCACCATCAACAGCCTATAAGTGACCACTACTGACCAAAGGCCTTTTCTCACACGGAAAAGATTTGAGCATTAATCACCACGCTTGCTCAATGCGGGTTGACGATTTCAAACTTATAATTAAAAATTACTTATAAGCCCAGGTTTCCTCACGATGTTTTCCTTCACCTTTAGTTCTAACTAAAGGTCACACCAGTCTAGATAACCTTACAAAGTACATATACCTTCGAACCCGCACTCTCATGTATGAGAAGCGGGTATCTTAAACCACCTGTACCTATCTAACTGAATAAAATTTGGCGTACATAATACTTGGTAAACATTAATACTCCTTTTTTACCCTTTATGGGAATGAAAGGTACCTGGTTTTATGTTCATCATGAACCCAAAAAACAAAGAAATAATATGTTCATGTTAGAGGCCTAGCTAATTCAAAACCTAAGCTTAAATCATACATACACTATCTGCGAAAATGGAACAAAAATATTCCAACCAGTCTTATCTTTATACGTTTTTATAGCAAGAGCCTCATAATACTTCGTGTTGTTGTGATAGGTTAAATCACGTGTGTGAATAGAAAGGGGTAAGCAAAACCAGATAAGTTTTTATAATAACTATCGTGAGACAACCTAAATTAACAAAAAATCGTGCCGTGACCGCGCACGCTGCTCATGAGGAAGAACCCCTCTGTGGTTCGAAACTAGTAGAGCTTTTCTCGGTATAATCACGTGAGCAACCCGCGATTTTTAGTTAATAAAAGCAGATAACTTTTATAGTCATTACGATACACCTAGTACATTACCTAAATAATAATTCGGATCGTATAGCAGATGCAATTCAAGAACTACATAACATGGATTGATTTGGAAAATCTAACTGGGTAATGTTATCTCAATAAACTTGCAAACATTCGATTAAAAAGTAGTAACTAGACATAAGAACAGTTTTACTAAAGTAACTAATAAACGCGTTTATATTAGCAGTACAATTTAAACTTGTTTAGTAGCTAAGTAGGTAGGTTCATTGTTCACAAAGACGGCAGCAAAGCCGAGATAAGGTTCTCGGTTTGAGAAGACTCGTCGTAATCTGAGACTCAAATCTAGCAGACGACCGAGATTACGGTAGTGCACCGTCTTAATCTTAAATATTACTACAACTTCCTTCCCAATTTTCAAATTGCAACCCTAATGTTGTGACGTAAAAGCATATTTTTGAATAACTTTACATTATACTCTTGCAATTAAAGGTCTTGAATCGGTGAACCTGTTCACCTAATAACATCTGTTACCAGAGCGCGGATGGAATAAAAAATAAGTTTCATTCTCAACGGAAACCGACTCCAATTGTGAAGTAATTCTTTGTGATGTGATGGTTACCTTTACGGAATTATATTCACTTTAACCGTTACACAGATTAAAAAAAAACTGTTAATATATTTTTTTTTATAGTAAGTAGATACTTTTAATATATTTTTATTTTTAAGTTTTTATTTTGTTTTGAGACTTATACTTAATTTAAGGATTTAACAGAAGAACAAACGTAATGTGTCGCCTTTTCATTAGGTAGATACATTACGTTTGTTACATTTTACTATGTTACAAGTTTTTGTAACTCTTGTAAATTAAAACTGCACTGCACAACGAAGTCCAGCGTCACAAAGTCAACAAGAAAATGTAGACAAAAGAAAGCATGTAATGAGTTAAGAATTTTGTAAAATATGTGACGCGGTGTTACTCTGAGGCGAGTAGTATGTAGGGTAGGTAAACGTTGCCGCTGCGCCGCGGCGCCGGCCGTATCGACCGCCGCCTGTTGAATGCCGACATCCCCCTTTGCCACCCTCAACCAACCAAGACCTTAACGCCCCTTCCACTTTTCACGTGCTTAAAATAGAGGCGTGCAATGTCGATATTTCAAACATTAGCCTGTCACAGGACACTAAGCATAAATAATTCAACACAGAGAACATTAAACTCAAGCGGACTGAATCCCTTTGTACGTTTGCACACGGTTTTATTTATACGAACGAATATAATTAAGGGTCCAGAAGGATTCTCTTACAAACAATATGATCAATAGAGCTATAAGGTTATAAAGTTCGAGTAATAGCGACCTGCTGTTTACTTAGGCTTCGAACTGGGCCCACCTTATAGAAACAAATGCCTTAGGTAATACCTGTTCAAATAAAGTCTTCTAAAGTTTGCCCAAAGTCTGTGTGTGCAACGTAAGTGTAAGCATGTAATAGGTACTTTAGGTTCTGAATTTAGATGAGTCTACAAATGAGAAGGTATCCAAAGTTGTAATGTTAATACAAATTGATTTAATAACAGCTTCGCATAGTGAATTGAATTAATAGTTTCAAAGTTTGTCTTAGAAACTTTATAATTAATTCAACTATTGAAGGATTCAGGATAGAAAGAACAATATCCGAGAAATAGAAATGTTGAATCTCTAGGTTCTTCGGTAATAGGTCAACATTTGTTACACTGGACTTGTTATTTAACTTGTTAAAAGTGGATGATAGGTAATGTTTATGTCCACTTCTATCTGTCCCTTTGTAGATTAAAAGTTCTAATGTCGTGTTATGTTACAACACAATTATGAGAAGTGTCTTGTAACCGGATCATTATATATTTATTTTATTTATTTACTTACTACACTCATACATATATTTTTGTTTATGTACAAAATTATACAGTAGTGGACTTAATGTCGTATGGCATTCTCTACTAATCCACCGCATAATTAGTCTTCAATATTTTTTCAGAGTAATTATACCGTACCTACATTTTTTTTCAGATTCAAGCTAACATAAATATAAATAATGTATCTAGATTTTCTACATCGTAATATTTTCTTATGGAAAAAAGTATTGGCTTAACTACCTGTTTGACAAAAGGAGCTACTGACACTGGTAGTCTGGTAGATAATGATCAACTTATAAAATAGTCCAATTAAGCCATTATTAAATCTAGGCAAAACGTCTTCTTACCTAATCAATATCATACCTAATCACAAACTTCATAAACATAATAATGAAATTAAAGTGCCCACGTATACAAAACGTTGTAATTGAAACAGGCCATTAAAATTTCATCGTTGTCTAGATACAGAATTTCTGTACAGCCTATTAAAAGGAATAAAGTGAACTAAAATAATATAGCTGAACAGCAAAACTGGGCTGAAAGATTAATGTACTAAAATGTACGTCTATAATAACCGCTTAAAGCCTTTCTTTGTCTTGAATTAATAAGCTACTGTCAAATGTGCCCAAGTACTTTAGTCCGCAGGCCATTGAATATTATTCAGTTTCTTCACCTTGTTTAAATACTGTCTAGATCACGTTCTCTGGTCTAGATTAATATTTAGACAGTACAAATACTAATTTTGTTTTATTTCAATGAGCGTTGTAAATTACGCATTAATATTTAGCTTTGAAATCCATAATACTGCTAAGTCGGAATTAAAATTTCAATAATACTGATAATCGAAATATTTTATTTTAAATACACTCATTGCTTTATCCATATTATGTAGGACAGGACATTTTATAATTTTAGATCACAGTAACGACATCTATGAACTCGTACATGAATCTCTACAGCCAGTTAACAGCTCTTGGCATTAGGTTCGAGAAGTATCTTTAGAAAAGCGCCATCTATCGGAATTTTCCACAAGTAAATGAAAACTAAGTTTCATGTTTCAGCGAGAGAAAAGTGTGAGCTGTTAAGGTTTATGATGTTTTCGTTAGATGGCATTTAAATCAAAATAGTGAACGAGTTTGAACAATTTATGAAACTTATAAAATATGAAATTCACCAAGTCATTACATACATATTTGCTAGTATATTTATTTAGTACCCCTTCTTCATCTAAAGACACAAAATTAACATACGTATCCACCCCAAAGTACAAAATGTTTTCATATAATTGAATACATTTACGTTAAACACATAAACACAGGAATGAATAAATATTGCATATCCTTGTCTGGCATGCGTAACAAGGGCAAAAAATAATATGTTCATAAGGTTTATCGTCAAAACATTCTTGACTTCCACCTAAGGTGGGTGAGTGGGGACTCAACGTCACTCAAAGGGAAGTTGTCAAAAAATGTTCTCGAATCAAGAAAATTATTCGAAAGAAAAAGATGAATAAAAACGAAGGAACAAACGAATGCTTCATGGATTTTTTGACTGTTTTTACACTTTAACACATTTACCTTAATCATTTCTTTATTTTCGTAACCTAAATACCTATTTCTTTATAATATACACACTAATCGCCGTAGTCAGAGTCATTTAATGGCTCTACTACGGCGTACTAATGGGTACTTGCCAACTAGTCAAATTTTTTCGAACTGTCGATAACAACAGTTTTCTATGAATTTTGTACGAAATTGTGTATTGTGACGTCACGTCTTTCAAGCGTCAAACAGCATATATATTTCTTAAAAATTTTACTGGAAAAATACCAAATTTAAGTTAGTCATAAAATCAATTAATGAAAGTGTGAATATTTTGAAATATTTTATTGTATTGAACAGTCGAAATATTTTTATTTATTGATTAAGGCAAGGACTCAATCGTTTTTGGAACAAAATCGTTACTAAGGAATAGTTTAAGTAATCATTAAATGTCTCTGATTATCGCAGTACGTATTCCCTGACTTTACTTAATTCATAAATAAAAATAATCAAAACTTTACTTAATGCATAAATTAAAAATAATTCAAAACTTTACTTAATGCATAAATTAAAAATAAATAAATAAATTGAAATATAAAACTTATAAAATTCAAGTTTTAAACTATCGAAATATTGTTGCTAACAGACGACAATTCGCCAAAATTCTACATAGGCACAATTATACATTACCAAAATAAGACTTTGTCTTGAACTGAACTTATTTTCGGTCACTTATGTATAACTTTACAATATAGTCAAAGTCAAAGTCAAAGTCAAAATCATTTATTTCAATTAGACCAGGATGGCACTTTTGAACGTCAAACAACAAAAATTTATAAGTGAAGCTAGTTGCTCATTCCAAGGCGTAGATTCCTATGGAGAAGAACGAGCAAGAAACTCCATAGGTTACTCTTTTTCAATCAGGTTTACAATACAATTCTCTAATTACATAGTTTTATTGGTTCGATTATGTGAGAACAATGCAACACCTAAATCCAGTCAGAAAGACTGAAAAAAAATAACCTTGAGGATAATAAAATAAAATGATACAGTCTGGAGCTGACCAGTTCCAATCGACGGTGCCCGTTCACGAACATTTGGCGAACCCTAGCACCGCCCAACTGAACCATTTTGTAGGGAATCGAGCGATCCAATGCACGTGCCACCGCCAACGAGATCTTTGAGTGAGCATGACAACTCCAAGCTGACTTATATGCAATCTCCTAGTCTAATTTGATTTAATTAATTACAGGGCTCTCACATTTACAATAAATTGTGCAACGTTTTAAACTATACAAATATTTAAGCAACATGATTATATTATTACACAAATAGAATTCATTGAACATCACTGTGTTTCATGTATTATCCTTCGGAGCCGGGCCAGCCTGCCTCCAAGCACTTTTATCCTCTATATAATCATTATGTTTGTAGTATTCTTGTGTACATAACGTTTTTTTAATACATAGTTTAAATTTTCTTTCATTTAGATGCAGTATTTCTTGGGGGATTTTGTTATAACATTTAACAACGATTCCCATGAACGACTTATGTACTTTTGACAATCTAAAAAACGGCGGACTTAATCTATTCTTATGTCTAGTTTCATAATTGTGTCTGTCAGACACTTTACTAAATAAATGTAGGTTTTTCCTAACATACATAATATTTTCATAAATAAATTGACATGAAACGGTCATAATATTGATCTCCCTAAACCTTTCTCCGAGAGATTCGCGACGACCTAGGTTGTATATAGCTCTGACGGCGCGCTTCTGCAAGACAAAGATAGACTCAATGTCAGCAGCGTGTCCCCACAGCAGAATGCCATAAGACATGATGCTATGGAAGTAACTGAAGTACACCAGTCTTGCCGTGTCTATATCAGTTAACTGACGGATTTTCCAGACAGCATAAGCTGCAGAGCTTAATCGTCCCACTAGAGATGCAATATGAGGACCCCATTGCAACTTGTCGTCTACAATATTTCCCAGGAAAATAGTCTCTTTTACAAATATAGTAACTCAAAATTTGTAATAAGAGCATCATTTATATAATTTGTAGAATTAACTCAACTTAATGTAATAGGCAAACGTTAATTAACAAAATATAATCATTGAATAATCAACTTTATATTCACTACATTGATTAAGAACAGAATTAAACGCAACTAGCGTGTTCATAAGTATTATTTTTAAGTAACCTTGAAATATCTTCAGCATCTAAAGGAACGGATTCCCACAAACACTAGAAATTACCTCTATAAAGTTAATTTAATTATTAATCTGTCAGTTCAGTATATTGAACCGATACCGTGTAATAGTTAATTTCATATGAACTTTCACGTAACCTTGTTCCTTCTACTTTACCTGAACATTATGCGGTCAAAGAAGCTAGCTAGCTTTATGCATTAGATAAATTTTCTTAAGAAAGACCTTGCTTAATTAATTAAAACTAGTACTAACTGGTATGCATGCTTATAATTTTAATTAATAGTAAGATATTTTAAACATAAGAACTGCTTCGTTGGCCGAGTGGTCGCAAGCGCGACTACCAAGGCAAGGCAAGGCAAGGGGTCTCGGGTTTTAAAAAAAATTCTCAGTGGTAGTACGGAATCTGGAATTGTGCCCGGTATATGGCAATAGGCTCACCCCCTATTACATGGGACTCATAACATAAATAGTAAAAAGTGGGTGTTACATTGTACAGTGGCATTGAATGCCGTAATGTGCTCCTCCCCCTACTGTAACCTACCCCTTCGGGAATGAAAGACGTGGTGTTATGTGTAAAACATTTACTTTAACACTTCGAAATAGAAGCGCGTTCTTCTTCATCATCATCATTATCATCACATTAATAATTGCATGCGGAGCAGCCTATATTTAGTAGACATAGACTAGACAGCAGCGCTTTCTAATAAATCTGACCCTTTTAAACTGTAATCTCCCTCGCCATCTCCAACCTGGATGCAATTCAAGCATGAAAAAAATGGAATATCCATATTATGTAAAGGATATCTTATAGGTGTTCTAGGATCACCCGTGGGCTACCACGGGCAGTCAATGCGTCAATAATAAAATAATATCACATTCACTCGTTCTAGATCCCCTGTCTCAATATCATATAAATTAGCAGGTACACCTCTTGAGCGAGTTGCATCTATACGTGATCTGGGCATTACATTGGACGCTAAACTGAATTTCCACGAGCACATAATTAAAGTATGCAAAGACGCTAGCAAAGCTCTAGGTTTTATAATAAGAATGTCCTCAAATTTTAAGAACCTTAAGACCATTAAGCTTCTCTACAATGCATATGTACGTAGTAAATTAGAATATAACTCAATTATTTGGAATCCACATGAAAAGTTATATACCCTTATGGTTGAAAAAATCCAGCGTAAGTTTGCACGGTTCCTATACAAACGTGAATATGGATATTATCCATTTTTATACCCATCAATGTTTGTTTCTGGTATGGTAGGCCTGGACACATTGGAACTGAGGCGAAAATATGTACATATTTTGCACTACTACTATTTGATAATTGGGAAGATAGATAATCCAGCGGTGCGTGACAATATTTATTTTTATGTCCCCGATCGATATTTGCGTGGTACTGGTAGGCGGCGTCACCGACTACTTGCTTGTCCGCCGAGCTGGCGGTCTCCCCATGCTGGTAACTGTCCAACGGGCCGGGCGATTGCTATGATCAATGATCTTTTACAAAGCAATCCTGATGCAGACCTTTTTTTCGATGGTGTTAGTGCAATGTCCGGATACATTTTGACTTATCTCAATGACTCTTAACACTTAATTTTGGAGTGAATAGGTTGTATTTGGTTGATATTTTATTATTTTGTTACTTAAATATTTAACTGTATTTGATCTCATTATTGTTCCTAATTTTATTTATAATGTAATATTTTAATTGTGTATTTAGTGACATGTAGACGATTTGGTAGACATAATACTGTTAGTCTATATTGTTGTTGTAATTATAAATAAATAAATAAATAAATAAATAAATAATATTAGGCGTAGCACTACCTACTACGACTGCGTAGCCGTAGTCGGCGTAGCCTTGGTGAATGTTCTTTTTGCTACGAAACATGTAGAATAAAGAATGTTTTAGACCCCGTTTACTTGGTAATATTATTCTAGGTTAAACCTAAACAATCCAGTTACACTAGAGTTCAATAACATTTCGTACACGTGCAGTATAGATAATTTGTATGTGAATTATTTTACTTTGAAACTAAAAATAAATAATCAATGTAGAACACCTCAATTGGTCATTTACGTAGTGGAATGATAAAAGTAATAAATAAATAATGTATGAAGATAAAACATTAATATAGAAAACTACAAAATTACTTGAATAATTATCAATAAACTGCGTTTAAAAATATCAACTAGTAGGTACGTAAGTTGAGACAACAAGAAAATCAAACAGTATTAAAGAATTTCAATTTCATCATAAAATCTCATGCAAAACTTTGTAGCTGAGGGACTTAAGTCTATTGTTAACAATAAACTTATACAAAAAAAAACTGTAAACTAGAGGTAAGTGAAACTTGTAGGTATGTTGTTGCACTTACCTCTAAAGAAGAATAGGTTGGTAGGTAGGTAGGTAAGATAGTTTATACTATCAATACTCTCCTTAGATTCTACCCAAAAAAAACATAACAGTAACGTCATCTAAAAAAAATACTAAATATAACGATTAGGTTAAGTATAATACTCGCACTTATATTTCAACATGTGATGGTACTATAAAATTTATTTCGTGTCTGTAAAATAAGTATTTTATTTTGAAAATAAATCCGCTCACTAATGCATGAGAAGCGGGTTCCACCACGACACTATATTGTTTAGATATCCTTGAGATTATCCAAAAACAACTAAATTACACCATACCTCTAGATATAGTAAATTCTACTTCTAATCTAGCAAAATACCTAATAGGTACCTGCAATTATGTTCTTAGCTAAATATGTATAATAAATAATGTTGTGCTCGTCCGAAGGTTCAAGACTTCTCATGAATGTGAGTGCGGCTTCGAAACCTATAAACGGAAAGTACCAATGTGAGTTAGTACATGTATGTACTTAGGTACTAAGATTATGTAGCCACCACTGACAAATAGCGAAAGAAAACATCATGAGGAAACCTGTTCTAATGTTAAGTTTGAAATAGCCAACCCGCATTGAGCAAGCATGGTGATTAATGCTTTTTTTTTTTTTAAGGGGGGAAAATCATCGAATGACTTCTCCCGCCTGGGTGAGGCGGGAGGAAGTGTCAGACTCTTACTGACTAAAAACCACCCCGTTCCTTCTCCTGCACGTCGACCCGGAGCCCCGGTTACCCGTTAGGTTCTCCGCGACTCCGAATCGGCATCGGCCCTATTGGGCCCCATCTGTGGTGGTCTGATGGCTCTTTGAGGCGCGCGCGGAACGCGACGCGCCGTACGCTCGGGTCTGTTTCTGGTCGGACGGGGAGCCACCCATGCTCGCCGTCCGCAGGCCCGCGCTTACGGTGGCCGGAGATCGTCTCGCGATCCCCGACGCCCGGTGTGTCCTTCGCGACGGCTGGGTTGCGAGGAGGCAGCGCTTCGCTGCCTCACGCGTCCCGCCTCCTCCTTAGCTAGCATGACTGCTTCGCAAAAGGAGGAGACGGCATCCCAGTCCCCCTCGCTCCGCATCATGGCCTGCACTAGGCCCGGACGCGAGAGGTCGCCATCGCCGATCACCTCCCTGAGGACACGGCGGTGCTCAGCCCACGAAGGGCATTCTCCCACCGTGTGTTCCACCGTGTCCTCAGGGCGGTCCTCGCAGTGATGACACCCGGGCGTTTCCTCCCGCCCCATCAGACACAGGTACCTCCCGAAACTTCCATGTCCGGTGAGGACCTGCGTCAGGCGGTAGGTGAGGACGCCGTAGCGTCTCTCAAGCCACTCCTCAAAGAGGGGACTTACCGCTGCGATGGCAGCGAGCCCAGCCCTCGGTTGCGACAGTCGTTGCTGCCATTCCGCCATGAGATCGCGCCGGAGCTCATCCCGCCACGCACCTATTTGGCGCGGCAGCGGGGTTTCGCCCCGGCGACGTGCCTCCGCGCGCATGCCGTACACGCGCGCGAGCACCTTCGCCTCCAGATCCCACGGCGGTAATCCGGCAAGGAGGTTCGCCGACTCCCCAGAGATCCGCGGATCATTCGGATCGCCATGACCCTCTGTGCCATGAGCAGCGTCCGAGCGGGACGCCGCAACAGGTTTGGCGCCCAAACAGGGGCGCCGTAGAGGGCCATGGACCGCACGACCCCGGCGTATAACCTCCAGCAGGAGGCGTTTGGCCCCCCGAGGTTGGGGAGGATGCGTTTAAACGCAGCCCCCCTCCTCTCCAACTTTGGAGCCAAACGTCGGAAGTGTTCTATGAAGTTCCACCGACTGTCGAGGACGAGTCCTAGGTACTTCATCGTCGTCTCGACGCCGATGGTAACTCCTCCCGCCGTTATTTGGGACCCACCCGGAGGTGGCGCGTTCCCGCGGCCATGAAAACACATGGCCTCGGACTTGTGGAGCGCCACCTCGAGTCCCAACTGCCGGATTCTCTCAACGACTGTCGCAACCGCTGTCGCCATTAAGTCGGCCGCCGCCTGGTGCGACCTCCCGTGCGCTAGCACCAGAGTGTCGTCGGCGTAGCATATTGTGCTAACGCCGTTCGGGAGGTCGGTGCGCAGCACCCAGTCATAACCGATGTTCCACAGGAGCGGCCCCAGAACCGAACCCTGTGGAACACCGCGTGACATCTCTCGCCGGTTCCACTCGCCCCGGTGACCGGGGTAGATGACGGACCTGTCCGTCAGGTATGCCTCGATTACACGACGGAGGTAGGTAGGCACCCGATGATATCGGAGTGCCTCCAAGATGCAGCTCCAGGGCAGGGAGTTGAAGGCGTTGGCGATGTCCAGAGACACCGCCACTACGACCTTACCCCTGGACACTGCAGTCCCCGTCGTCCGGTCCCTAACGCGCATGATGGCGTCCACCGTGGAGCGCCCTCTGCGGAAGCCGAACTGGCCGTCCGATAGGTCCGGCCCAATGTCCGTCAGGTGCGCGACGAGGCGGTTCGAAATTATTCTTTCGAACACTTTCGCCACCTCGTCGAGCATCACTATGGGCCGGTATGCGGACGGAGAGTCCGCAGGGCGCCCCGTCTTCCGCACGAGGACCAGTTTTCCCGCTTTCCAGAGCAGCGGGAACTGGCCTCTCTCCAAGCATGCGCTGTAGAGACCGATTAATCGAGGCCCGAGAGCCTCTGAGGCCAGGACCCATGCTTTGCCGTGCAAGCCGTCGGGTCCTGGGGCGGTGTTCTTGGCGCCCATCCGGCGCACCGCCGCTCTCAGTTCTGCCTCGGTCACCTCTGGGACGATGTCGTCGTCGTCGTCGCTATAGCCCGCGTCGGGCACCGCAGGGGGCGGAGTCATATACGGAGGGGTGAAGCCCCTCCACAGTCGGGGGAACAGGGCGCCAATCACCTCCTCTAAGACCTCTGGCCGGAGACTCTGGGTGAGCGGGGGAGCCCAAGCGCGGAGTTTGTCGCGTACCATCCGGTACGGGCGTCCCCACGGATCTCTGTCCAGAGTCCCCAGCATCTCTCGGCGGGCCTCCTCCTTGGCCCGCAATATCTCCATCTTGAGGAGGGCCTTGGCCGCCCTGTATCCCTCGTACAACTCCGCCTCTCTCGCCTCCGCATTAGGAGGACGGATACGGCGCCTGCGGTGCCTAGTGTACTGGCGTCGCGCCGCAGTGCACGCCTTGCGTAGAGCTGCTAGCTCTTGCGACCACCAGTACACCTGGCGCTTTTGTTGACTCGACCGGATCCGGGGCATCGCCACGTCACAAGATCCTGGACATGGCGTCCTGGAGCCACTTGGCCTCATCGTCAATGTCGGCAGGCCTGACCGGTGGTATCACCCAGGCCTGCACGATGGCGGCTTCCAGGAGCAGCTCCCGGTCCAGCTGTTTCAGCGCCCAACGCGGGCCACATGGGGCCTGTCTGACCGGCGGGTCTGCGGACTCGGCGGAGACGTCGAACCGGATATACCGGTGGTCGGAATACGTCTCCACCTCCTCCATGACGCGCCAGTCAACAATACGCGGTGACAGAGCAGGGCTGGCGAACGAGATGTCCACCACCGACTCGCCCTGCATCCGCACGCACGTGGGGACAGAACCCCGGTTCAGGACGACTAGGCCTGTCTCAAGGGCCCAGTCTTCCACCATCCTACCCCGGACGTCGGTGAACCGGGAACCCCAAGCCAAGTTTTTGGCATTGAAGTCCCCGAGGACGAGCACGGGGAGGGAACGGAACCCGACGACGACGGTGATAAACTCCCTCAAGGAGTTGTTGAACTCGGCGAGAGTTCGGTTCGGAGAGAAGTACACGCCCACCACAGCGAGCTCTCCGAACCGTGCTGCGACACACCCCGGCCTCTTTGAGCAGCCTCAAGAGTCGGGGTACCGGCGGCGGCCGACGAGATGATGGTCACCGAGCCGTCCAGGTCCGCCACCCAGTGATCCCTGGGCGGGACAAAATACGGCTCGGAGACCACGGCGACATTGATCGACCACTGCGCCATGCTCTGGAGCAGGAGATCCTGAGCAGCGGCGCAGTGGTTGATGTTCGCCTGGAGGAGGCGGAATGGAGCCACTATTGACAGTCCATTCCGACCTCCTCAGTGGCGGCAGCGGCGACTGCGGTGGCAGTGGCGGCGGCGGCGGCGGAAACGGCAGGGGCGGCGGAGGGCCTACCTTTGCCCTTTTTAGCAGGAGGGGAGCAGCCCTTGCTCCCGACCCGGTGATTGGCCGGCTTGCCAGCCGCCGCACATGCGTTGCAGTGCAGCGGGGCGGAGCACGAGCCGGCCTTGTGACCGGGCCGACCGCAACGGAAGCAACAGTCGCTGCGGTCCACCTCCGAGGTGCATTTGACACTCACGTGCTCCCCCACGTGACAGCGGTAGCACCTCAGAGGCCGGGTCTCGAGCAGCTTGACCTGCGCCGAGACCCATCCCACCAAGAGCCTTTTGCCCTCCTTTAATGTTTTGGCCGCTGTGACGGGGCAGCTCACCACCACCGTGCGCAGCCCCGAGTTGTCCGGACGTATGGTGCCCACCCTGACCTGGTCAGCAGGGCACCCTCCCGTCCTGGCCACAGCGGCCACCACCTCACTCTCCGTGACGGAGTCGTCCAGGCCCAAAATCCTGACATCCAGGCATTTGGTGGGCCTGGACACGCGGGCCTCGTCCGCACCGAGGCACGCCCTAAGCCTCTCGGCCAGGGCGTCGGCCGATGGGCCGCTGGTCGCGCCGGAGACCTCCAAAAGACGGGCTCCGGTAGCGGTCACCTTGACCGCGAACCCGGCCGGGGCCCCGAACTCCGCAGGAGTGATTAATGCTTAAACCTTCGCCGTTCGAGAAGAGGCCTTCAGAGTCAACAGTGGTCCCTTATAGGTTCTTGATGATGATGATGATATTCTTGGTGCAAAAATTATGCAAATAGTTGCATAATAGTTTCAAGTATATACGACCTAACAGAAAATGCACAGTTGATTTCCATATTAATCTATAATTTGCAGAAAATAACACTTCTCGTAGCTAAGTACAATTGCACAGACGCCAATATCACACATTTTACAAACGCCTCTTCTTGTTATAGAGCCTGTCGAACTATAGATTATTAAATAAACTGTTTTTCTATACACAATGAGATAAATATTGTACCATAATATAAGTTTCTTATAAAAAAAAATTACACACTACGCACAGCATTATATATTGTAATAAATGTATTCGAATTCTAATGATAATGTTTTTTTTTCTTTATAACATAACATAACATTACGCCTTTTATCCCTGAAGGGGCTGGCAGAGGTGCCATTATGCCACTGTACAATGTAACACCCACTTTTCACTATTTATGTTATGAGTCCCATGTACTAGGGGGTATTTTTTTAATGGGGGAAAATCATTGAATGACTGCTCCCGCCTGGGTGAGGCGAGCTGCACATCGAGCCGGAGCCCCGGTAACCCGTTAGGTTCTCCGCGACATGTACATTGGGGTAGTAAATCTTTGGCCGGGCATTATTCTCCGTGCCACTACTGAGAATTACATAAAAAATTCAGTAATACTTTGCCAGTCCCGGGAATCGAACCCAAGAGCCCTTGCCCAGCAGTCGCACATGCGAACACTCGGCCAACGAGGCAGTTTTTTCTTTATATCGTAATCATTTACTTTTATCCAAAACTAGTACTATGAATGTATAGTATCTCTTACATTAGGTTTATGAAAAAACAATTACGTACTACACTTCGTTTCCAAAATATGAACGACCCAGATTTATACCGGATCGTAAAAAAGAAAAGTTGTTCTCAAATTACATGACATATAGGTCAAACAATCAGTATGTGAAAATGTTACAGAAAAGTTTGACAGCAACAAAAGTTAACAAAAAGTACAACGTAAGTATATCATCTTTCTCACATGGATATTTTCAATTCCCTAAAGACGAAGTTGTTTTGGACGCCATTTTTATTCCCATTCGTAATACTTACCAAAGATTTTTCGCCCTCTGATGACATTATCCTGATACTATTTAAAATTCTCAGCAGAAAAACAGATAACAAGTTCTTAGAATCAAAATAATTAAAAATAAATAATTTACCTACCCATGTTATAACAAAAACTCCATGATGATAATTATTATTATTATTTAGACTCGCAAAATATTTTGAAATAACTGACTCAAAAAATATTTCGTTAATATTTTCGTGAATTTCAAAATAACAAGACAATATTTAGAAAAAAATTCCTTTGGTATGTTCTTAATCCTTGTCTAAAAGGTATCCTAAGTATTTAATTAAGATCAAGACGGACCTTAACTTAATAAAATGTATAAAATTTATGGGAATTTATACCTATAAATATATACCAAAAATGGAATCCTTCACCTAATGAAGTCGGTTAAAAACAGGAGTTTTATGAAAATCAATATTTTAGTTTATTATAGGACATGATTAAACGAGCATATGTATATCTCCTACTGGTAAGAAACCAACGCATATTCATGGACTCCCGCAACACCAGAGAAGTTCTTTACCATATTGGCGATATTTATTAGTTACAGTTAGATATTAGACTTTACAAGTCGAGTTCCACAGACTTTTGTTAAAAGTCTAGTCTAGTTACATAATTTACATACACTCAATATTTGACTGAAAACCAAAGAGCGCAGCATATTGGATTACTATCTATCGAATCGATTCACAAACACTGCGCTGCGCTTCAAAAATCAAATTACTGACGTAGTTCAACCACGGTCAGTTTGAACTGGACCAAATAAACTAAATACTGAATGAACATAGACTCAGTCACACCTAGCCACGTAATTTGACCTCTGTCAAAATGTTTAACGAACTAGAAACTTTGCTGTATTTATCCAAAAAATACACTAGGAGACAAATGTCGTGCGACATACTGTATCGGCGACATGCCAAACGATTTTTTTTAAGGGGGGAAAATCATCGAATGCCTGTCCCGCCTGGGTGAGGCGGGAGGGAGTGTCAGACTCTTATTGACTAAAAACCACCCCGTTGCTTCTGCTGCACGGAGCCCCGGTAACCCGTTAAGTCTCCGCGACACATGCCAAACGATACCGGCTGAATTCACCTGACTTATATGGTGACAACGCGCGACTTATGTCCACCGCGATGTTGATGTTGCCAGACATGTCGCCCAAAATCAAGGCAATGTCGCTCTACTTCACCCAACGTCTTGTCCTTTAGTGTATCCTTGACTTTAGGTATACCACTCCATCTCCTCCAGCGGGTTTCGTAAGAGCCAACTGAGTAAGGTATCATACTTGAATAAACTTGGAGTTTTAAACCACAATCTTCTTTTTTTAAAATATATTTGACCATAGAAAGTATGTACTTGTAATATGACAAGGGCACGGACACGAGTCCGTGGAGAAATTCAATTTTTATTTATTAAAAAAAAAAAAAACCACAATCTTCAAAATCCTTGGCAAACGTAAAGATTACGAAAAACCTTGTTATGTTTTTATGGAATAAGACGGTAAACGAGCCGACGTATCACCTGATGGTAAGCTATCGCGCCACCTATTAACTCCCGAAATACTAGAGGCGTTACACGTGCGTTACTGGTCTTTGAGCCTCTATGATAGCCTCACTCACGCGACGAAACACAACGCAAGCGTTGTTTCACGTCGGTTTTCTGTGAGGCCGTTTCCGTGAGGTCGAGGGTGTATCCCACCGGTCGAGCCGGCTCATTCGTGCCGAAGCATGGCTCTCCTACAGTTGGGTAAATAAAGGTTAAAGGTTCATAGTCCAACAGTACTTAAATACCATGGACGGTTGATGTTGATTTGTGACAAAACTGCGGTTGCGTTGTGTGCACCGGTCTTTTAAACGTTCACAGAAATAGAGCAGGTCACAATTTCAAGTACATAATTATATTCATTATTCACTATAGATAAGGAAATGTATCTGCCTGTATATGCCTTACAAATGTAGGTACTTACGACAAATTGTTATGTAGGTATTTCTTTAACAACGTACCAACGTACGTAGGTAATGGTAAAGAAATATTACATAATATTATTTACAAATAGTAAGGAGTTAGTATGTTAAACAATGCTAAACTATTCTCAAGTAATTTAATTCTCAAAACAAAAGAAAAGGCAATTAATAGATGTGTTGAATCTCCAAATCTTTTCCGATAATTCGTCAAAAAAGATATCTCGATAGAACGAGATCAGAATAAGAATGAAGACAATACTGTAAGGGACAGATTGTGGTTTATAAAACTGAAAATACTTGTTCAGAATAACAATAAGGTTTGTTGATAAAAATAAATGTCACTTTCCATTTCTATTAATAATTTTCAATACCGAATTAGACCGGAGATTTAAAGACGAGCATAAATTATAACGACTTTCAATGAAAATATTAATTATGTTTAATGTCATGGATATTTTAATTGCACACAAATATGTTAATCTATTCTTTCATTCTTGTTTTCTCGCTTTCTTCAACCTTGATTTGTCTATTCCTGCTCAATCATATCCAACCATTAATAGAGATAGAAGATCTACTAGATAAGTGATATATCTAACACAAAATAATGAAAAACAGTACAGGTATGTAAATAATATTGACCGTCTGAAGACATGAAAACAGAATGACTCACACCATACGGAAAGTATTTTCCGATTACGTTATAACATCAGACAAAACACCTCTCTTTTATTTTAAATTGTTTATGATTTAAAAAAATGTTTATCATAGAGTATATGGTGAATCAGAAGCCATCGATCCATCATACGTTGACTGGAGTAATAAACAAACAGACCGACGTATAATGACTCTTGAGTTTTGAACGTATTTTTAGTCGAAATCGTTATGCACAACAGAGGCCTTAGTACGAGTTTAATTTACTTTTAAAGTATTCGAAACGAGTACGCGTTCGGCAATCTGATTGGCCGGCGCCAATGAAGCAACCAATCAGAGCGCCGAACGCGTACTCGTTACGATTACTTTAAGCGTAAAACAAACTCGTACTAAGGCCTCAGGCCATAACACTACAATACCGATAACTTCAATGTCCATTTGACTGCACGGTGCGGTGGCTGGGCAACCGGCTGCCGTGCAACGTGTCGCGGGTTCGATTCCCGCACGGAACAACACTTTGTGTGATCCACAAATTGTTGTTTCGGGTCTGGGTGTCATTGTGTATGTGAACTTGTATGTTTGTAAACGCACCCACGACACAGGAGATAATCCTAATGTGGGGCAACATTTAAAAAAAAAAAAAGAAAAAAATTGCCTCATTTCCAAAACCGATGATGCATTTCACAGTGATGTAAAACGCAATGTATAGAGGTACTGTCGGTCTTCACATAAGGCTATGCTTATTTGAACCTGTTTATAAAACTCACACTTGGGACTGAAACCAGCCAGCAGCCAATAGTTATGATGCTATAACTCAAAGTTGTTTGAACCGAGTTCTAATATTCAATGGTTCCAATATCCTGTTTACTTGTCTGGTTATGTTCCCATAAAATATGCAGATACTCCTTTATCAAAGTATAATTATGTGACTGACCATAAAGCATGATAAATAAACAATTGAACGTTGCTTACGTAGAAGACAAAAATGTTTCAAAAACGTTTAGGGAACAATGTGTTTAAAACTACTCAAGACATTAAAAGAACGTCGCTTGATCGTGTTCATTTCTCTACTAAAACCAATGAAACAGGAAAAATTCAATTACTCATTCGACTCACACGCTCTGACAGTAAGCTATGAACTTTTGTCATCTGACAAGATTAACCTGCATTACCCAAACACAGTGATGAAAACGGACTAATTTACATAAAATATTATCTACTATTTGGACAGTAATTAGATATGTGTATGTAGTGGTAACCTTCCCTATATAAGAAGAGGTTTTGCTCAACAGTTAGCACTTATAGGCTGTTGATGATGATGCCGTTATGATTTCATTACCTATAATAGTATAGATTACGTTTCTATTATTTAAAAATGTTGCTGGAGCAGAGGAGATCCTAGTGTGGACACTAGTATCTGTCCTATGTAGTGAGTTAGTTCACCATTACCTAATTACTGATGCTGAAAATGAAACGTCTTTAATTTGTTACGATGAGTAACACTGTAAATCAACCTTTACATTCCAGGGATAATTGCTCCTTTATTCACAAATAGCTTTTGCCAGCTGTTTTGCCCGCGTTCCCGTAAGCTAAAAGTGACCTACATATTATTCCAAACTATAATCTAACCAGTTTCATCTAAATCTCGTTAGCCGTTTACACGTGAAGGAGTAACAAACAAACAAACAAACATACATATAAACTTTAGCATTTAGAGGTACAATATTAGTAGAAAGTAGAATTTAATATTTAATCTACATGCATCATGCGTCTTAAAGAAGTAGTATTAAAGAAGCTCTCAAATAGATGGTCGTAACATTCGCTTGATTAAAACGCAGAATGGCCTCTTGGTATTTCACTCTCTTTTCACTCATTGAATGATACATCGAAGGTATGTACCTCTTCCCAAGAATTTTCAATTACAGTTAAATTAATTTAAATTTGTTATTTACCTTTATTAAATTTTGAATTAGACCTAATTAAGTAATTATGAAGTTTTGCTCTACAGCGATGTCTAAGTTCCATATTTGAAATAGTTACGCAAGAGCCTGCAATCATCCTTGATAGAGACCCAAAACATCATGTTTGGATTATTAATACGTTTAGGTTAATCTTAATTGGTAAAAACTGTCAAACATTTTAAAACCAAAACAGACGTGATGTTTTCAAATTCACCATACGAGTATTAAATAACAAGTACGACCATTAAAAGCTCCTAAGTGCAGTTTATTAAAAACCACCTCACACCTTCGCAACTCATTGAAAAGGTATTTACCATGCCCAAAATTCATCAGAAAGGCATACAGATTACGCACAAATAAAATAACACGGGACCCTTATAATCTGTGCGCTGTCCTGACCCAGTTTCAATGAAAGAGCGATTTGCGTACATACTGAGTTCAACGTAATAAGTACTGGTGCTAATTTGACCCCGCTTAGGTTGACCAAACAAACTTTGTTTGTGAAACACATCTACACAGGATCAACTTTAAGTTGAGTTTGAAATCGATGCCTACAAAGTGGAATGGTCAAAGCGACCATTTCACTGTGGATACCAAATATACTGGCGTTTATCTACTATTTTGCAATCCTGGTGTTAGTGACAAACGTGCTACATACAAGATGTACTACTATTTGTACTTTTGATAAACTTATAAGAGAGTTTAGGCAACAAATCCTAAGGCTGATTTTAGTCTCACGCTGATCGTCAGCGCTCATAGCTCAGTGAGTCGACGACCACCATAACTTTATCCGTCAGCGCTGACCACGCACGCGTTATTCTGAAACGCTTTATAATCATAATTTTCGGCTGTCAGCGCCGACGATCAGGGTGCGGTCAACACAACTCTGATACCAGCTTAAGTCATGCATAGTAATAAACCAACATAGATGCTTCTCCATTAAAAAAATAAATACAAAATTACCCTTCAAAACAGAACCATCAATAAAATTGCAATTCCATATCCATACAATGATGAAGAGATTTAAAAATGCTGATGGCTGTTCATTATTGCAAAAGATGTAGAGGTAAACATAACAAATTTCTACTTGGCTATAGAAGAGGATAGATTTCATGAGCACGTCACTTATTGGAGCCGGCTTTATAAAAAATAATTTCACGTTGATACAGAATAGATATATTTATAGGGTGAATATCGGAGAGGGTATTTATTACCCTTTATTATTGGTAATCAACAATTTCACTAGTAGTAAAGAAACTCGTTAAATTGTAGCTACTGAACTTGGAGGGTTTTTCAGAGGGTTTTTCTAAAAAGATAGTGTATCCATCTGCCTGATAATGTTTTAAGAAGTGAATCGCATTGAGGAAATGTCGCAAACACGTGGAACGTGACAATGAGCTGATGGGGCAGTAAAAATAAAGTGGAAGTGGATTACGTGGACTGCAAATGCAAGAGTTTAAAATTGTTATGTGTATGGCATTGTATTGTGCCAGTAGCTATGTTTTGTAGACATTGTTTTATTTTCAAATTAATGAAAAAATATATTGAAAAAGGAAACCCATCATTTAAACAACACATAAACATATGTGTTGCTTAAGTCCTTTAAAATGAATCCATCTTTAAACAATTACATATTCATTTATTTACTGTTTATTTACTCCCTCAGTTTCTACTAAAGCCTTCCATTTCGTGGTGATAATATATGACAGTGCATTAAGTCCCCACGTAAGCTCTTTAACCTATTTCCTATTGAACCTATTTCGTACAATAAAACCTTAAACACACAATACCACGTCGGGACAACAAGCGGTGCAAAAACCCGGATATATTCCTTACAAACAACTCTGAATACATGAAAGGTTGAACCTTTTTATAACATCTTTTTGTAAACAAAACTTACATAGTTATAAAATACAATGTTTGTTACTATTTCAAGTCCCTTTGTTGCAATGCGAAATTTGTTTATTTTTACGTAGGTGTTTTACACAAGTTATGTTTCTGCCACCGACGGAGGGTGCAAATGGAAACTATAATCATTTTACTAAATTTATTATAATTAAAATTACATTATAACTCCTAAAATCTAACTAACCTAAGTGCGAATGCGTTCGAAGTTGGAACAACAATGCTTTCTTCTCTTAAAATTATTTCGAACACATAACATAACATCACGCCTTTTATCCCCGAAGGGGTAGGCAGAGGTGCACATAGAAGTAACACCCACTTTTCACAATTTATGTTATGAGTCCCATGTAATAGGGGGTGAGCCTATATTTCGAAAGAAGGTTTTCAATAAAATCTATTGAGATTAAATTTAGTGGGGTCGGGTGATTGATGATGCTGCGATTTGCAGCTACATGAAGAGACGACTCAGCAGTTTGGGTGTTGCAATACTTCGTTGCATCAAAGTAGGTCTAATGTCCTGATCCAGTAGATATGGTCCTTGTGGCACGGCATTGATCATGGTGTAAGTAGAGGTACATGTGTCGGCACCGATACGTAACACACACACTATTATATAATATTTATATTTTTGCGTACACACATTTATATTTTTGCGTAGGTATATATTACACAAAACTGGCGAAAGATTTTTGTTATTTTTATTATATGCCTACTTTTTCAAAGAGTAAATATTAAAACGGAGAGAAATTCATTTTACTCTGCAATGAAATTTAAAAATTCCTACTTCAGAGAACCAACGGAAATATATAAACAATCACTGCATATACATATAAGTACATATATTTATAAATGAAAAGAATAAATAACATTTTTCACACTTTGTATTAAAATATTCATGCCGGAACCCTCCAATAATTCCATTGAAATAAGTGCTTTCCGTGAAACAATAAAATATAAATTATTTTTCCTGGAACAAATCCATGTTTTGCCTATAACGTACCATTTGTTCTTATCCAAAAGTATAAGTTTACATGCGACATTTCATCATTACTGTTTACAAATTTTCGAATAAAAGAATCTACAAGTGAAAATCGCATTAATATCAGTTCAGACGTTTTTAAGTTTAATGTGAACTGACTATTAAAAATTCTAAGGTTTGATAAATAAACTCAGATTGAGATATACTACTAAGAGTTGGTACCTATATATATAAAGATAATGTCAATTACATAATGAGGAAATTTAAAAAAAATCAATAGTAATAGCTCTCCATTATGCTTAATGGATTCGTCTATCATTATTATACCTACATATCTACAAAATCAGAAGAGATTTCGATGAAATTCTAAAGGTTATCAATCATAATATCATTCATTCGATACGAATAGGGATACCCGGGAGTTGTCAAAACACATTTTGTTATATTAACCGAAAGGAAAATCTCAACATCTGATTAACTGTACATACATACAAACATATAGAAGTATATTGTTAACCCAATGTATAGAATCGGATCATGAGGACATGTACAAACATTTCAAGGCACCTATATATCTCTTAATGCTACCGGCTATTGCTTTCACGATTTATTCATGCGATTCTCAACCTTATTGTGTTGTGTGAAAGTCTGGACCAAGGCTGAAATGCATGTAATACAATCGATTTTGGTCCGAATCAAGATTTACGATATTGTAATTGTGTCTATTTTAAATAAAGTAAGTTTTAAATTGCCTAAGTTAGGATTACCCCAAAAGCCAGTCAGAGGGTAAATCCTTTGCATGAAAGAAACATCTGGTCTGGTCAGAGCAACACAGTCAAAGTCTTGACATGACGGGCACAATCGCTTTACTGCGAATTTCTTTCATTGGTATTTTAAGTCAAATACCAATCTTGAAAAAAACTCAAAATCATTCTTTAAAAGTAAACATAAAATACTCAATTAATATTATAATTAAAATAATAGATTCCTACAAAAGCCAGAGCAAAATTCGAATTACGAATCAAATTAAACGTTCCTTTTTCATTTTTTGCAGCCATTAAATGTTAAAAAACATTTTCTTCTATTAAGAATTACTTTTAAACCAAACGATGTCGTTTGGTTTAAAAGTAATTCTTTGACGGCTGGTAAAGTAATGCAATAATGACATTAGAAATTTATGTGTGTACGTGTTTCATAAATGTTATCAAGATAAAGCATGTCTCAACACCCCCGTTACATTATATTGGATTAAAGGTGTTACGGCTTTCATATATTGCTTGCTGGTTGGACCTGTGACTTTGCCCACGATATTTTGAAATATTAAGAATAGTTATTTATACGTACAGGACTTTCTCCTTGTTTTATGTGTTAAGAAAATTCGGACCGTTAGGGTTTAAAAAAATGTAACATCGGAATGTTCTTATTATATCTTCTAATGACATAGATCAGACCTCTATTACCAACATCGAGACGCGCGGCCGCGCGTCAGCCAAGTTCAGCAAACAGCGCGCGCCACAGTGTTAGTGTTTACACAAACCAACAGAATTGATAAAAATACGGATAGATATACGTCATACAATTCTAAAGGTACTACATGTACCTACAAATGTACGCATTCCTCGTCTCCATCCATGAAATATAATGTACAATAAATGTATCGGAATATCTTGCACGAGCTGAGGAGTCAACAGAAGGAAATGGTGTTCCATTTTCCTGAAGAATGCTGCAAATACGGATTACATTATCACCTGTCGATGCCAACATTTCTATAATGGGAAAATGAAAGAATATTATAAAAAGATCTAATAATAAATAATTTCAAATGTATTTTCTTTTGAAATTTAATTTTAGATAATATTATATTTTAACACACTTAAGGTTTTAGAAGGGACGTGATTATTATTTTTTATTTTTTTATGGTATTAACTGGTAAACGAGGAGATAGATCACCTGATAGTGAGCAATCAGCGCCGACCATGCACACCCGAAACACCAGAGGCCTTACAAATGCATTACAGGCCATTTGGGGATTAAGAATTTTAGGATTGTTTGGCATTCAGGGATTAGAGAGATTGAGGAGGGGGTAATTGGACCTCCGGTAACCTCACTCATGTGATGAAACACAACGTTAGTGTTGTTTCACATCGGTTTTCTGTGAGGCCGTGGTTTCACTCCGGTCGAGCCAGCACATTCGAGCCGAAGCATGGCTCTCCCATAATCGCAATACCTACATACAGATAGGTACACTATCAATCCTTAGATAGTACAATTTAAAGAAATTGTTTGTTTTTTAAATAAGTTTAATCACCTGTAATTCAAATTTGACAATACAGTGAACTAACAAAATTATACTACACATTCTTTCGATAGCAATAAGTTGAAAAAGATATCCAAAAGACACGTGGTAACGTTAAACTGAGATTTTAGAAAACAATTCGTTTAAAAGACAATTTAAATGTAAAAGAATAAGCGAAAAAAATAGGAAAAACACATTTAAATTACAATTCAATTTGAACAAGATGAAGGCTCATTTTAAAATAAGGTCACGCACGATGCCATATTACTTATTACGTCCCTCACATACAGATGTGTTTGTGACAACACATTCAAGATAAATGTACACACGGCACACATCAATCTATACAAAACAAACCAGTTTATCCTGGTGTCGCGTCGCATCATCTTTCCGCACATTTAACGTTCAGTTTAAACTGGATATGTAAAGCTCGATGTGTAGCCGTGGGTTATATTATTAACATTAGCTTAGCGTGTAATATACGGAAAAGCAGATTTGAAAGAATTTTTAACCCAAATGTATGTATGTTTGTGCGCGATTATCTCGCGATTGGCTAACCTGACTTTGGTGTTGTTTTTAAAAAGTTTTTGTTACACTTAGGAGAAAGTTTCAGTATATTAATTCGAAAAACTGATTTTAAAAGTCTGAGTTGGAGTGCTTACATTGTTAGAATGTACAGATTTTTATAATATTTTACCGACTTCTTTACATTAACAATGTAGATTTTTTTAATAGGAAAATACATATCAGCGTGGCAGGTGTTGTAAACGAGTGAATAAAGGGTTTCACTGTAAATTCTTTTTCATAATTATATTGTAACCATATTGCGTAAGACGTAAAACCAACTAATCAATCAAAATTCATTTATTTATTTAAGGTACATTATAATAATCAAATGAGTTAGAATCTAAGTAACATACTTTTACTAGAAACAAAGAAACTATGGCACAAAACTAAACTAAGAACTAAATTACAACAAGACTACACTTTTTTTTAAGGGGAGAAAATCATCGAATGACTTCTCCCGCCTGGGTGAGGCGGGAGGGAATGTCAGACTCTTACTGACTAAAACCACCCCTTTCCTTCTCCTGCACGTCGAGCCGGAGCCTCGGTAACCCGTTAGGTTCTCCGCGACAACAAGACCACACTAAATGTCACCTTTAAAAAGTAACCATTGTTTATAAATACACGAAAACACCAAGCCACATTTACTCAAAGACAAAACATCTTATTTAAATGCCTTTCAAGTATGAGACGTTGTCCCTTCACTATCCTGGTTGTTAACCACCACATTGCCCGCAGTAATTGTTTTATGGCATGTGGCAATCAAGAACGATGTCTCTACAACTCTATATTATGTCCCATAAGTGTATAGTGATGTCAACACGCAGAATAACTGGTTAACTCGACAAGTAGGGTGCGTTGGGTATATTTACTATTAAGAAGGGATCATGTTTATATGTTAAAGCCAAGAATTCACTAGTGAACAAATGTCCTGCGATATGAGTCGCCTGCGACGTCGAGTGAAGTAGTGCAACGTTGCCAGCCTTTGGTCGATATGTATGGCAACATCAACGTCGCAGAGGGCATAAATCGCGCATTGTCGCCTTATAATATGTAAGGGGAAATCATCAGGCATCGCTTGACATGTCACCGAAACATGTCTTGAGACATTTTGTCCCATAGTGTATACTTGGCTTAATTGTTTGTGAGTTTTGACTACCAAAAAGTTAAGTCTATTCCTTTGTAGTTGTAATTAAATCATATTTACATTTGAAATTGTTGTTGGATATTATATCACCGATAACTAATAGGAATAATAGGTAAACGAGTTCCTGGAGGTTTTTCTATCAACATTTTAGAATTAGACAGAAACTGCTTCATTAAGAGGTGATTACATAGTTGTCTAGTCGAGATGTAGTGTCAGTTAATTGTGTATGAAATTTTTATGGTTTTTATTCGGCGTCAGTTCGGTATTTTATCAAAATTACTAAAAAGCTTTTCAAAAATTGAAAAGCTATTGACGGTGAGAATCGCCCTCTCAAAACCAATTTAATTTACGAATTTCAATTTCCTTTTTATTGTTACCTGTAATAGAAAAGTTAAGTTCCAAATTCAAAATCACATTAAAACTTTTTTAATAATAAGAATGATTGTTTAAGCGTGACAGGTTATTTATTTAAATGTCACAGAAAAATATAATAAATAAATCCTTCTGTGACTGTGGTATGAAAATTGTTACAACAATTTAAAAATACATATTGAAAACAAACTCAGTTATAAAGAACATCAACAACTACATACTATGACGTAAATAAATTATCATAGTTAATAACTTTCGAATCAAACAGTTTGGAATTATAAAGTGCCCAGCCGTTTTTGGAAAACGAACATTCGAACACACGGTCATATCTCCGCTACTATTAGCAAAATTTACCTTAACCCTCGCTTTAATAAATCCAGTGAAAATACTAGTGGGCGTTAATTATGCCGCGTTTACTAGTTAATAAATAAAACGTTATCACCTACTTGACCTTTCTAGAGATTATTGGAAAATGTCAACTCGATAGAGGCAAGCGTTGATGCCTTAATATTGCTCCTCATTTATGGTTCAAACGGACCAGTGAATTTAATCGATGGAGCGGCAAGTGACTTAGACATTAATTAATTACATGGATAAACAGAGTTAGTTGAGTTAAACACGGTTTAAATTGCGTGGCACGTGTAATTTAACGGAAGTTTTACTCTAGAGATTTAGTTAAGTTGATGTAATTTACTAGACTATCCACTAGGGTGGCGTTGAAGAAAATTATGTTTGGGTCAAGTGACACCATTTTAGTTTTATTGTGAGAAAAATAAGTACGGGGAAACGTGTTGAAGGTAAAAGCCTAAACTGAGTTTAGTTCATCTTATGTTCTTAAACATACCTACGCACATATTCCTGCTTTTCAGAGATATAGTATGTGACAGTGCTGTGTGTGCAAATTTATGCCAAAAAACGTAGGGCGAAAGCTGGTTTTTCTTTGCACTTTTCTGTAAGGTTCTTCACTTTGTCAGCGGTGTAAGGACGTACAAGTTAAGTAGGACCTACCTGTCTAAGTTAGTGTCACCTGGCTAGGTGCTATTATTCTTTATTTTTTAATGATCAGCAATTCTATCATATCTATGTTATAGGGGTAGAATTTTGCAATAATGGATCACAGTACCAAACTCGATGCTATTGCTGGAGAATCCATTATTCCAGATTTTGGAAACGAAACGGAAACCACAAGCTAAAGCCAATGAAGCACGTTTGATACGTGAATATGAATGCTTTGAGACATAAGTATGACCCTTAACACATATTTCCTTCAAGGATATGAGTTACCTGTATGAAGTTATGTAATTTACAAAATATATCCGTTTTGAGAATAATTACGCCACTCTGGATGGTCCCCACGAGATTTTTAATGATACTACCCGTAACAATAATTTTCCATCCACATGTAGTTGAACTTCCATTTTGCGCCTTCTTTATAATTATACCTTTGGTGTTAATCCTAACTATTATTTAGAACTAGGACTAGGATTTGATGTACAAACCAAACCAGAATGTAATATGGGGATTATCAATTACAACATCATCAATAGGAGCATGGAGTTAAGTTTTAAATAGGTATAAAGTTTATTATTCGGTACATAGAATTAATAAGTCAAAGATAAAAAGTAAGTATTAAAACTGAGTTTCAGACTACAAAACACCACGTCCCAAAAAATATGAAAAAATTTCTTAGAGGATAGTCGTATGCCAACTTTCCTAATCCTCCTTTTAGCTTCGCCGTAGTCAGGTAAAAATGTCTAGTAAAATCATAGTCCACAATGTCTCAATTCTTAGCTAGTATTACATATTAAAAACAACAGACAGTGACAACTTTGTTGCTAAGCCATTTAATGCGAAATATTTTCAGATTTAATATGAAAAACATCTGGCAGATCTAGTTCTGGCAGACGTTTCTATCAATGTTTATATTATTTCCATTTATTATATATTTACTTGTGTCGGTTGCCATACATATATCGTGTCGTAAAATCTATATTTAGATTTCGATTTAACTCGTCGAGTACCGGTTTTGTAGACACAATTATAGAACAATAGGTTGCGGTCACCGGTGACCGCTTGGTGTTTGACAGTTTAAACAACAAAATCGAAAACATGTTACTACTGTATCCGACCAATTAATTAGTTTTGAAAGGCGAAATTAGATTCAGTGTAAAGTCGCAATAGGAATCCTACATATTATAACTTTGCCAGACTTGTCAACAAATTTATACGAAAAACGAAATGGAACATTAAATGGTCACTGTTACAATAGAGGTAGGTATAATAAAGGACTTTTATTAATTCACAACTGAAGAATAAATTGACATTTGAAAGTTTTTAGTAAGTATGGAAGAATTGTCAAATATTCAAAGTTATTCCTCATTTAAAATTTATATGGCGTTGGAAAAATAGGCCATAAAACATGTTTTAAAAATATAAAATTACAAACACTGCATTTAAATTCCGAATATAACACTAAAACGTCGACAGATTCTAAGTTAGGAAAATGTTTACTTAGCGCTTACTAACGCGCTACATCCAGCCAGCTTTCTTGGCAAGTTTCAACCTCCTTGACTTTTAAATAGGGTTAAGTGGATGATTTTATTGTAGAGGTATGCTTCTATGTCGATAATGTATCTGAACTGATTTCAAGAACATGTCGTTAGATTTTAAAATATACTCAGGTGTATGTGTACAAAGACAACTGTTGAAATACCTTTATTTGTGATGCACATACCTTTCTCTCCCTTAATTTTTATGAACAGAAGTTAATGGACAGGGTCGATTACTTAACTTTAAGCTTATTTCAGTATTTCTAGAGTAATCGACAATAATATGCCGAAGTCACATAAATTTAAAAAAATATATTATATGCCTTAATACATAGAATTAGTATGAAAATAATGATCCTGATTCCATCACTTATTACTATTTACTACTATTTTAATAACATACCTTCTACACGACTGCGGTGCAACAGGCCAGCTCCGTCGAGACCGCAACACTAGCGCCACCCGCGGCATAGATCCGTGAACGTTGCTCATCTGTGGCGCCGAGGTGCGCTTACGACTCCAACCACGACGACTGTTGTTAGCACCCCACAGATGTGATGTGCCGTGTTCTGTGCAAAATACGAAGTTATAATTAACACACATTTTATAATAAAAGGTAATCTTCACAGATTTCATCCTTTGACATCTTCATTTTTACTGTAGACGTGTTAAATATAGTCATAATTAGTAATGGCACCCATAATGTAAAAAAATCTTAGTGTAAAACCAGATCCAACGAGGCGTTGGCCGAGCGGTCGCAAGTGCGACTGCCGGGCAAATGGGTCTCGGGTTCGATTCCCGGGTCGGCCAAAGTATTACTTTGTATTTTTCAAATATTTCCCAGTAGTAGCACGGAGTCTGGATTTGAGCCCGGTATATGGCGAAGGGTCAACCCCTATTACATGGGACTCATAACATAAATAGTGAAAAGTGGGTGTTACATTGTATAGTAGCATTAAGTGCCATAAGGAGCACCTCTGCCTACCCCTTCGGGGATAAATGTTATATCATGTAAAACCAGGTTTAAGAGAAAGTTAAACAAAAATATAACAAAGGAAACAAAGCACCTAGCAACCGCGACCGCACTTGAAGAACTTGTTACATCACAGTGATCCTGTGTCTCGTCTTACTGTACCTAATTAATTGAACTTCTTACTTCCTACACGACTGACACAGTTTATCCTATCCTAGAATTTCTAGAGACAAGTTTCAAATCTATTCATACAATGAAACAGTAAAATAGACAGGCCGTAAATTCAATAGTTTTTTTATTAAGAAACAGCAATAGAGAAAATATCCTGTATCTATATTTGCACATACTATTCTCCAGAACTAATAGACGGATAAAAAGGTTTTTTTGTAACGTTTAACAAATACGCCTAAATTTTTTGGGTTTGAACAAAGTGGAATACCGTAAAGCCATGTAACTACATATGTACGTATGTACTCGTAGATATGTAAAAAGGTAGGCTTTTTAGTACCTTAGGATTCATCCAATCAAGGTCTATTCAAAAGGATTCCTTTTCAGAAAATCTTATATTTTATACTTCTTCCATAATGTGCTCTCCTCGAGATTACGTGAAAAGGCATCGTATCATGAGTAATTTGACGCTGTTTTTATAATGTACGTATCATACCTGTATTTACTTTATTTATTTTTTCATTTATGTTATAAAACTCATTTAAGAAGGGCGAGGATAAGAAGATGTCTTATACTAATGTACCGCTATCTAAATCAAAATACGTATACATTAAAATTACATGATAAAAATGATGCAAAAACCCGACGTAATCTTACTTTACATAGTTCATAAACCACACACGCCATTCGTATGCTAAACTAATTTAAAATTCTAATGCTTATTCACCTCAATACATAAAAAGCATATATTCTTTTATTAAAAATGCAAGGCCCTCCGACCTTTGCCGCCAGTACACTAAAATCAATTATAGTAAAAGCGGCCAGTATCAAAATGATAAGCAACCTCCTTCGACCCAGCACAGCGCTATCAAGCATTTGATTGAACACTCACTAACCAAATGAATAGAAACGTCCTGGCTGGAAATTTCATTTCGGAGATACCCTTTGTTCGTATTCTGATGGCATCAGATAAGGGCAGGGTGTTAATGTGTCGTTTTCAATTTCAATGCTAAGGAATCATTTTGTTGTGGGAGTCAAATGTCTGAATTTAAAAAATCCGTTGATATAGCAAACCGTGCATACTGTATAGTCCCAACAACGTAAGATGGCGAGATTTTAACATGGTAGCGGTAACTTTGCGGATTGTGTATTTACTTATAAGTACATACTAGTATGTCGTGGTGGCCCGGAGGTTTAAGAAGCCCGCTTCTCATGTATGAGGATGCGGGTTCGAAACCTACCAACGTCAAGTACCGATGTGACTCTTTTCGAGTTATATGTACACAAAACACCGCTAATTAGTTAGCGGCGCCATACATCGACACTACTATCTTTTACACAGTGAACATGTGTGGGTAATTTCATATTACTGTGTATAAAAATATTCGGTCACCACATTTATTATTATTTTATTTATTATTTATTAATAATAATAAAGGTACATGGTATGCCTTATAATCTAACGCCATGTCCAACAAAACTATATGTAAATAGTTTGACTGTTGGATCTTCTATATTTAAATTACTATTTAGTAGGTATTTGTAGTTTACTATGATAATGGTTATGGTTATGATTAATTTTAAATACATGTGGTTATGGTAGTGTGCTAAACAGATATTTTTTTAATTTAGTCTTAAATTTATTTTTATTTTTCTCTTCCCTGACTTCGTTTGGCAAATGGTTGAGTAAGTATGGGATACGCTTTTTCATTGATCGATCACCATAAACATTATTAACCCTTGGTACCTCATATTTACCAGACGACATCGATCGGGTGTTGTGTTTATTACAAACTGTTATCAATGGTGGACTATATTCCTGCTTGCTGTGGTTATTGGTTGCGAGAATGTATTTATGTTTAAGTCTGACCGGTAATACTTTACAGATTTTAAATAATTTATAGTAGTCATTTTTATATTTATTTTTAGTTTTTTTATCAACCAGTAATTTTAGGAACCTTATTTGTAAATTTTCTAATTTTTCCATGTAGGTGTTGAATGTAAGCCCATAGCAATCAAGAGCATAATCCATGACAGACTCCACCATACATTTATACAATACTCTTAATGTACTTCTAGGAACTCGATAACTTAGGTGGTAAAATTTACTTAATATAGTTCTAAGTTTATTGCACAAGTAATTTACATGTTCAATCCAGGAAAAGTGCCCGTCAACCTTGACGCCTAGGTAGGTCACATTACTTACTCTCTGGATAGGTTTGCAGCCGCAGTTGGCAGTGTTTCTATGAGTGCAGTCAAAAGTATGGGTTACCAATATACGTAAAGGAGTTTCCTTCAGGGGTGAGTACGGCGAGTGTATAATTAAATATTGTGTTTTCTCCGTATTAAGTACTATTCCGTATAAGTACATGTGCGCTGAGCAATGTTGAAGGACATTACACAGGCTGTTTACGTGCATTAAATAACATACGGGACCACTCCCTGATCCCTGCGGAACCCCACATCGGACTATTTTTTCGTCACTGAACGTGTCGCTTATCTTGACCCGGTAAGAGCGTGAGGTGAGGTAGTCTCTGAACCATTTTTTCAGTGGCTTCTCCACACCACACTCTTCCATAGATGTAATTAGCGTGTTGGTTTCTAACGTGTCAAATGCTTTTTTATAGTCGAAAAATATTGCTACAACAAACTTTTTTTCATTTAAATAGTTGTTGATTTCGTTGGTAAAGTTGGACAGTAATGTATTAGTACTCTCATGTTTCTGAAATCCGTGTTGTGCTTTATTTATTATGTTGTTTGTACTTAAATAGTTCCCAAGTTGATTTATTATACACTTTTCCATTACTTTGTCAATACTGGATAAAATCGCTATCGGTCTATAGTTAGAGAATTTCTTATGGTCTCCTTTTTTATATATAGGACGAATGACTGCTTCTTTAAGTTTATCGGGGAATTTATGTTTTTCAACGGATAGATTTATTAATTTCGCTATAACGGGACTTATTTTGTCAGCTATCATTATTAAATCCGACATACGAATGAGATCACTTCCGGGTGATTTATTAGGTTTTTTTTTTCTTTCACATTGATATTTTCATTCTTGTGTCGGTATATGTATTTTTATAATTTAATTCACGGGTAAGGTTAAAACTATTTACAATCATTGATATGACCCGACATTTTGACGGGTATTAACGTAGTGTTCGTGGTCGACTGGTTAATGAGCACGCTTTTATCGTCTTTCAATGATCAATGATGATGTGAGTTCTATTCCAGCTGAAGGATTCTTTTTTTATTTTACTATGTAGTTTTTCTTATCATTATTTTTTTTGTTTTTTGAAATATTAGATCAGGCTATAAAAGAAGCAGATAAGTCGGTAAATAAAACAATACTATCTTTTATTACAATTAATTTATTTATAATACAAATAAGTGGTTTTATATTCAATATTTATAATAATTAATTATCATACCACAGTTAAGTTCTTAAAGTTCTTTAAATATTAATTAATCAATATGCCAATAAACCTTATAGTCGAATTGGGAAATATCATGCGATAAAGTTTATACTTTTAAAATTAACATAAGAAGATTTAGAAAAATAGGATAGAAAAAAAAGAAAAGATTAAAACATTGTTTCAAATTTTAAATATTTGATTAATGAATTCTTGAAACAACTTGTGAATGCTGGATCGATCCGGCGGCACTTTACTGGAGGTGATAACCATTACGCCAAACGCGCTGTGAATGAGATCATCGAAATATTGTATACCATTCAGTAACATAAAAATACGATGAGAAAACACTATATTTATATGGGTATTGTATAGCTCATTAGCTCATTATTTGATTTCGATTTATTCAAAGTTTGTTATAAGTTATTTTTATCTTTACCCTCGTTTTTATTTAAACTTATTTACTAAAGAATTACGTATACCGACACAAAAATGATATTTAAATACCAAGATGTGTGTGATAGACGAATGTTTCTATACATATCTATTAATATGAAATTACCCACACATGTATATTGTGTAGTCATACTAGTGCCGATGTGTAGCGCTGCGAACTAATTAACGGTGTTTTGTGTACTTTCGACACCATCGACAAACGGTAAAGGAAAACATCGTGAGGAAACCTGGGCTTATAATTTCTAATTATAAGTTTGAAATCGCCAACCCGCATTGAGCAAGCGTGATTAATGCTCAAACCTTCTCCGTGTGAGAAGAGGCTTTGCTCAGCAGTGGGCATTTATAGACTGTTGATGATGATGATGATATACTGTACAAGTAGGTACGTATCACTATCAACCCTGTCAAAAGCTGTCTATTAAAATATGACTCCTCTTTTCACTACAGCAGTTTTTATTCAATGTAAGTTCATGGCCACCCATCGACCTCACATTCCATAGTAACTTCACATTAAGAAAAGAAAAACCTAATAAAACTTTGTTCGATCAGGGAATGGAAGCCAAAACATTTTATTACAGCCAAGCAGTAACACAAAACTCTTTTCAATTATTGCGTTTGTGTATTTCTCATTGTTATCGCCTAACAAAAAGTTGTCTGCAAAGTTTTACGTTGTCTGTGGCTACTTAAAAGTTTATTGACATTTTGTTCGGCATATCGCGATCGCTAAAGAAGTCTATGTCTATGTCTATGTCTATTGTTTTGAGTTATTCAGTCAGATTTGGTGTTGGGTTGGTTGGGTCCTTAGATCCACAGTAGCTTGTTGAAGATTTAGAGACCAGATTAGAGATTCTAATTACTAGAAGACGGCTTGTTCGAGCATTGATTTTGAAAAAGGGGTATGTCTCCTTAAGTAAGAAATGTAATGAATGTGAATTATTGTACTTTGTATTATTTTAATAATGGCTAAAACAAATCAACATTACAAACAATCAATATATCAAGGACGTTGAAAAAAGGCGGACATAATATCACTTACAAATGGTTGAAGCGTCAGTTATTTATGTGTGCGTATGTAATGGCTTACCATGTTACCAGGCTTAAGAAAATGACAGATGTCCTTCGTGTCAATATGTGTATGTTCTACGTGTACGTCTGTATTAACCAGGTTCCACAATCGTTACTTCAAGACGACATTTCAAAAGTACCAAACTATGGTTTAATTGAAATAAATGCTTTGACTTTGACTTTGAAAGAGACTGAGTCCGCTTTTTTTTTCAACGTCCTTGCATTCAATCGCTCGTGGGATTTTTAACATTTAATGTTATCTAGCTATCAACGTGTTTGTTTTCCAGATGGCGCTCAAAAAAAGGTTTAATGTTCCTCTCAGCGAATCACATCAGGCACCTATAAAGTCCGTGACGTCATTAAATGAAAAAAGTGACGGAATGGTTTGTGCCAACACAGTATAATCAAGTCGTGGCCTGTTTGCAGGGTATTGATCTGCATGCCAAGCTTTTCATCGCTTTTTACATGCAAATTAGCCAAGTTTTCACATTTGAACCTCACTGCATTATAGCCAGGTTTATTAGAATAAGTTAGCTTAGTTTCATACCTATTTGCACGCTCGTATTTTTGTTCCTTTAAATGGCTACTGAAACGATAAAGAAAAATGTCGAATGCGAATGTTATCAAAAATATTATTACGGAATGCGGAATGCTTATGTTGCCGGGATGAAAGTCATTTTCCACCCTAAAAGTGTCAATCGTTAAATAATTTTCACGATATTGAATATTGAGTTGACATAAACAGTAACTTTTGTATATAAAATTGGTTTCACAAGTTATGTGAGTGCACAGATTTAATCACTTTACCTTATTAGAAAGGCGAATTTAGAATATATAGCCAACAAATCAGACTTTATTATGTAAGGTTGATATATTACTGTAAATACTATAAACAAAAGACAATCACGAAACGATTGTTATTTGTTTTAGACATAAAGAAAAAGTTGCAACATATAAACTTCACTACACATTTCATTTCGCAGCAACAATTTAACTCGTCGAGTACCGGTTTTGTAGACACAATTATAGAACAATTTTTTTTTTTTTTTATTAGGGGGAAAATCATCGAATGACTGCTCCCGCCTGGGTGAGGCGGAAGGGAGTGTCAGACTCTTACTGACTAAAAACCACCCCGTTCCTTCTCCTGCACGTCGAGCCGGAGCCCCGGTTACCCGTTAGGTTCTCCGCGACAATTATAGAACAATAGGTTGCGGTCACCGGTGACCGCTTGGTGTTTGACAGTTTAATCTGATGTTTCAATCTCAAATCCCCTGAGCACAATAAGTTGATGGATCGACATTTTATTTCAATAAACACCAGCCTAATGGAAAATACTCCCCATTCATTAAGACACGAACAACTCGCTAAGAATTCATTTCCCGCTGCCATGGCAACAATCAATTAATGATATTTCTCACATTTCTACCTCAGTGGGTCTAGCGGGTAAATCATAGACTACGTTGAGTGTAGATAATTGCGAACTATGGAATATGGACCAATTATAAAGAAGAATAAAGAAGGTATAAATATGTTGTTATTTATAATTGATGAACTAAGGTATGGCAGAGAGTCTACTTTCAATGTATGTAATTCATGAGTATGGTAATTCGAAATTAAATTTTAATAGTTCTCGTAAGACCATGGTCTTCATGGATCATGGACTAGAGCCTATGGGTTTTGGTCAACTCCATCCAATCTATATTTATATAAAAATGAAACCCGTTTCCCGTTGTCACGCCATAACTTGAGAACGGCTAGACCGATTTGGCTGATTTTTTTTTTGTATTTATTATTGTCAGGAGAAGGTTTTTATGATAGAAAATGGTCCTGAAAATCCTACGGGAACGGGAGATAACGGGATTGCGCGTACGAAGTCGCGGGCAGAAGTTAGTGATACATAATATTATGGCATTAGCTCCATACCATAAGAATAACAACATACTGCCGAATTAATTTAGCAAATAAATTGTCGTGTCTACTTTTCAATGAAAAATGAAATGTGTACTCTTTGTATTATAAACGTTGATCGGTTTTTTTATAAAACAAGAAATAGGAGGAAAATATTGCTGTAATGTACAAAAAATTCGTTAATCCAAATGATTGTCAGATTTAACGTAAACACATTTTTCAAATGTCAGCCTTGTCATTTGGACATGACATCATAAACACTGGGAATAGTAAATTCACTTTATATTTTAGGTACAAACAGTCAAACACTAATTGTTTTTGGTTTTTTTTCTCTCACAAAGCTTTTCCCTTGTGTATAGTAAATCCGTGTGTCAGAACAGCACGTGTTAATGTAATTCAATTAATTCAATCCTGGATACAGGTAACACCAGATGAGTTACAAGTGCCTGCCTCTTTGCCGAGTCTGGTTCGATTCCCTGATCGGGCAAAGTATTACAGGGGTTTTTAAAATTTTCAGTAGTAGCACGGAGCATAGAATTATGTCCGGTATATGGCAATAGGCTCATCCCCTATTACATGGAACTCATAACATAAATAGTAAAAAATTGGTGTTACATTGTACAGTGGCATTAAATGGTATAGATAATGTTCACCTCTGCCTACCCCTTCGGGGATAAAAGGTGTGATGTTATGTTATCTTATGTTATAAGTGCGTTGCCGGCCTTTTGAGAATGGGGGACTCTGGTAACTTGACTCTCAACCCGACGAAATACAACGCAAGCAAATCACTCAGGTCGAATCGACCTATTTGTGCCAAAGCATTGCTCTCTTACCTGCAGCATATATTTCATTAGCATCAGGCTATAACTATCCCACTGCTGACAAAAGACTTCTTTTCACATAAAGAAGGAACGAAGATAATATAACATAAAATAATAACATGCTTTTTATCCTCGAAGGGGTAGGCACAGGTGCACATTATGCCACTGTACAATGTAAAAAAAAAAAATAAAAATCGTTTATTAAACACAAAAACTTCCAAAAGATGTAACAGTAGTCTAATTATTATACAATTATGGTAAATTATAAATACTAAAAAAATATAAAAAACAACTTACATTGAAATAATCAAAGATAAATTTAGGATGAGTACAATTAGGTATTTTTTTTTGAACTGTAGCGTCCCGCCTGAGGTAGGTTTCAGTAAAAACCTGTGTTTCAGGCCATCACTCCACTTAAGATGAGATTAGAATGTCAATGTGAGAACGTACAATCTACAATGTAACACCCACTTTTCACTATTTATGTTATGAGTCCCATGTAATAGGGGGTGAGCCTGTTGCCATATACCGAGCACAGTTCCAGACGCCGTGCTACTATTGAAAATTTTTTAAAACCCAGTAATACTTTGCCCGATCTGGGAATCGAACCCAAGACCCCTTGCCCGGTAGTCGCATTTGTGACCACTCGGCCAACGAAGCAGTAGAAGATAATATAATACGTAATAAATCAGACTCACAGATTTCCCAGCAAACACTACAGTTACATGTCACTAACAAATATTGAATGACGTGATGTTAGCTAAAAAACTATATTAGCATACACGTGTGAGGCTTCAGACGTAATATAATAAACTATGTAGTTGGTTTTGATTTATTACGCCATTTTACACAACTTAGTATTCAGAGTGTGAGATAGATGTCAATGTAATAAATAAATACAACATACAACAGATAAATGGGTGATATTGCTTGATGTTTCAGTCAAATCAATTAATTTTCAGATAGACATAAATACACTTCCGGACATCTAAATCGAGCCACCTTGATTTTTTTGGTTTGGAGTACTGTAACTTGTAAAAAATCTATGTAGAAGGAAAATGTTTTGATGCAGTTTTGGAGCTGGTTTAATCAACATTCGTTTAGAGAAATTTGACCACTGTTCTAAATTTGAACTATAGTTTATTAAAAAAGTCGAGTTACATTGAAACAAGTACATTTTTACTTTTATCAAAGAAAAAAATCTAATCGATTTTTAAATAAAAAAATGTTTTAAATTAAAATAAATGTTTATTTAGTAACTTGTATTGCCTCCCTGTGCATTTATGACACCTCTCATACGGTATGGCATAGAATTAATCAATGTCGTTATGACATGTTGAGGAATATACTCCCATTCTTCCAAAATTACATTTTTGAGCTCCTCCGTGGTTTGCGGGGCAGGATGATGAGCTCGAACGCGCTGGCCATCTCATAACAGTGATACCAATGTCATTTAAGTACTGCCTGACGATTCCCGCAGTATGGGCCCTTGCATTATCATGCATTAAAACGAAATCTTGGCCAATAAATCCAGCATATGGCATCATGTGGTTCTCTAAACATTGGCGAATGTATCTATTGCCATCTAGGGGCGGCAGTCGTGGTCCCGTTACTACCTCTAGCTCAATTTTGCCTTCCATAGAGATTACTCCCCAGACAGTCCATGATCCTCCACCATACCTAACTCACTCTTTCGTCGATCGAACATTGCGCGAAACGCTCGTTCTCTTTTCGGTATACCTTACTCCTTCCGTCATTACCGTATAACATTATCTTGGACTCATCTGTGAAGAGAACCTCCATTGATGTCGAGTCCAATTTAGATGTTCGCGCGCAAACTCTAAACGGGCTATTCGGTGTGCTCGTGTCAATTTGGGTCCATTGGCTGGCTTATGGGGCTTTAAATCACGTTCATTGAGTCGCCTTCTAACGGTCCGAGCACTTACAGCCACTCCGTGAAAGTCCCTGAGCTGTTCTTGTATTTGAATAGCGGTAAGGCGTCGATTGCGTAAGCTGGTAGTGACAATGTATATATCTTATCTCGCAGTTGTCACCCGGTAACGAGGTCCTCCTGTTCGCCGTACGACGCCGCCAGTCTCCAGGTATCGATGGTACACTCTTTGGACAGCGGAATAATAATATGAGAAGTTGTGAACTCACATCTCGCTGACTTAGCCCAGATTGAAGAAGTGCTACAGCTTGCGCGGCTACTTGAGGTGAAGTATCCATAATTTTATAGCCAAAAGCGATTCAAATTAAAAAAAAACTAAACTAAACTTTGGTTAACAAAAATAGCGAAAATTCAAACAAAATCGAAATTAAATTGCTTCAAAAGTAACTTTCTACAGCCATTATTTTTTTCAAATCAGTGATCAAACTCGGCTTTTGTTCTTTATTTTAAAATCATAAATTCAAATTTGGAAGAATACATACGGGAAAGACGATGAAATATGCCAGCATTAAAAATGCATAAAAACTTTTTTGTTATATTGCATATATTTTGTGTAATGGGCTTTTAGGCCTGGGAATGTAATGTGGCTCGATTCAAGTGTCCGAAAGTGTATTTATTTATATAGGTACCATAAAGAGCTTCTCTGCCAAAAAAGTGTGGGAGAGCGATGCTTCGGCATGAATGATGAATGGGCCGGTTCAACCGGAGTGATACCACGGCCTCACAGAAGACCGACGTGAAACAACGTTGTGTTGTGTTGAGTTTCGTCGTGTGAGTTACCAGATGCCCAATTACCCCCCCCCCCATTTCCCCAATCCCTGAATTCCCAACAATCCTCAAATTCCTAATCCGAAAAGGCCGGTAACTTGTAACACCTCTGGTGTTCCATTCCATGGGCGACGCCGATTGCTTACCATCAGGTGATCCGTCTGCTCGTTTACCGGTAACGGTAAAAAAAACGAGCCCTATTTTGTGGCTACAATACAGGCCGAAAACATTGCTAGCATTACTATGCAATATTGCATTTTAGGTAACTGATCCTGGCGGTACCTACATGTTTAGCCACTATATGTATACGCTGGCACCTACAAATTTATGTATGTGTACCTCCGACCTACCCCAACCACACACGTAGACCTCTCGTGGTACCAAGAATTTGAAATTGAAAGCCTGTCCCGGAAATTGACTCCAGAATTCTGTTGCGGTTGGCACATTTGCTGCTAGACCGATAGATTAACTAGAGAGTAGTTAAAATATGACTTGTACAAGTACATTTTAAATAATAATCTAATACCGAAATAATACATTATTTAATTTTGAGTACTTCTTGACAAATATTGATATATATTTGTATTATACCTACATGAAATTATGAATATAGAAATTTCACATTGTAGAGGTAATTAACAAATGAAATAAATATATGTAATTTAATTGCATGATTTTTCCCTAATAATATGTCAATTAACAAGACATAGCGTAGTACTTACTTTTAAGATCTTGTATATTAAATATCACCTACATATGTTTACAAATGATTAAATGACTTGATTTGATTTTATAATTAAAGAAAGACACCAAAATAACACCCAAAAAGACAATTATTCTTCAGCACTGAACTCCTAATGACGTCACCATTATGATGTTGCTAATATGATTAAGGTTTACAGACAGACCATAAAACAATAGAACTTTATTACTAGTTAATTCCATTAATGACTCGTGGGCAAGTCAGGTAGGCGTAATCAGGCAAATTGTTTTGAATTACAGGAAATAGGTTTATTACTATAACTAGCTGTTGCCCGCGACTTCGTCCGCGTAGATTAATGACTTCTGACAGAATTCATCAGAATCAATTCAGTGCCCAAATAAGATTTACCTATTTTGAAATGATTTATCGTAGTTTCAATAAATTGATTTGATTTGAAATAATCCCGCAGGGATGTTACCAGTACTGTGTCCGATCACGTAAGGTTTGAATAATAAAAACTATTCTCTCGAATATTGTTGTACCGAATCTCTCTCTCTAAAATAAGTTCAGTGGTTAAGAGTTAGAGAGTCCTGGGGCATTGACATTGACATCTGTGATAAAAACTATCATACGTTACTCAGGTTCCAAATCATCGTTTTACCGAATGTAATTCAAAAAGATTCAACGATTCTAAATTCAATGGCTAAGAAGATTTATACAAACTCTCAATCCCTATTTTATCCCCCTTTTTTTTAAGGGGGGAAAATCATCGAATTACTGCTCCCGCCTGGGTGAGGCGGAAGGGAGTGTCAGACTCTTACTGACTAAAAACCACCCCGTTCCTTCTCCTGCACGTCGAGCCGGAGCCCCGATTACCCGTTAGGTTCTTCGCGACATTTTATCCCCTTAGGAGTCGGAGGCACGTCGCCGGAGCGAAACTCCGCTGCCGCGCCAGATAAGTGCGTGGCGGGATGAGCTCCGGTGCGATCTCATGGATGCAGCAACGACTGTCGCAACCGGGGGCTGGGCTCGCTGCCATTGCAGCGGTAAGTCCCCTCTTTGAGGAGTGGCTTGAGAGACGCTACGGCGTCCTCACCTACCGCCTGACGCAGGTCCTCACCGGACATGGAAGTTTCGGGAGGTACCTGTGTCTGATGGGGCGGGAGGAAACGCCCGGGTGTCATCACTGCGAGGACCGCCCTGAGGACACGGTGGAACACACAGTGGGAGAATGCCCTGCGTGGGCTGAGCACCGCCGTGCCCTCAGGGAAGTGATCGGCGATGGCGACCTCTCGCGTCCGGGCCTAGTGCGGGCCATGATGCGGAGCGAGGGGGATTGGGATGCCGTCTCCTCCTTTTGCGAAGCAGTCATGCTAGCTAAGGAGGAGGCGGGACGCGTGAGGCAGCGAAGCGCTGCCTCCTCGCAACCCAGCCATCGCGAAGGACACACCGGGCGTCGGGGATCGCGAGACGATCTCCAGCCACCGTAAGCGCGGGCCTGCGGACGGCGACCATGGGTGGCTCCCCGTCCGACCAGAAACAGACCCGAGCGTACGGCGCGTCGCGTTCCTCGCGCGCCTCAAAGAGCCATCAGACCACCACAGATGGGGCCAACAGGGCCTGACCCTCCCTTCCGCCTCACCCAGGCGGGAGCAGTCATTCGATGATTTTCCACCCTTAAAAAAAATCCCCTTAGGAGTGGAATTTATCAAAATCCTTTCTAAGGAGATACCTATGTCATAGTTACTTTATGCATACAAAGTTTTAGCCCGATCGGTTTAAAACTGGCAAAGTATGATACAAACTTTCATTCCCTATTTAACCTACTTTGGGGTGGAAATGTTCAAAAACCTTTCTAAAGGGACGTTTATGTCATAGTATCCACCTGCACGCCGAATTTCAACCCGATCGGTGTAAAACTGACAAAGCTTCATACAAACGTTCATCCCCTACATTACCCCATTGGAGGTGGAAATGATCAAAATCCTTACTTGGAGATGCTCACGTCATAACATCTACCTGCATGCCGAATTTCATTTCCATCGGTGTAAAACTGACAAAGCTTCATACAAACTTTCACTCCCTATTTTCCCCCTTAGGGGTGGAAATGATCAAAATCCTTTCTTAGCGGATGCCTACGTCATAACATCAATCTGCATGTCAAATTTCAATCCGATCGATTTAAAACTGACAAAGTCTCATACAAACATTCATCCCCTATTTTACCCCCTGGGGTGGAAATTATCAAAATCCTCTCACAGCGGATGTTTACGTCATAACATCTATCTGCATGCCAAATTTCAACCCGACCGGTTTAAAACTGACAAAGTTTCATACAAACTTTCATCCCCTTTTTTACCCCCTTGGGGGTGGAAATTATCAAAATCTTTTCTTAACGGATGTTTACGTCATAACATCTATCTACATGCCAAACAACCTGATCGGTTTAAAACTGACAAAGTGTCATACAAACTTTCATCCCCTTTTTTACCTCCTTGGGGGTGGAAATTATCAAAATCGTTTCTTAGCTAATGCCTACATCATAACATCTATCTGTATGCCAAATTTTAGCCCAATCTGTCCAGCGGTTTGGGCTGTGCGTTGATAGATCACTATGTCAGTCAGTCAACTTTGAATTATATATGTAAGTACATATAGATATGAATTATTTGTAATTTCAAGGAAAATAACTTTACTTTTCCTTATACAAGGTATTATATTTACAGCGATATTGTTTGTTTACCTTAAGTATTAAATAACGTTTATTTTCAACTCACAATGCGTAACGTTTGAACAATTTAGAAATCCTATTAAGTGCTTAGGACTTATATGAGAAGAGAATGTTTTTATTATAGAATATGAAAAATACATGTTGAATACAAAGATAAACTAACACGCCATACATTTGTTTACTTTGTGAAAACAGAAGACGGTATATATTGTGAAGACAGAATCTTTTGCTTAAAGATAGCAAAACCATGATTTATCAGTTTTAATATTTATCGTCCATATTGATAACTGCCTAAATTTTTGTCTTTTTTAAAAATACTGTAATAACTTGATGGTAATACATCCACACTGATCTGTGGATCAATAGATTATCAATTCTAGCACAAAAGGATAAACCTGAAAATCAGATCAAGTTCTCTAATAAAAGGTACAAAATTAATAGTACTTACGAAAATTGAGACTGGGATGTGGTCCCTGTTCGGAGCATGCGCGTCGGCCCCGCGCACTTAGTAACACTTCCCTGCGCGGACGCTCCGGCAGCTCGTCGCGATCCATGCTAGGCCCTGCCTCCAGCGCGCATGCGCCACCGCCCTCCTCCCTACCTTCTTCCACCACACACGCAGACATCACTATCTTTGTTCACTCTCTACGTTCAAAACACCTCACTGTTTTCAAAATTCGAACTGAAGTTAAATTCTCAACACATTCACTTTCAAAAATAAACTATTACCCTGTTTGTACAAGGCTAATTCACCAAACTGCACTCGTTTTTTCGGAACACCACCAAAGAGGTTTTCTGTTATTCACGTCACTATCGCAATTCAAAATCACGAATGACTTTTGGTTTTTTCCAACGTCAACGGCCAATAGAGATCTGAAACAAAACAGTCATTATGTAGATAACGTAGATTAATGAATAATGGTAAAATAATTAAGGTAAAAAATTATGTGACCATCATCATAGAATTGTCTTCGTTAAGAATGAAATATTTGATAATAAAGTTAGCATTCTTGTTTCAATATTAAATTGTTTCATAGATAAAGGAACTAAGTAATTGTCGTGTTTATAGTGAACATTTTTATAGTGTTAAACATTTATTTTAAAAGACTTTACAATCAGTCACAGAGACTGGACAACAACACTCCGATATAAACTTGAGGGCTTAGTACAAGTTTGTTGTAAAACAAATTCATACCAAGACCTCTGAACGTTCTTTTGTAGAGTAGGCCCATAGACTAACAGTAGTCTATAGTAGAGGATAAATAAATAGTTTTTAAGAATAAAATAACAATTTACCGGTTAGCATGAAACAAAACAATGTTAATAATAGTAATAGTATAATAAAGTTAGGAAAAGGTTACCACCAAAATAAATTATTCCTTTGGTCCCTGGATTATAAACGACAACTTTAGCCCAAACCACAATCGTGTAAATAGACATTGCCTTTATAAATAAAATAAGTAATAAATCACTAGTTTGACTGCCAAAATGTTCCCTTGTTAGGTACATTTTGAGTTCACTTTCAGTCTTAACAAAAAATTTTATCGAATTGGATAGAATTAAGTGAATTGAATAAGAACTTATTAAAACAGTACCTTTCTTCAAAATCGTACTTAGGATTCAGCAATAGATTCATCCCTTATAGTTAGGTAATTAAATATTATATTCAAGTGTGTGAGAGCCATGTTTTGGCACGAATGGGCCGGCTCGACCGGAGCCACGGTCCACGGTCTCACAGAAAACCGACGGACGACGAACACCACTTGCGTTGTATTTCGTCGTATGAGTGAGGTTCCCGGAGGCCCTGATTGGAAAAGAGTAACCTATGGAGTTTTTTGCTCGTTCTTCTCCATAGGAATCTACACCTTGGAATGGACGTTCAAAAGTGCCTTCCTGGTCTAATTCAATTAATTGGCAATAATTCAATTAGACCAGGAAGGCATAAATGATTTTGACTTTGACTTTGCCCAATTCCCCAATCTGTCCAATCCTCGAATATCCACAATACTTAAATTCCCAATCTCCAAAAAGCCGGTAACGCAATTGTAACGACTCTGATGTTCCGGCCTCCGTGTATTCATGGGCCGCGCCGATTGCTTACCATCAGGTGACCAGTCTGCTCGTTTACCGGCTTATTCTAAAAAGTCAAAAATGTAATCTTTGTCACAAAAATGTGTTTTCACAAATATAAACTAATTTATTTTTCCTAACTCATACAAAATTTAAATTTGTAACATATTATTTAAACCTTTAAAGCATTGACATAATTGAATTTCATATTTATTAACGAGATGATTTGTCTTATAATTGTGTATCGTTTGAAACATCAAGTAAGTTAGAAACATCAGTTCTCACAAAGTTTTTAACTCAACCCTTCTGCTGAATATTTCGCTGTCGTTAACTTCATTTTAAAACCCAAAACAACTGACAAAATTAATAGAAAAGTTATGACGCCTGCGGTTAAACAATGAATTCAAGGTATAACAAATATTTTGTTATTATTCTCAGCTAAACTTGGCAGGCAATAAGCTTTATATTTTCGCACCTTGTCGCATCATCGATCGGTTTAACCTCTGACATAAACTTCATTACTTTAATAGAATTTACACCTGGGGCACTGGGGCATCATCAATTTATGAAATAAAGGCCTACCTACTTGCTTGTCTGAAGATATTGACACTGTTTTCTTATAATATTCCGTTTTCTTATAATTTTACGCTCTTAAAAAACATAATTATTCGTTTTTGTATAATTTTTTTTTATTAAAACAGAGAGCCTAGATTTCTACAATAGGGATTATGACAGGAAATGTAAATTAAAAATATAATTAGTCCGTCAGTTAGGTAATGAAAAAATATTAGGCACGTATTTTTTTATTCTGTCGTATAAGAAAACAATAAAACTTAGATAAAACGAATCAAAGTTTAGGAGTTGGAGGTAGCTACGTCATTTTAGAGTATAAATAATACTCAAAAGTGATATCATGCAATATTTCATATCAACATTATCTTCGAAACTATTCTTTTCCGTGAGAAAATAAAAAATATGTGTCTAATGTTTTTAAATAATCTAAATAAAAAAAAATTAATCATCTACCCTATTTCTGTACTGTAATGGAGTCTTTCGTTTATTTTATTCGTCTCATAGCCTAGAAGCTATTATTATTCCAGGATACTGACGAAGGTAATTATTCTCATCGAGGCCTGTAATCTATCCCAATAAGATGTCAAGTGCACTAAGGACCTAAGACCGACATAACGATCTACATACATACATCCATAATAGTAATCCAATTGGTTCTCCATTTTAAAACTAATTTCTTAATATAAATACTGAGTTCAGCATATTTTATAATTATACGTATACAAACGAAGACGTCATAATGAATTCATCTGTATGTTTGAATTAATAGGCTAACTATTAACGACTATAGCTAACTATTAACTATTTGATTAATTAATGTTATCGCTTCCTTTTTACTGATGTAAAAAATTATAATTTAGACACATTGTAAACTATGGTTCATAACTGTATCAGTTTTGTTTGTGAATTTATATGTAGTGTGCCTACCTAAATTGTACGACTTCTTTTAACTACTTTTTTTTGTATTCTGTGGAGAATGTCGTTGATTATACATTTATTCTATACTTTCATATTTGTTATATCTAATGTATTATTATAGTGTATAATTGTTAATTTTCCCAAATAAATAAAATAAAATAAAAATAAAACGACAAGCTTATGCCACTTACTAATTGATTTTGATGGAAGCATTGTCAAATAAGAGAGAGAGAAATCTGGACAGTGTTATTATAATAAGTAGGTAATTTAAATCGGATAGACTGAAAAGATCTGACTGTCTCGTTGATCAAGTAGTTACAAGCGCCACTGCCCAACTACATACTATCGTGTATTTCTTAATAATCGGGGATTTAGATTTTAGTAGATATGTTTAGGTACGGTAATGTCGTAGTGATGATGAGTTTAAGATGCCCGCTTTTCATGCATAAGAGTGCGAGTTCGAAACCTACCAATGTGAGATTTTCGTGTGAGAGTTACGTATTTTCTAAGATTATTTAGACACCACTGACTTTTAATTTATAATTATAATATCTTTTCCCCTTTCGGTGTTTCTAATTATAAGTTTGAAATCGCCAACCCACATTGAGAACGCGTGGTGATTAGTGCTCAAACCTTCTCCGTGTGAGAACAGGCTTTGCTGAGCAGCGGGTACTCATTGGCTGTTGATGATGATGATGAATTATTTTTAGTTACCTAATGTGATATTATACGCTCAACAAGCTCAACAAAATATAACCTTTAATAGATACATATTTCGTATATTCCTTAAAGTGGCAGGTTAAGGTGTTAACATCTAATTTTGCCGGCGCCATGACATATGGGACGAGCATATTGCTGAATGCCGAGCAAAATTCCAAACGCCATGCATTAGTACCACGAATATTACATGCTGAGAGGAGAAGAGTAAGCGATATAATATTATAAATGTAAAAGTTTCTTTATTTGGATTTTTTAAGGGGGGAAAGTCATCGAATGACTTCTCCCGCCCAAGTGAGGCGTCAGGCGAGGTGTCAGACTCTTACTGACTAAAAACCACCCCGTTCCTACTCATGCACTTCGAGCCGGAGCCCGAACCGGTGTTTGGATATTTATCCGTCAATCATGCTGAAACTACTGAACGGATTGATAAAATTTGGTATACAGGAAGGGTAATGGCTGACTTAGGTGACAGGAATATGCAAGTAGAACCGCGGGTAAAATCTTATTTAAAATATAATCAGCCCGTATTATTATCAATTTCAAAATTTCACTGCCTCGTTGGCCGAGTGGTCGCGAGTGCGACTACCGAGCAAGGGGTCTCGGGTTCGATTCCCGGGTCGGGCAAAGTATTACTGGGTTTTTAAAAAATTCTCAGTAATAGCACGGAGTCTGGAAATGTGCCCGGTATATGGCAATAGGCTCACTCCCTAATACATGGGACTCATAACATAAATAGTGAAAAGTGGGTGTTACTTCTGTGTGCACCTCTGCCTACCCTTTCGGGGATAAAAGGCGTGATGTTATGTGTGTCAAAATTTCACGAGGCACTAAAAACTTTGTAAGTTCAAAAATATTGTTACCTATTGTATGTTTTTCAAAGTACCTCTAGTCTAGGTTTCATCTTGAAAATAGCTCAGTTCAGGTATTTTGATGAACTTCTGAACTACTTAAAGTTGTTCAGTGGAATAAGTCCAATTCAACTTAGACTTTATGAACGGTATGCTCCACTATTGTTTTGACTTTAAACTTAGTTTGAGATGAAAATAAAATATAGACTTTTAATACAACTATTAATAAGTAGGTAAATAACATAATATGTGATATCGTCTGACAACCTGTCGAAGGAACAACGACTACGTTGGATTTGAAATCACAAAAACCGGGGGAGTATTGCATTTTTCTTCCATTTATTATTTTTATAACATAGTTAATGGTGTACAGTGTGGCTATAATTGGAATACAAACACCACTTACAAGTCTACTCTACTCAAGTCTTTGAGTAACGTCCCGTACACACCGGCACCGTTTATGTCTCCTTTTGCTTGACAATAAGTGGAAGCAGAATCGATCGACTAAAACATAGCCCAGACAAGTAAAAACACTACATAACTGTCTTCACATTAACACATTAGACCACTACCATACTGAAATTTCAATATATCTACTAGGTACTAGTCTACCCACTGAACTTTATTTTGTTTTTCTGACCTTTCATACTAAGTACTCATTACTAGTTTTGTTGTAATATTTCTTTCTATTACTCTGTAATCATAATAGTTTTAATCCGTTTCCATTCCATTTATTAATCCTCTTACTTAAATTTACCTTTTTATCTAAAATATTTTTATTTTCGGTCTACCTTCATTGTCCTCATACAAGTATTATTCTCATAAATTATTTCCAACACTTAGCTTCTGTTTCACATTTCAGGAAGTGAGCTATACACTAGCAACATGATGACACGCAGGGCTACCACCGTAAAGGACCTAGAAGACAATCTGCGGCTGACTCTAAAGGAACTGGAGACCTCAAAACAGCTATGCAGTCAACTACTGCAAGAACGAGAGGATAGTGAAGTCGAAGTTAAGAATATAATCGATAAGAACACATCCCTCAAGAACGAACTGGCTGAATTACATGTCCAGTATATGGACATACTCGACCAACACAACCAGCTGCAGTACACCGTCTCTACGTTCCAGGAGTGTAGTGATACACACTTATCAGCCTTAAACAGAATTGCCGAATTAGAGTCTGAATTGTGCGATGCCCATAGGATAATCTCTTCCTCGCAAATAAAGAAATTTTAAGAACAAAATACACACACTCATACGTTGTTCGATGAGTTAGTAGGTAGTAGGTTACACTGTGAGGTACCAGAGCCAGTGACAATTGATCTGACTGGTGACGACACTGTACACATATGCCCCTTCAAATCACACAATAAATTAAAAAAGTATATTAAAATTAATAAGTTAATTAAACGAACTCAGAAATCACTTAAAAAACATAAATTAAGAAAAGTGAACCTGAGGCTAAGAAAAGATAAAATTAATTTAATTACAGAACTTCAATCTTGCACCACTGAGCTTGACCGCTGTAGATGTATGACTCAAACATAACAAACCTTCATAATGATTTAATGACAAAGGAAGGTATGTTGAGGGAGATATTTGAGAAATACAAATATTCCCAACAACAGTTGAGTGAGCACCTACTTGTGGCCTCTGAGCTGATGGATTTGGTGAAGAACAACGCAGAAAGGTATGAATCCTTAACAAATAACCTAGAATGCAGTTGTGTGAATCAACCTCAGACCCCGGAGGCTTCACTTTTGCTACCTACTCAAGTTGCAGTAAATACCCAACTAAAAGATACACAAAATTATAAAACACATGTCTACAGTGATGAGTTAGGTTCTGGATTTGGCCAAATGGTGTATGGTCATCTTAATCAAAGTTTTATAAACAACAGTTACCACAACATGAGTTATAAAAATATTTTTAAACAATTAACTCATGCAGATTTAAATGAAAAGTCAGTTTTAGTTTTAATGTTAGGTAACAGCTTAGGAATAACAAGAGGGGACATTGTGAATGGTGTGGACACCTTGTTGAACTTGAACACAGGGAAGATAATATTGTGTGCCTTCCCATATTCTAATAGTTTATCATGTTCTAAGAACATAATACATAGGTGTACTAAATAATGCACTATACCAAATGACATGTCACAATGACAGACTTTTATTTTATGACACTAATAAATTTTAATTTGAAAATTTTTTTACTAGTATTCCTATTAAAACAACTGAACATTTAAAGTCATCAGCAAACCTCTCTGTAACTTTGCTTAAGAACAATGTAGAATCATGTCAATACGACTTTAGTTTTCGATATACGAATCCTCTAGAAATTATAAAAGTTTTTAAAGAAATCAAGACCAAATCAACGGAGGATCTTTGGGGCTTATCGGTAATAGTTTGCAAGTTACTAATCCAAACTGTAGCGCCATATCTGGCTGTGATTTTCAATAAATGTATAGATGACGGTGTTTTCCCTGACCTAATGAAATATAGTAAGGTTATCCCACTATTTAAAATTGGTGACACTAAAGAACCTAACAACTATAGGCCAGTGTCTGTTTTGCCGGTTCTCAGCAAAGTCTTTGAAAAGTTGATGCTGTCTCGGATGCTTCATCATTTTAATAAACATTCCATCTTTCACCAACAACAATACGGTTTCACTAAAGGTCGCTGCACAACTGACGCCGGTGTCACTTTGATTAAGGAAATATTTGGTGCTTGGGAGGAAGCACAGGATGCTATTGGTGTCTTTTGTGACCTCTCAAAAGCATTTGATTGCGTTGACCACGAAACACTTTTGCTGAAATTAGATCACTACGGGATAAGAAACTGCGCTCCGTCTTATGAAATCTTACTTAGAAGAAAGACAGTTAAAGGTTCATGTTAACGGTATTAACTCACAGGGCTCTGGGATGAATATGGGCGTTCCTCAAGGTTCAATATTGGGTCCCTTTCTCTTTTTAGTCTATATAAATGATTTGCCATTTATATTTAAAAATGAACCAAGAATGGTGCTTTTTGCAGATGATACATCATTAATTTTTAAAATAGATCGACGTACAAATAATCTTGACGACGTAAACAGCATTCTTCAAGTACATAATTGGTTTACCATTAATTATCTAGCACTTAATGAAAAAAAACAAAATGTATTAAATTCAGTTTACCAAAAGTGCGCACAATTAACAATCGTTAATTGTGATATTGTTTTGAACGGTTTAAAGTTAGAATTTGTCGACGAGACAGTATTTTTAGGCATTACGTTAGACAATAGGCTACAATGGGGTCCGCATATAAAGGCGCTTTCGGGGAGATTGAGCTCAGCTGCTTTTGCAGTTAGACAGATTAGACAGCTCACGGACGTAGATACAGCTAGGTTTGTCTATTTTAGTTATTTCCATAGCATTATGTCGTACGGCATTTTGTTGTGGGGTCGAGGTGCAGAAATAGAATCAATATTTATGCTATAAAAGCAGGCTATCCGAGCAATATATAACTTACGCCGTTGCAAATCGCTGAGAGAATTGTTTAAAACGATAAATATTTTAACGGTGCCTTGTCAATATATATATGAAAATATAATGTATGTAAGGAAAAATAGGCAATTGTTTGAAAAAAGAAGCGATAGACACAATTTTAATACTAGAGGCAAAAATAAGTTAGCTATACCGCAATTCAGACTGTCCAAAGTACAGAAATCCTTTATGGGGTTAGGTATTAAATGCTATAATAAAATACCAAATAGCATACTAGATCTCAATGAAAGTAAATTTAAAACATATATTAAGCGCGAATTATGTAATCGAGCTTACTACACACTGACAGATTATCTTGAAGAAAAGAATGCTTGGCAGCATGTTGGTTCGGCTCCACTGGACAATACTCAAATGTAGTCAGTAGTTAAATTCCAATAGTAGGTAATATAATACATAATTTAATACTTTAATTCTAATGTAGACAATCTAGTTTCCTTATGGCATCGAGCATTTCTTTATTTATTGAAACAAAGAGTTTCCTTTTTCTTGTATAGAAGCACTATTTCTATGGATTGTCAGTATGCATATGTGAGCACCATGTTAGACGATTATTTTTTTTTTTATTTTAGTAAGTTATTAGTATAATGCGTCAAGCGTGTCTTTGCATTGTTCTTACATATGCGTACAGTATTGAAATATGTATCAGAGACATTGTAGAACATACTTTTTTTTAAAAGAGTAACGAATGGAGTTTCTTGCTCGTTCTTCTCCATTCGAATCTACGTTTTGGAATGAGCACCTAGCTTCACCTAATTTCACTGACCGACTGACTGACAGACTATTATTTATTTTGTATTTGTTGACGTTTCCAAAGTACCAAACTATGGTTTAATTGAAATAAATGCTTTGACTTTGACTTTGACTTTGAATATCTTGCTTTTGAAATCTCGAGGGGTATATAGAGAGCTATGCAGAAATAAACACATACCTTAATGTAACATGTTGACTGCGTTGGTCGAGTGGTCGTAATGCGACTGCCGGGCAAGGGTTCTCGGATTCGATTCCCAGGTCAGGCAAAGGACTAATGGGTTTTTTAAAAAAAATCACAGTAGTAACACGGAGTCTAGAATTGTGCCCGGTATATGGCAATAGGCTCACCCCCTATTACATGGGACTCATAACATAAATAGTGAAAAGCGGCTGTAACATTGTACAGTGGCATTAAGTGCTGTGATGTGCACCTCTGTCTACCCCTTCGGGAATAAAAGGCGTGATGTTATGTAATGTTATGTTGTGTTATGTTATGTTCTACTGTAAAACTGACTTTTCATCTATTAACAAGAGCCTCCTTGTATAGAAGCATTTTCACAAACTTAAATTCCGAATGTAGTATACATTCCAACTATAAATATTGGAGTACTACCAAACTAGACCAAGAGACTATTATACTATGTAAAAAACTATTTCTTTAAGTTCAGATTACAGATTTAGTACCAACGACAAAGCGAGATTGACAAATATTTGTTCCTCGTTCGCTTCTTATTTTGTTCATTATCGTACTCATTACTTCGCTCGTTATTCTAGACGTACGTCTTCTCGTCGTATGAAAAGCTATGAAAAACATAACAACAATATTATACGTTACTACAGAGACACTACAAACTGAGTTATTACATCACATCTCAGAGAGAAGAAAGATCTCAATTCATTATTCCGCGACCTATATTTTGAGAGACTTGTCTTAGGGTATAAAGACGAAAATAGCTTGGCATGCGGTCCCGGAAAATAACTAATAGGGAATACATATTACAGGTAGCACTGCATTTGAGGGGTTAACGATCGGTCGGGGCAGCGACCGTCGCGTCGCCCTCGAGACACCCGCCACCAGCCTTCGTGTTGCCAACCTATGTATACTATTTTACACACAATTAATTTAATTACTTCGACGCTTTCATGAAAAGTATTTCCATTTTAATTGGTAGCCTTTTTATGATGAATTTTTCGTATGGAAATTTTTTTCCAACTCGATAATTAATTACATGACAATTAGTAATTAGTAATATACTGTTACTTTGTATACTATAGCATCGGTAGTTATTACGAACAATAAGTGGAGTTCTATAAATAAATGTATCAAAACAACGGGGCACTGTTGACACGAATCTAAAAATAGTAGAAACTCTACTTAAACATTCAATATGAGTATTTTGGTAACACGTTTTCGTTCGATAGTTGACCCACTTCTGTACTAAAATTGGACACATCCTCTATTATTATTTGACACCATATTTTCATTTATAAAATGTAGTATAGATAGTAGTCGACATCAATTACTTAATTTTAAGAAAAATAATATAGAGCAGCGTCATTAGTAAGTTTCGAGAAAAGTTTTAAGTGATTCGAACGTCATCATATAAGTACTTGAGTATAGTAAATTTCAAATGAAACCCAATTATGTAAACAACAATAAATAAAATCAAGCAGACGCGCAATACAAAAATAAAATTCGAAATATAAATTGCAAAAACTTTTTAAATAAACGTATTTATTGAGTGTTGCTAGTCTAAAATTAGTTTTCAAATAAAAAATAATACAAATAAGTCATGAAAATGATAAATATTTGTATAACTTTGTATTATTTTCATCAGAAATAATTTTAATAGTAAAATAGTGTCCACGAAGGCTCATATTTATGAATTATCTATGAAATAGAGTGTAATCCTCGCGCCGACAAATTAAGTAGTGAGAAATATGTTTACTTAAGTTATTTAGATAAAAATGAAATTAAATAAACATTTCTATTTACGATAATCAACACATTCATACAAGCATAAAGAAGTGTTTTAATTCAAGTTTCGTGATGGTAATTGAATTGAAAATGACATCATATTTCACGTTTTTGAAAACTGTTATTTTGCCACCCTCAAATTTTGGACACCAATGGACGTGAAGATGGTACAAGCTAATCATATAACATCACGCCTTTTATCCCCTAAAGGGTAGGCAGAGGTGTACATTACGGCACGTCACGTAATAGGGGGTGAGCATAGGTGAGCCGTATACCGGGCACAATTCCAGACTCCGTGCTACAACTCAGATTTCTTGAAAAAATCGAGTAATACTTTGCCCGACCCTGAAATGGAAGCCGAGACCCCGGTCGCTCGGTCAACGAGGCAGACAAGCTAAACCTGTTGCAATTAAATATTTACGTAAAGTGAAGATAAAATAATCTGATACTATAAATTACATGATGTTATGACTCTCTCGCGTGAGGTCTAGGAAACTAGCTGAATTGGTGAACCAACTCCAGTGAGTCCCAAGTGGGAACTTTAAATGTTAACCCTTCAAAAAGCCTACAATCGAACACGATATATAAAAGCCTCATTTTGACCTGCTCTAAACACTAATTACTTTTGAAACTGCCAAACACAACAGTTAAAAAATATTATAAAGGTATCGGCTTAGGTGCAATTTTAGCGACATTTATATACCTAAAGTGTATCAATGTATAAACATATACCTATATTAAGTGTGTGTTACCTAAGTAGAAAAATAACGTATTTTTGACAACGGCGCAGTATTGTTTCAATAATATTTCATCAATCAGACACTTTTGAAATGTAAAACAAAATTATCCGTCAGTGAAACAAGAGGGTTGTTCTAAAATATAAAATGTAAGTATTTAAAAAAGAACGAGCAAAAATCTCCACTCCAATATACATCACTTCATTAAAAATCAGCAAGTCAATCAGAGATCAAAGACTATGAGATAAAAGTATCTTCTCATCTTTAAAGAAAACAGGTGTGATTTTATCCCCAGAACATTCGCGAAGCAACACTTCCCGTCCCTCATCCATTAACTAGAAGTATCTACCCAGATGCCATTTTTACCAAATTATGTTAAAACCACGACTTTCCTTCTTAAAAATCCTTTTCACGCAGTAACGCGGTCAAATTTCAAAAGGTAACTCAAATAATGGAAGTTAATCCAGTTAACAATTTTATGGATTTTCTTTGAAGCCAGTTTTTGAAATGATTTATTAATAGGTAACAGTAATATTAAAACGTTATCCTACCATATTCAAGCCCAAACATTTTTAGGTTTAGGTAGTGACGGTAGTGTCATGTAATAATTTTGCCAAAATTCAGTGCGACAAACACATCAGAATGTGATTAGGTTTAAAAACAATAGCAAACATAAAAACGAACTACCTAAATTATGCACCACCAGTAACCTTGAAAACAGAATAAAATGGAAGCAATCAGTGAAACAAAGAGTTAATTGCTTCGCGTAAAATTTAACGATAGTTTTCCATGAACTGTATTGTGCAGAGTCAATTCAAACGAATGTATTGTACCTATGAAGTGGTATCTTCACGAAGCAGTTACTGTAAAATAACAGTAACTACGGAATAGTAAATACAAACTTTCGTACCTACATATGTAAGTACAAATTCTATCAACACCTGCATGTATGTACATTTTGCATACATGAATTTGTGAAGCACATCGCAATACAGCTATGCTCAATATTTAATACGATGTAATAATGAAGGCAAGATTTTGGGTTCAGCCCCCATGTAGCACTGAATTTCGGATCTCACAATCATCATCCTGTATTCTGCAACGAGGGGACAACAAATGAATTAAATATTTTCTCCCCTTTGGGGAATCACCGAGATGATGTTTTTCTTATACGGGATTCCTGCTCAGCGGTTATGCTTGCCAGCACTGCATACAAGGCACAGTTAAACAGTAATGAATGTAGTATATTGTTAAGAGAATAAAAGCTATTAAGAATTACTCATAGGCTTAATATTAGTGTGTGATCTTACAATTAATGTAAAAGCTAGACGCCTGGTATTGTTGATAATTATGACGTAGCACTATGTTTCAGTTAAGCCTGACAGTGATGGAGGTATGTTACTGGCTTTAATTTATACCTTCCATCATTTATGTTTTAATTTACTGTGACGACACTAAAATTGTGTCAACGAAGGTTAAAACAGTACCTAATGGATTAGACTTATTGAATCTATGCAGTGACTTGTTTTTCGTCAAATTATTTTATTAAGACCCATCATTGTCCGTAATAAATAAAGATCGGATCAAAAATACCGAATAAATACACTTATTCTGCTAGAGTAATCGTAGAGAACTTTGCCAACAAAATCGTAGTCATTTTATTTGACCTTGAGACGTCGGTTATTCAGAATAGATTCAATATATTTACAAACCACTGGTATAATCAATTTAGTGGAGCCAAAACCTCAACGATACTCACAATGCTTGTGACCGCATCAAACTTTATTACGTCCGTATATTTTGTTCCCATTGTTTCAAACAAAGTTGAAAATCAATTTTGCTGTGGTGGATTTTTATTCGACTCGACTAGTCTGGAATAGAAAACTGTTGTCGTTCAAAGTTAGTTATTATTGCAGAAGTTTTTCTTTGGACTAGTGGCTTAGTTCCCTTAACGTAAACGTAATAAGTTTATGATTGTTGTCATTAGCGTTAATAACTTGGAGAGTGCGTCTGATGAGAGGTTGAAATTGCGTTCACACAAAGGGTCTATAAGTACCTGACTTTATGAGTGGTTTTAAACGACACTTTTATTAAGGCTTAATTCGAAACGAGGGGGAAGTACGTAGGTACACGTACGTACGTACATAGGTATGAGGTATCGCCGTGTACTAAAAGCCGCGATGTTATTGCAAGCAAGTAGGTGTGAGATTATCTGCACTGAAACACAGGATCTTTAAATGTCACCGACTTGGAAAATATGAAGTGATACAATATAAAGAGAATCAATACGTAATAAAATAACCCGTAAAAGCTTTGCATACAGATTTATTTACACGCATGAAAATGGAATCATATTGTGCACGGGCGTTCAGAAGTTATGTGTACGCATTTCGGTGTTTCATTTTTATTACTGTTGGTATTGTAATTGCGATATAACAAATATTTTTACAGACTGCTTTTTTCTCAAAAATATATTACAGAAAATAAAATTCCCCATTCATTTTTGTTAAATGCACAGAACGATTTTCCTTAAATCCTTCAGTTTCAAAGAGCATCACTAATGGCATAGATTACGGAAATTATTATTTTTAATTTAAAAAAGCATAATTTTGCAATGTTTTAAATCTTCCTTGATTATCACAATGGGTTTACTGGTGAACAGCGATATCCATATTCCAGTGTAATTGGGTTAATGAGGTCGAGACCCGCTTGTGTATAAAACTTTGAAGTTCGCATTTATTTTTTGCTCTTTAAGATAGATTAGTTTTTAAATCATACAATTCATTTTAAATTTCATTGATGCAATACCTACTTCGACTTTTGTTCATACAATAGTTTGCGAATTAAATTATTCCATGTGACAACCGGTTCCCAAAAATGGCATAACAAAAGTTACTGAATAATAAAACAAACAAAACTCAACCTCACTCTTTGTGTAATAAAGTTTTTAATTATGCAGGTCTACGTAGAAATGGAGATATTCAAAAATGTTCCAAAAAGTTTCCTTATGTACGTAGATAAATGTAGGGTGCAAAGATTTTTAAAGGGTATCTCGTTAGTACGTGCTTTTGCATAAACTGTGAGGAACAATGCAGTTTTATACCTCTAAGTTCATCATATACTGAGGTATGTTTGTGTATATAACCATACACCCGTACCTACATACATAATCATAGGTACACAAATCGACCTATCTGTCTCCTATTGGGGTAGGTAGAGGACATTACAGGTACTACCAAATGACACGATTCTGACATGCCCCTTTCGCTTCATTTACATTCATCAATCTCTTCATGCGTGATCGTCGATCGAGGGTTGCAAATTGGCAATAAATCTATCAAATCATATTTTAATAAAGAATCAAACGAAAGCAGTCTTTTTATAAAAACTGGTTACCAAAAATACGTCTCACAATTTTCGTAGACTGAATTGGTTTACCTAATTCAGTTTTTTGCCAATAATTTATTGCCTTATGTCTACGTTATTAAGCATACAATTTAAATTTAAAATTCGTCTTAAGATAAAACTATTTTTTATAAATAGTCGGAGTAATTTAGATGATATTGATCGATGGCATATTCAAATGACACGGGTCGTCTTAATATAATTTCTTATGTAAAGATTTATAAATTTTTACAATTTTACTGAGTATAGCATCATTATATCATAGAGACGACATTATATTCAAATTAATTAGGTTTGTAAATAGAGGTTTGGGATTAATATTATATTTCTTCGGTTAATATCAGTGTTTAAACAAAATTCAGCCTAGTAACATGGGAAAATAAACGTAATTATGGCAAAAATATTGGAATGTGAGATAGCCGACTGAAAACTTATGAAAAATCTTTATTTTGTAGTCAAAGTCAATTTTTTATACGATTTTTCATATTAAGTATTATGTACTCGTAATACTTGTCTCAAAACATACTAATCGTAGACCGTCCGAGTCTATTGAAATTTGATGATCAAAGATCAAAAAAACCGGTTTAACCCTTATTTTCCTAGGCTATATATAGACAAAAGACAAAATTACAAAAAGAACGACGAAATCCAAAGAACTGGCTTCCATTAATTTGCTAAATTATCTCGACACGTCTCGACTCAACGTTCAAGCTCAACATATCGACTTCTCCATACCTTAGCTGTAGCTAAACCTAGAGCATTTAAGATCATAGATCTAGGTACCTAGCGTGTGACACGCGACTTCACACCGGACGCTGCTTGATGTACCGTACCCGTCTACATCCACCGACCTTCCTTCAAGTTTTCTCATTAACCTCCTGTTTACTGGAGTATTTTAAGAAAGACGTCCGTCCTCCCCGCGCCCTGACTAGAAAATGATTACTAAATAAATTAAATTTATTATTATTTATTAAATTATTTTGCGTACCTACCCACTTCTAAAATATGTTAGATATACTTGAAGACAGACGAAAATAAATCGTTTCTTTGTATTTGTAAAGTCATATAAAATATAAAGTAAGTTATTTGAAAAAATAACGAGGAGATATAGAATAATAGTTTTCGTTTAGCTTGGTATTTTCTTGTTGTAAGTAAATAATGAGTGTGTATCTTACAGTACCTAGAGGTATGTATGAGAGGCATTGTTGTCTTTATTTATAGACTTCAATATGTATGTGTCGGAAGGATGGTGTGGGCGATGTCAAGCGAGAACCCTCTTCGTCATATATATCGGTAGAGGTATGTTTATGCAGTAATAAAACAATTAAATCTTCGTAATTAAAGTAACGTTTACTTTCGACAGTGCACAATAAAATTACTCAGCGATTGCGTAACGTGTGAACTGGGCAACGATTGACGAACGATTTCCGAGCTTGCGCTTGCGCTGCTTTATATATCACTCGGTGGTGGGGTTGAAGTGACGTCGGCCAGTTGTTTGTTCACTGCTTGCCCATTACATTCGCAGTTTACAAAATAGTGACGGCGGCACCGTCATATGACTTTTTGCAAAACAAAATGTTTGTAGGTAGATAATATCAACTAATATGGCTTCCGTCATTACGATTTATACGTCAACTACGATTTTCAATGTTCACTAAAAGATATAAACAACGAACCGTGTATATAGTAGATGTATATTTAATTTACAAACCATTAAAGTAAAGCATTCACTAAAAAACCACCCAACGAAACCGACAACAATTTAAAATTAAGCAGCTTACTTAACTTGAGGAGAATAATTCTAATTTGAATGCGTACTCTCACATCAAGAAATACTAAACCAGTATAAACTGACTGTCAAACGTGTAAAAAGATCATACAAAGTCATACCATGATAGATTGGTCTGTTCAGCTCAATGTGTATATTTAATTAGAATTAAATGTCGCACGTTTCCTTTTCTAATTACTTTACATCCGCGATATGTTCTGACAGCTTTGTCTTTTTCTTTACTTCAATGTTTTTCACTGAAATGTAATTACGGATCTAACATTTAATTATGGATTCTCAACGAGGCGCTTTAGACACAAACTTACGATCCTAGTCATTAGACAAATTTCCTCTTACATTCCAGGCATTCCAGAGGTAGAATGTAAAAGTCATTAGAGTTGGTTGAACAAAAAGTTTTATAAGATTACTTAGGCTGAGAAGAGAAGCGCACACTTCAATCTTGCCATATACCTAAAGAAAATACTCCACAGGCAATTACGGTCAAATAGAATTGCTAGAAACAAACACGAGAAGACCTCCCACTGGCCGTAAATATGGTCTATTATAAGCTGACATTTAATAAAGTAAATATGAAGGTATAATAGATAAAGATCATAAGTTAAGACGCAGCGTGACTTCTTCTGGAAATTGTTTGCAAGGAACGGGTGCGTTGTTTACCCAAAAGGGTAGATTCCTCGAGTATCTACACAAAATAAAACGAATTGTACAAAGAATTTTACATCGGGATATACGTACTTATTTACTCTGGTTTTGAAGTATTTCTAGCTTTACTCTGTGAACGTGAAACGGAATCCGAATATTTGCAAAGTTTCCAAGTAATATTGTCAAGCTTACATAGTACTCGCTCCACGTCTTTGGTGTTTTTTCAGATTTTGTACGGTTCTAACAAAAAAATTTTTCATGGCCTTGGCCAACAATATGCAGGATGTGTAACTATGTTTCTCTTATAACTAACATATTTTGGTTTTTTTTTTTTTAAGGGGGGAAAATCATCGAATGAGTCGGATGACCAACATATTTTGGGCTAATATGACGAAAATGTGGAACACAAATCAATTTATACTACATACCTATACCTTATTTCTAAATAGGGAAGATGACTAATTTTTATTTTAATGTCCGTCTGGTAGATTGTTTTAAAACATTGGACACGTATTTTTTATTTTTTACAGAAACGAATACTTATGATTTGAAATGTCACGTGACGTCACTTCTATGTACATTTTATACGTAGAAATGACGTTTTAGCCGCCACTCCTAAACTTTGATTCGTTATATCTAAGTATCATTTTATTATACAACAAAATAAAAATAAAACGTGTCTAATATTTTTTCATTGCCGAACTGACGGACTTATTAGATTTTTAATTTTCATACCCTGTCATCATCCCTATTATAGAAATAGCTTTCCTCCTCTCGTTCAGAAGTAGAATACCAATAAGAATAACATTTTTCTGATTTTACCAGGATCCAAGCACTGCTTATATGACTAGTATTTTTGAAGAAATATCCGCGAACCACATACAAGAACAAAATATTCTATCAAGGAAACGAGCTGCTACAACAAACCGCGGCCGTATGCATGGAACACGAAGATGCAAGGCTCCATTACTACTTGTCTAGTCTAATAAGCCCCTACGTGTTTCCATAATGGACAGTCATTAAGTAAATTGGGCCAACATAGGTCATTTTGAAACAATAGTAGGTAAAATCAGTAAAAGGTCGTATTTCTGAGAATGAAAATGGATTTCTGAATTATTACCTCTATTTTGGGTGTTTAAGTAACTACTACTAAATTTAAGTACTTATTGACTGATCGCTTACTAGCTGTTAACTGTATTAAGATTATACCTTTGTATGTAGGTTTAGTAGGTAAATATCTACCACTAATACTATCCACATAATCATATATATATATATTTTTTTTAAGAGGCGACAATCATCGAACTACTTCTCTTGCCTGGGTGAGGCGGGATGGAGTGTCAGACTCTTACCGTCTTATTATAAAAGTTCGACTTAGTACTGGTTTAAACCCGGACTATAAGATCTAGGTTTGTTACGGTATTAAAGCTAGTACCAGGACTAAAATTTGTTCCAATTGTAAAACTAAGACTATTCGGGGATCAGCTAGTAGGTACCAAAGAAAGTCCATAGTCCCACAGATAAAAAACATAAATAGCATTCTTTCATTCGTTCACTCAGGATCCACTTGAAGCAACGTTCCGTTCGTCTAAATATTGTTATTACAATAACGCCTGAAATGCTTAAAATGTATCAACACAAAATTATATCATAAATTGTTTTTGACGTATTTTGACGAGCTTTTTATAACCAAGTTGTCATATTTTTAACACCTCTAGCGTGAAATGGAGCGACTTATAAGAAGGCGGCAGAGCACGAATCACGAACAAATATTGAGTCTTTTTTATTATATTAAATATTACTGTTTATTGTGACTGACTGGAAATGGAACAATAACTGTACTTATATCGAAAGTCTCCGTCACTCAAGTCAAAGGGATTTACACGATGGCGATGTCTGTACGATCGCCGAGACGTCTCTAACATGTCCAAATCTTCCAAATCTTTTAAATCCATAACATCAATCGGTTCAATAATAATAATATAGAAGATACACGTAAATATTTCTGATAGCTAACCTCAAATAACTTTAGTACCGAAGTTAAACTAGGGGTCTCGGCGGTTTAACTTTAGTACCATAGATAGTTCCGGAACTAATGATAAACTTTGTTTTATAATAACGTTTTATTTAGTCATGGTTTAAACCTAGTATTAATCCTGGTACTAAAAATAGATCGGGTTTTGTAATAAGACGGTTACTGACTAAAAATCACCCCGTTCCTGCACTGCGAGCCGGAGTCCCAGTAACCCCTTAAGTTCTCCGCGGCTCCGAATCGGCATCAGCCCTACTGTGCCCCATCCGTGGTGGTCTGATGGCTCTTTGAGATGCGTCGCGTTCCGTGCGCGCTCGTGTATAATCATATAAATAGCTGAAAAGAATTCAGATAATTACTTAATTATTTTGTGCTCAGTTAAACATACAGGTCATAATCATAGCCGTCCTTTTGGTTTCGCGGGTATTGAGTATATCTTTATATTAATTTTACAAAAAAAAAACATTGATGAATTCACAACAAATCTTCGTAACTTTGACCTACTTTTTTACAATATTACTCAGTTTTCAGAGTATTATACTTTGTCAGTGTTTAATTCATTAACAAGACATGATGGTGACTGATTGTAAGAGATGAATCCGATCAGTCATTGTAGAGAGATGTCCACGTGACTTTGAAGGGCTTATTGTAATGATGATTAATGATGACAGTTTACCTTTTATCTCACATGCCACGAAGGCCAGTAAAGCTTTATGGAGTAAAGTAAGGAATGAAGATGACATAGATACGTAAAACGCCCTTCAAACCCCGATGGGGTAAATGTGATTAAAAAAATGTTTGTCTGTCTGTATTTTTTCAACGTTAGTCCACACCAGGATTTTCTCCTGTGTCATGAATGCATTTACATACATACAAGTTCACATACAAACCGGGAACAACAGTCTGTTGATCACACAAAGAGTTATTCCGTGCGGGAATCGAACTCGATACACGTTGCGCGGCAGCCAGTTGCTCAGCCACCGCACCAACCGTGCTGTCGAAATGTAGAGACGATAGTTAAAATTAGCTTAACTCGATATTTTAAATGTGAAAATATGTGAGTTTGTGTGTATGTTCCGTGATGAAATTTGGAACAGAAGTAGATTATGGTCTGAAGTAGCATAGAGGCTACATTTTACCCCTGGGAACGCGGGCGAAGCCGCTGGCAGAAACTAGTTCAGAATAATAATGTATTTTTTTATCTCCTCTTATACCCCACTGAAAACCAGTGCTGGGTGACTGGTATGCCTGACTTACACTGAGTGGGTGACCCTTTTAGTATAGGCATGTTGTCAGCGTCTCTCTTTTAATTCTTCTGTTTTAATTTTTCAACTCAATGTTTTTATTACTTCCACTGTCACAACCTTATTGTCTTTTTATATTTTATTTATGCTGCATCGTGGCTGGTGCTGAATAAATGTTTTTTCTTTCTTTCTTTATATCTTCTAATTTATTTTGTTGCTGGAACCAAGACAGTTATTCATGACCCTGAGACGCGTCAGTCTTTAGTGTTCCGATGTCTTCATGGTTGTGTCTACTGTAGGTCCTGGCTCACAGGAGTTGCGGCGGTTTTGTGAGGCTGCGGCGGGCTTGGCCCAATAAAAAATGACAGTTTTCGATAATTCCGTGTAAATGGACACAAGTTCAGTATCCGTGCTATTAAAAAGAGTTTAAGAAAAACTGCAAAATAATTATAATACTGTGGTTAACCTAGGAATCGAACCCGCGACTTTTAACCTTGCTTAGCAGATACGCTTGTGATAGCTATGCTCGATCAATGAGGTATTACAAAATCTTTCTAAATAGGTACTTTAATTCCATTACATATCTAGCCCAACATTAGTTTTTACGTTTTGCCTTTCTGAAAGTCATTTTGTGTTCGTGAAGTATAGAGAAAGTGTACTCAAGTGAAATAATATTCACGAAGCGAGCGGTCGAGTAAAGATTTTGGGGAAATATTTTGAATGGAACCCGTGTGTTGGACGAGTAGTTACACACATATGTAGCAATGTTTGAGAACATAAATTTGTTTTCATTTTCATATTTTTGTTAAGTTGTTTATAAAGTGCCATGAACATTTTATAGCGTAATCTTTATTAAGAATACATAGAGAGTAATATTAATTCTCCAAGTTGTTTCACAACTACATATAGTTTACTTAACTTGCATTGTACAAATACCATGTAGGTATATCAAGTAAAACAGTCTCCGCTGACACGATGTTCATAGTTATTTCTGGTATAATAGTCTGAGGTTTAATTTCCGTATGACACTCATAAACGTTTATTGAACAACTGATGATTACAGAGAAAAAGAAACAACACAGTATAATAAAAATCCAGGCATATCCATTAAAAGATGTGACCGTACCTTCATTAAGCCAATGGATTTACCACCTTAGGGTCAAAAAAAGCTGCGGACGGCGAGCACGGGTGACTCGCCGCCCGACCAGAACCAGGCCCGAGCGTACGGCGCGTCGCGTTCCGCGCGCGCCTCATGGAGCCATCAGACCACCACAGATGGGGCCTAACAGGGTTGATGCCGATACGAAGCCGCGGAAGACTTAACGGGTTGCCGGGGCTCCGGCTCGAAGTGCAGGAGTAGGAACGGGGTGGTTTTTAGTCAGTAAGAGTCTGACACTCCCTCCCGCCTCACCCGGGCGGGAGAAGTCATTGGATGATTTTCCCCCCTCAAAAAAAAAAAAAAAGGGTCAAAAAAAGCTAACCCGAATGAAAACAAATGACAACAGAATATCACTTCTGTCGTCAATTTGATAAAGTGCTCAAAGATATTACTCAGGAAAAATGTAACACGTCCAAATATTTCATGTACTTAATAAGGAAAAAGAAACAAAAATATGATCCCCCGCAAATGTTCTTCATCATGATCTTACGCAATCATCTTTGATGACCACCATTTGTAATAACCAATATCGTTGAAGAACATCGCACACCTAGCAACTACGGTTCCGGCACGGATCCAAGCCAACAATTAACTTGTTTAAATATGAACATTTAATATGAACTTTAAATTGTATCTAGAGGTATACTAATATTAGAGGTATAAAGCTGAAGAGTTTGTTTTTTTGTTATCTTTGAAACTACTGGTTCGAATTGAATAATTCTTTTTGTGTTGGAAAGTCCATTTATCGAGGAAGGCTATAGGTTATAAAACATCTCGCTACGATTAATAGGAGCCGAGCAGAGATAGTGAAATCGCGCGGAAGTAGCTAGTGTCATATATTTGTATACAAAGCAAAAAACGCCATGTCGGAGCAGTGCTTATTAAGTGTATGAGTCTTTAGCCTTTAGACGTATGGCGACGACAAAGTCAATACGTTTTTAACTAGCCTCCTCTTCCCTAGTCAGTCAGTAAGAGTCTGACACTCCCTCCCGCCTCACCCGGGCGGGAGCAGTCATTCGATGATTTTCCCCACTTAAAAAAAAAAAAAAAAACTAGCCTCCTCTTCCCTCGGGTGTCATTCAACTAAGGGACTACAGATTTAACAAAGACCCTATATAGCAGCATCCTCTGATAAACCTAACTTTTTATATTGCAATCTCAAAATCGCTTGTCAAAATGTGTACCTATATTATGACAAAGCCTTTTTTCATAGAGAATGCATATTATATTTGTGGATTCGCACAGGTTTTGGTGATGAATGACTCTTTGACAATTAATGTAAAAATATACGTCTAAACGTTAATTGTAAAAATTTACCTAGAATCGTCATTAACACAAAGATTAACAATAAATATTCGAATTTGATATTTCATTCAGTAAGTGTTAGTAGTCGTAGTGTTTATTGTTGAACTGTATTGATTCAGGCACTCAAATTATTGTTAATGAGAATGTAATGTATTTTACGGAAGGGTCAATGGGAAGTTTGTGTTCTATTATTCAATACACAGAGTAATTTAATTATCAATTTATATTGTTATTTCAAGTGACTAATCACGTTATGAGAATTAACAAAGGCCTTTGAGTTTAAATTCAATTATTTATTTGGTATCATTTTGCATAACCATAGAGTTTTCATTTTCGAAAACCAGAAAATCAATGTAAACCCTTAACTGACCTTATTATCTCTAATTATCTTTATGTTTTAATGCTCGAACCTTCGCCGTGTGAGAAGATGTCTTTGGTCAGCAGTGGCAACTTATAGGCTGTTGATGATGATATTAACTAAGGCCCCTATAATTCACCCCAAATCCTCAAATCGTTAACCTCCTAACCCCTAAAAGGTCGCCCACGCACTTACAACTCCTTTGGTGTTTCGGATGTGCATCCATGGGTGGCGCCGCGCCAAGGTCTTTCATTCATTTCATCAACAGCCTATTAATGCCAATTGCTGAGCAAAGCCTCTTCTCACACAGAGAAGATTTGAACATTAATTACCACGCTTGCTCAATGTGGATTGGTGATTTAAAACTTTTAATCAGAAATTATAAGCCCAGGTTTCCTCACGATGTTTTCCCACACCGTTAGTCATTAGTGTTTATATAATCTTACAAAGTAGAGGTACATAACCACTAGGAAAACAGACACATTGGTACTTGCCGTTGGTAAGTTTCGAACACGCAACCTCACGTATGAGAAGCGAACCGCTAAGTGCTTACGTACCTTATAATCAGATGAGCTCGTATGCCTTCCTATCTCATAAAAAAGGCAAATATACCAGTGATACAAAGTTACTCATGATAACTCTACATCACTCTCATACTACCTCACAGTAGGTAGTAGAATTCATTCAAATTGAACATCTTAGTGTACAAATTACCTACCTGACATAAGTTTCTAGAACAGCTTAATTCAAGAGAACTCTAGTCAAATCTCATTTGTAGTAGGTACCGTGAAATCCTGTTAATAGAAAGCTGAAATCTGTCGTAACCTAGACACGTCTAAGACCTATATTCTGAAAAAGGTAATCAAGCACAAATCTCGAATTTGTACCTTACTATATTTCAATTTTGAACCCAAATTTGTTTTAGAAAAAAAGTGATCGCGAACTCCGAATCAAATAGGTTGTAAGAAAAAGGCTAAGAAATAGTATATGCTTTCTATCTCACTATTTTTTAAATCTAGATACAAATTTAAATGCTAGAAATTGTGAATCTACATCTGTTTCACAAGAAATAATAGAGATTTTACATAATGGATTGTAGATTCATAATAATTATTGTGCCTTAATTCGTTATTATTGCATTTTCGTATAGAATTTGCAGATATTTATACCGCATTAATCATTAAATAAATCTTTTAAATCTTTCTTCCGAATCAATTAAATGATGTCGTATCATCGTATGGGCCCATTTGTTCGTCGAAAGGGTCAACATCTATATCTGTGGTCAACATTCATATGTGCAAACAGATATTTTTGTCTTTTAGTGTACACTACTAACAAATGGTCAACAACCCAAGTTAAAGTACATGAGAAATGAAAATCGCTGCACCTTATACCTCTACAATCCCACACTCTCCGTCCACTCTTATACATTAGTCCCGTCAATCCGAGAGGCACGTGCTTGACAAATACCTTGTTAAATAACAAATGGAGTACTTGCGAAGTGGCTCGCAGTTTTATTGTAAAATACGTCGGAGTGTTAGCTCTCAGCGAGATTGCACGTCGCGCGTAACAAAACGACCTTTAGCGTTATTCCGTGACACATTAGAACACAACGTCACGAGTCACGACTCTGTGTATATATTTACAATGTTTAGCGACTTTAGCGTGGTGATGTTAAATGTGAAACGTCTTGAATGTGTTGCTTGGCTAGTGTAATAGTGTTTGTTAACTATAACTACTGAAGTATGTTGTGTCGGAAATTGTCTCACAAGATGAAATTGAGAATAGTTCTCGTTGAGGTACACGTAAATCCTATTTTGTAAAGGTAAGTACTTACCGTAGCAATAAAGCTTTCAGGCTGTCGGGTGGTATACGGTTTTTTATGTGGTTTGAGCACTTGATCAGTAACAAACGCACTTGCATAGCATGGGCTTTGAAGCATAATTGGATTATGAACACTTCAGGATTGGAAATGGTTTAAAAAGGTGCACCCCATCTAGACGTGAAAGCTAGTATTGGTAATTTTAATGATGTGAAAGGGGTCTGCATTAATAGCTGATACCAACATAATATGATAACGTTTCATATCTACTGATATAATACTATCATTACATAAATTAGATAATAAAATTCATTGTGTATTTAGTTAAATAGATCTAATACATCGCTGATATACTGATTTTAATGTTAGCTATAAAATATAACACCTATGTATGAATACAATGATAACTAATGATAATAGACCTATTCACACATAAAAAATATATATTTTTTAGCTTTTCTTCGAAGACGAACGATAGGAATATCTAACAGCCTCAAATCTAGGCTAGGCAAACTAGTATAAATAATGTTCAATGAACAAAATAACTCATATCGTAACAAAAGCGTCGATAACAATTAATGGAGCGCGTAGCTTACAAATGACTACGCACTATAATTAGCCTTCTAACGCGGTTAGAGGTAATTAGTAACTGCTGTAATTATTCTGAAATCAATACGCGTAGCTTTACTACGACTGTAATCTAGAAACTATTGGGTAGAAACAACAAAGAAAAGGGGCCCATCAGGACTGATACCGATTCAGAGTCTCGGAGAACCTAACGGGTTACCGGGGCTCCGGCTCGAAGCGCAGGAGAAGGAACGGGGTGGTTTTTAGTCAGTAAGAGTTTGACACTCCCTCCCGCCTCACTCAGGCGGGAGCAGCCACTCGATGATTTTCCCCCTTAAAAAGAAATTTGGGTAGAAACATAATATGCAAGATATCATTCTAATCATATCTGTCTGAATTCTTGTATCTATGTTATAGTTCTAAAGCATCTTTTTTTATAATAATAATATCCCACACCAGGATTTTCTCCTGTGTCGTGGGTGCGTTTTCAAAGATACAAGTTCACATACACATGATACCCACAACCGAAATAGCAATTTCTGGATCATACAAAGAGTTTCTCCATGCGGGAATCGAGCCAGCTACAGGTTGCACGGAAGCCAGTTGCCCAACCGCCACACTAACCGGGCCGTCTGAATTTTTGAAAATTCATCCTGGAACTGGCAAAACCTAGGGAGTTAAGCGCGAATTATGTAAACAAGCTTACTACAGGGTGATTGATTATCTTGAGGACAGGAATGCTTGGCAGCGTGTTGGTTCGGCTCCACTGGACAATACTCAAATGTAGCCAGTACCTAGTTCAGATTACGATAATAGGTAATTTAATACTTTGATTCCGATGAAGGCAATCTATTTTTCTTGTGGCATCGAGCATTTCTTTCTTCATTAAAACAAGAGTTTATTTTTTTTCTTGTATAGAAGCACTATTTTATATGGATTGTCAGTATACATATGTGAGGACCATGTCAGACTTAAGATATTTGTTTTCTCTTGGTTTTGTTTTTTTTCTATTTTAGTATGTTCTGTTATTTGTATGTTGCGTCAGGTATGTCTTTACATTATTCTCACATGTGAGTACAATATTGGAATATGTATCAGAGCAATGTAAAACATTCTATTTTTAAAAGAGTAACGAATGGAGTTTCTTGCTCGTTCTTCTCCACTCGAATCGACATTTTGGAACGAGCGCCTAGCTTCACTGACGGACAGACTGACAGACTATTATATATTTCATATTTGTTGACGTTTCCAAAGTACCAAATTATGGTTTAATTAAAATAAATGCTTTTGAGTTTGAGTTTGAGGAGAGAAATAGAAGTTAAAGGCGAGGAAATGTAAAGCTGTTACCGTAGCTTATAGGGGTCGTTCCGTAGTTTCGTGCAAAATGCATATCCAGACCTATAAACTACAGAATACTACTTCTTTTTGTGTTATTTTTTTTCAGAATTTGTTCAAACATAATTACTCTTCAAGGAGTATCGCTAATATTGTAAATTAAGTCGATAGTTTTTTTAAAAAATCAATAAATCTGTGTAAAAATTCATTCCTCTCTGTTTCCAGAGAGAGTCATCGGCAGATGTTTAATTATTTACTTGTCGACAATCAAACTTATACACTGAGTATGTCATATTGAAGCCTCACTCTTGGCCTACTAATTTAGCATTTTAATTATAAATTAAACATAGTAATAAAGTTGGAAACCCATCTTTTCCAATTGTCACAAAAAAATCTTCATTGCCATCCGTTCCTAAAAACAAGTCAATTTTGTCGATAGTGTATATAATTCTAATATAGTTCGGGATGAAACGTGTTCCTATAGATCCCTTAGCACTGGTGACAGAGCAACGTGGACGTACGTCCATACAACCCAACGTTGTTAAAAATATTTACGATCTCCGTATTGTTACTAGTGTTTCGTCCAGAAACCATTTCATTTCATTCCTTGGATTTATAAGGTACTGTATTAATGTAGTTATTTTTTAACTAACTAATTGTTGTTATAATACATTTATCTTGATTTTATTTTTTTATTTTATTTTTATTTCATTCAGTAATGGAGGAATCAAACAAAACAGGTGATTTTCTCATTCATCTCCTCTTCATTACCTTCAGTTCCTTCCTATTTTTTGTAAGCAGGTAATGAGCTGTTTTGGAAGGAAATGAGTCAAACAAATAAGAGTACAAATGAAACGAGCATTAACATGGCGAAACCCCGTAAAAAGTTAACCAGAGAAGAAAAGCTAGCAAAAGATAGACTTAAAAGTAATCCTGTATATTCTATATAGAAAGAAAAACAAAAGAATCAGATATTTAGCGAGAAAAGAAAAAAACAAGATTTCAGTATTCAAAGCATGACTCCTGGAGCACAATGAGAAGGCGTTGGCGCAGAAATTCTTAAGAAGGAAGGAAGAAAAAAGAATATTATTGGAAACTTCATCCCCGCAGAGTGACACAGAAAATCAAATCATTTTGTATAAGTAGTTAGTGATTGCTTACGGCTGGTAAGAAGATGGTACAAACGCTAACACTGTGGACACGGTATATTTCCTATCAGATTCTCTTTCCAGGAAATACAGAAACTAGAATATATTTTATATGATCACTAAATTGATATTAACCCCAATATAAATAGCGTGACGTGGAACTATCAAGGTTCGAGCCACGGTAAAGAAGTTTCGGACGGCATTGGGTCAGTTGTAAAGCGAATTGCTGAAAATTTTGTAACTTATTGTGGAAAAGTTGGTTATAATTATGAAGATTTTTGGGGTTTATATATTAAAATTATACCAAACGTACACTTTGATATGATAACAGAGAGTGATATTGACGAAAAAGTATTACTTCATGATTGATGTCCCTCGTTTAACCTAACATACTGTATAGAGAGAAACCGAACCGTAACTTTACCGGTTTTGTTTATCTTGCCTTTTAATATAACTTGAATTAAAAAAATCGATCCTAAATGTTTTTTAATTATAATATTTTCTCACATCTATCAAGATAGTAGAAAATTAATTAAAATACAGTGTTCAAACTACTTACAATATTTTATTTTGTTTTACTTATTTCCTTTTTGCTGGCAATGTCTCCTATGTTACGCTATAGTCATAGATATATGTCACGTCAGTCAGTCACTGTCAGATGAACAGTAGGTAAATTTAAACTTGTTATAAACAAACAAATTTGCTAAAAATATAAAACTCTAACTTAAACATTATTTCATCGTGAAGTAAGTAACAGTGAATAGAGTTCGAGATGTGAATGGAATTCGAAAAGTGAATTGATATAGAAAAGGGCTCCTCCCGTACCAAGGCGAAAATTGAATGGATTTTATTAAGAAATAATACACGTTAAAAGGTAAATATAATTTAATTATTTGTTATTTGTGTACTAATACTAGTCATAAATACCTAGCCAGACACTCAACCACGGCACTACGCCCAAAAGCATTGTCGGACTGGAATACTGTGGAAAGGTGTATCGGGGTACTCAAATCTCACTGGCGATGTTTAAGTATTGGTTCATCACAAGATGCACTACAGCAGGACAAGTGCATTTGCATGTACTTATATTAACTGAAACAATGGCATGTTGTTTTATTGTAGCCTCCCATAAACCAGGCAATGATAGTAGCTTTAATATCATAATGTAAGGTAAAATTTGCAACTTAGAAAAAAATTAATTTCATTCATCATGTTCCATTTTCAGATGTTCTATTTTTGTTTTGGATAAACCTGCCCCAACCTTCTCTATCTGCTGCGACTCCTGTAAGCCAGGTTGTACAGTAGATACACCGGAACACTGAAGTCCGGTGCATCCCAGGGACATAATTTAACTGTCTTGGATCCCGCTACGAAGTCAGATTTGAATTTATCAGAAGACGACGATAGTATCCACTTCCCTCGCTTTTTTTAGTTAGTGATTATGAAATAAATGTTTTAAAATTAGTGACTTTATTTTATTGGTGTGAATGATATCTCTTTCAGTTGAAATACCTCTTCTTTTTCTTCACATTACAAAAGGTAGTACTATGGCTATAGACCTAAAAAACTAAGGCAAATAAAAACAAACAAATTTCCAATCGTCAGATACGTGCTGACCAAAATCTATTTATTTATTTATCCGTTTATTTGTTTGTCCGTTTCGTACTAGGGAATTAGTATTAGTTCTTGCACTGTGTAGGCGTATCCTGAAACAATTTTATTCATTAATATTTACTATTTGTGCAGGATCACAATTTATAGTTTTATTTAATAAGATCAGTGTGAAACTTGTTGAAAAGACATTACTGACAATGAAATAACCCAAGGTAGTATAATATGAAGATACAACTTCAATCATACCTATTACTAATATACTGACACGTTAAATATTACAGGTATGCTTGTAAATGTGGTGTGTAAAGGTACCAAATCCACACACCTGCACAGTCATTTCTCGCTGTTTCTCCTCAAATACAAGCATTTGTTATCAGTTCCCTGTTGCAGGGTGATCTTGCAATCAACCAAACTAGCCAGCGAGATTTGAGTACATACCTACTTCTATCTCTCCACAAAATTCCGAGTCCGACAATGCAATTCGTAGTGCCGTTGTGGTACGCGGTAGCTCCAATAAATAGTTGGTACGATCCAGAGGCGTAAGAGCTTAGAGTGCATTTAATACCTTAAACAGAAATAAATAATGAGATACACATATCTATCATTTTCACACCTTAGTTGTATAACTACTTTAAGTAATGAATAGTTTGGTGGCTACTTATCTTGCACACAGTACTTATTCCACCACGTCGAGAGGCTGAATACGCTTCCACCACGTGCGTCGAGAGGCTAAATACGCTTCCACCACGTCGAGAGGCTAAATACGCTTCCACCACGTGCGTCGAGAGGCTAAATACGCTTCCACCACGTCGAGAGTTAGCCTCTCGCTACGCTTCCAACTCTGTGGATTATTTTGCGACACACACTATTATTTACTCGAAACAATCCAACCTATTCAGGCACCGGTATTTCAAAAACAACTTGCATTTCCTGAAGAGTCTCACTTTGCCGACGATATGAAAACCTTTCTAAAACACGTGCATCCTCCAAGAGGTTTTCAGAAAGGCCTAAATCTCCGATTTTTCATTAATTTATTAAAAATATAAACTAAATGAACTGTTAAATGTTGCCTTTGAGTAACATCTGACAAATCTGCTTATTTGACGTATACGAATTCAGTCTTTGTAAACCATTCTATGAATTTCCATTCAAAAGTGTCATATTAGATGAATTGCAAAATTATGAACCACTTTCCGTTCATATTATGAATCATCAAAATGTTGTCTTTTTACGACATGACAAATGTCACATATTATGATTCAGATATGAAACATACAATGTTACCTTTTTAGCCCCCCAGAACATTTTACAACAAATCAAGCAAGTTATACCCAAAAAAATTAGAAGCTGCTTCTACTTCTGAACATCAATGAGAATTCGAATCTTTTACAAACAAAGATTGCAATGTTGATGAATTTGATGACAGTGATAACTTTTAATTTTTTTTAAATGTTTAATATATATATTTTTTAATTATAATTTCAGAAAACCGCCTTCAACTCTTCTACAATTTAAATCAATAATGTCTTATGAAAAAAATCATTGCTTATTGATTTCTCAAGTTATTTCTAAGGTTATTTGATTATTTGTGTGTTGAAGTACCTATAGTTTTCATTGTTTTTTTTTGTATTGTTTGATAGAGTATCGATGTTTCAAATGCAACTATTTTGTATACGAGTAGTGTTAGTTGATTTACTAGTCCGTTTTTCATAATTTTACCACATTAGTTAGATTTTAGATTCTCAGTAATATTTGGTATGATTGACTGCTTGCATGAAGCATAGTAAAACATGTTGATTATTGAAATATTATTATTTGAATTGATTATTCTCTTAGGCTTTACGATTCATTACATTAACCTAGCTTTCCCACTACCCTATGACTACACTACGGCCTTAGTTCATTACAATCCTGACACTTTTCATTGCCATCCATTACCTTAATTTGGTATGTCAATTTCTTCGTACTTAAGCAATATTAAAAAGTGCCTATCTTATTTTTACAATCCTGGGGATTAACTTAATACGATGAATAAATAAAAAATACAAATACACCATTTTTATTTTTGTTCCGCGGAACGGTTCAATTTGCACGAAACTACGGAATCAACCATAGACGTTTGTAACACTCGTCCGTGTCACTCTCAAGGTTACTGACCCCGTAAAAATCTTTTCAGTCTTATTTCAAACAGCTTATATATATGTATGTATAGTCCTTGTGTTTAAATTTAGTATCTTAAGACTTTGCTTTCACATAAGAGCCATGAAACCCATGCACAACATTTTAACTAGCCTAATTTTTTAAAATAAATAATTTGCCACCTTAATTTTCGTGTTTTAATTGACTTCCAAAGACTATTTAGATCAGAACATAAATTGTCTTTTACAAACATATGAAAAAATATATGTGATATGGTGTTCCCTTCTGTGCAATTTATATTCATTTTATCATGATTCCTAAGTTTCATACTGCTGCCGCACCGCCGAGTTTTCCACTCATCTATTTCTTTCGCTCGACTTTTCTAGTTTCTGTATTTTTTATCTGAACGATAACATATATCATGAGGATAAATATACCTTAGCATATTTATCGTCATGATATATGTACTAGAAACAAGAGACATTAAGATGTTTCTTGTTTCTAGTAGTTTAGCCTCTTTTTGTATTTAGTACTAAGCAAAAGATTTTTGAATTGAAGAATTTGAATTGGGTTTTCTGGTCTGTGTTGCACTTGTCGACTAGTGACAGTTACACAGCAATATTACATAACATCACGCCTTTTATTCCCGAAGGGCCTCCCTTGCCCTTGCCCTTGCCTTCTGCCTACAGAGGTGCACATTACGGCATTTAATATCACTGCACACTGTAACACCCACTTTTCACTATTTATGTGATGAATCCCATGCAATAGGGGGGTGAGCATATTGCTATAATTATGCCGGGCAAAATTCCAGACTCCGTGCTACTACTGAGAAAAACCCAGTAATACTTTACCCGACCCTGGAATTTAACCCGAGACGCCTTGCATGGCAATCGCAATTGCGACCATTCGGCCAACGAGGTAGCAATGTTACATGAGACTACATAAGTAAATAAAAACTTAAGTAAGAGGAGGTTTAAAATGTTATGTGATATTGTAACATGATCTCATGAAACACCCACATAAGTAAGTAATTAATTAACTTAGCTACACTTTACTATACAATCAATATTTTACAACTATCACCTTACCGTACTATTCCCACTTAGAAAGTATTAATCCGCCTCCAATACCACCGTGCATTCTAAGTATTAGGTGTTCCAAGAATAAGCTTTCAAGTGATGAAACACTTCCATTGTCAACCAACATTTGAGTACTAGGGAAACATAAACAAAAGAAAACTTTGTTCTCAGCTCTCTCAATTTCACCACCTCATAATAACTACACAGAAATGACTGTCAATCTTATTTTTCAACCTCGTTTCCTTTTTATTTTTTACCCGGATTTTTACACTCCTTCCTATACACAATATTAAAGCTATCCTGCAGCATAATATTGTCCGAAAATCCCGAGGTATTGTACAGCTTTTGTTGAAGCTAAATTTGTTTCTTCGTAACTGCTTTTTGTATTTTTTTTTTCTTTTTTCAATTTCCATTGTAAACTTTTTTGATTTATGTTTGGTATAACAGTATCATCGGGTTTTAACCTGAAGAATAGGTAAAGGCTTTGATATGTATTATACGTATAGAGTAAACCCTCTTTTCATTATATTCCTGGCTAATATAATAGGTAACCATACAAAGGGTATTAGGGAACAAATGCAATTCCGTGTAATTAAGAAAATTTAAAAATTGAAAAGTAAGTATATAAAGGCTACAAGCAAGGCTCACCCGTCCCTTTATAACGGCCAATACACCAAAAATAAATTGTCCTATAAATCCGGAAGTATTTTAACCGTTAACATGTTAATAGTTTACAGGCTCGCTCCTATTAATCAACTTAATATGTATTTTTGTACGAACCTAAAAACGTAAAGAAAATACCGGCGCCCATACAACATCAACTATTTACCACCCCATGCGGCGATTCGTCACTTACAAGTGAAAAATTATCCGGTTCGGGAAACCCACTATGATTCATTTATAACACAAGTTTAGGGGAAATACTTTCCCTTTCAAAGCCTCAAGAGAATTAAGATTTATGAGTAAAGTATGAGTTAACTTCTACTCGAAACTATTATAACTATAATTATTGGGCATTATGGAACATATTCTTTAGCCAGAAATTGTAATGACTCAACTGTTCTGTTTAAATGTTTATTGTTAGCTACCAAAAATGGTTTCAAGAATAAGCAGGTGATAAGCAGGTGAAGAAATTTGTAATTTTCTTTGAGAGTATAACACAATTATGACAAGTCTGTAAAGTATCTACATTATTTTTGCACGCCGATGTTAAAGGCAAAATAAGAGGACGTAAGTTATTACAAAATTACAACTATCTGTACCTTATTTACGCAAATAAATAATTTTTGAATTTGAAATTTGAATTAAATGAGCGCTTAAGTATGTCCATATGTAAGGACGGACTTATAAATCACCAGCTACACATGATTTTCACAATTTGTTAAAGTTATTTACAGTAACTTTTTATCTCCTTACCTCTTTCTATTTTACTTGTTTAACCAGAGAATTGTAATAATTTAATTAAATAACCAAATCAATAAGTTTCATCTTTCATTACAATAGCAACAATGATTCCGAAAATAAACTCCGGACAAACGTTACCACTCCGTTTATTCGATATCTATTTCTGTCCATCAAGAATGAATACCAAACTTTGAAAGGTAATCAATACTACTTAATACTTATCATTTACAAGTATTCATCGGAATAAATGCCCGTCTCTAGATACTTAAGTATTAACAAAGAGTCTACCTTATTTAAAGAAGATGCTGGAACTTGGAAGTGTCTTCCACCTTGTTCGATGCACAAGTTTGCACTACGCGATGTATTACGTTGTTTTTCACTCGCAATAATGTGTCTCTGTCACTTCTAATATCAATACTTTTGGTTGCCAATGAGACCAATTGATAGTATAATTAAATAAAGATTAGTCAAAGGAGTAGTTTTAGCTACAGGTTTTGATTACAGAGACTATTCTTCATGCGGGTATCGTAAATGCTGACAAAGACCGGACTAATAAATCTGAAGACCTTATATATTTTAAAGCTTTGACTGTAAATAGAAAACTGTTGAAGGGAATTCCACCGAAAACGTCGGTCACCAGTGACCCCCAATTACGTTATTTAACTTGTTAAAAACGGTCTCCAACCAAGTGTAGGAAGACCGAGACTCAGACAATGGCAAACCCTTTATGTGGAGGAGGCTCATAGTCTAACCGTGGACTGTTGATGAGAACCTTCCCTAATCTTTCCAATTTTCGAAAAACTCATCTCCAATGTTTATCAGTTCACGAAAATATTTAAATGGCTGTGTTTTAAAAATTTCGACACAGTGTAAAAGCATAGGCACATAATAATACCTCCTAAATTGCTTTCCAAGTTTTCTTGAACGTTAAGCTTTTGTATCCACAACGAAATTGGCCTCATTCTTGGGCGCTGTTCGTGTGGAAGTATAATGTCATCCGTATTTATTTTATTCGTGTCAGTTTAGGAACGATCGTATCATAACAATTTCGTGCTACAATTTTGGAAAAAGAAATATGAGCCATATTAATCGATAAAGTTTTTTTTTTGTAAAGTCAAAGTCAAAGCATTTATTTCAATTAAACCATAATTTGGTACTTTTGAAACGTCAACAAATACAAAATAAATGATCGTCCATCAGTCAGTCCGTCAGTGAAGCTAGGTGAAACTACTCGACGACAAATAATGATAATCATTTGTGGTTTACAATAACACAACATAGAAAAATAACTGCCGTCATCTTGCATTCTCAAAAATATGATAAGATTTCAGAATTTCCGAAACCTAAATTTTAATTAGCTAAAGCCATTCTGGCTTTAGCTGATTTGTTTACCACTGATTAATTTACCACCACTTAATTCAGAAGATGATTAAATAGATGATCCCAAAAATTTAATAATTACAGAGATTTAAACGTTCCTGCAAGTTGCTTGTTGTTTATATAGGTATCAGTCAGACCATTTTTTATGGCATAAGCCGGTAAATAAGCAGCCGGATCACCTGATTGTAAGCAATCGGCGTCGCTCATGGACACCTAGAACACTAGTGGCGTTACAAGTGCGTTACCGGCCTTTTGGGCATTAGGAGTTTGAGGATCGTTGGGGATTCAGGAATTAGGGAGATCGAGGAAGGGGAGGGGGTAATTGGGCCTTCCGTAATCTCACTCACACCCACCACGTGCAGGAGAAGGAACCACCGACGAAACACAACGCAAGCGTTGCTTCACGTCGGTTTTCTGTGAGGCCGTGGTATCACTCCGGTCGAGCCGACCCATTCGTGCACTTGAAATTTATGACTACAGCTTAATAATAAAATAAAATTCACCATGCTTTCACAATTTATTAAAGTGTTAAAAATAAAAAGAATAGTCCATCGATACTCAGAATGTATTAGCACTGAACATTATCAACACAACACAAATAGAATTTAAATGGAAATATCCAAATGCCTTCGAGTTCTTCATATCTTTTAATGCTAGCGAAGTGCATAAAGTCATTAGTAATTGTCCTTTTGGAAATACTGATAGGTACTCCACAATGCGCATTGATATCTAATATTAAACCTACTAGTTCACTCTAAGTTCTTATAAATGTCTATGTAAGTGTACTTAAGATGTAGCGCTGTATAGGAAGTCTAAAGTTTAAATGAAAATCCGGTTCAATAATATGTTTTTATAGCATAAGCCGGTAAACGCCCATGGAGACTCGACATGGAAGTGCGTTACTGGCCTTTTGGGAATTGGGAATTAGGAAGGATTGTGGAGGATTGGGGATTCGAGAGACGGGGACTAGGAAGGGGGGTAAGTGGGCCTCCGATAACCTCACTCACATGACGAAACACAACGCAAGCGTTATTTCACGTCGATTTTCTGTGAGGCCGTGGTATCACTCCGGTCGAGCCGGCCCATTCGTGCCGAAGCATGGCTCTCCCACACCTAAATAAACACATTTGTAAACTTTTTGTAAAATTAGTTCGCACGTAAGCTAGTCCTATCGACGCATTACTTTTACTGGTTTTATAAATGTTGTGTCGAATGAAGTTTATATCATCTTCATGCATCTCATATAAATAAAAAAGAATTTCCGTTGGTTAGTCTTGCTAAAACTCGAGAATGGCTGAACCGATTTGCCAAATTATGATCTTAAAATGTTCATGGAAGTCGTTTTGTAGTCGTTGGAAGGAAGGGTTTAATAGGAGAGAAAAAATTTTTTAGGCGGTACGAAGTTCGCCGGGTCAGCTATTTGTATCTATGAAATAAATATCTGTTTACCATCGTAGACACAATAACTAATTAAGTAATTACGTGCTAACAACACACTGAAAATCAATTGAGCTGTAACAAACTTGACCACACTGACGAGCTCCAACTCAAACAAACAACTAAATTCCATTATTAATTTCTAAACTACATCACTGTGTATAGAGCAATAATAAGCTATTAAAACTTTCGCCTCATTCATATTACTTGATTACTTGTATAGAAACAATTCTTGGAAGAAATAAAATATTCGCAACTTAGAGGTACTTACTTATCTATACATTTAATAAAACTGTAGATGTGTAAATTCTGTACATTGAAAATATTAAAAGAATATATAGTGGTGATGGAGGGCGTTACTGGATGAACACCGAATGCAAAAATGTGATAAAATAAAATTTTTGTCTGTCTGTCTGTATGTTCACGCATCACACAAATATTACTGGTCTGATTACGATGAAACTTAGTATGATTATACTTTAATATCCTAGACACAACACTGGGTACTTATTATCCCGAAAAACCAAACCTTATTGTGCAGCTCAATCCGACGTTTAAGCCAAATGGATGAGATAAAATCTGCGAAAAATCTGACAGAGATCATATTGCGCACACATTACCTATGACCTAGGTATTATTTTGTGTCCGTCTTATAGTATTTTTGAATTATGGCTTTATTTGATTTTACTCCCAATATTACAGAACTTTGTATAACTGTAACTAAAAAATAACCTGATGCAATCAGAAGCCTAAAGTATTTGAAGAGCCTTTCTAATTGAAGCTTTGTTAGGACCATTCTTTTTTTTATTTTTTTGTTTGTTTTTTCATGTTGTTTGTTCTATTGTGTCTTATATACTAGCGATCAAGTGGTTAGTAATCTTATTTTTAAAGGTGCTGAATTATGGCTTCTCGTCTTATTTAAGTTTCTCTCATAAACCAAATCTACCTACCAAGTTTCACAAAAATACGCCGTCATTAAAATTTGCTAAACGCCATCCCCTTTGCGATGGACGTTAAAAACAATTAAAACAATGTAAGAAAAGAGAAAAATTTCAAGTGCCATTACACCTCGTCACACCAAAAGTTTTTGACGTTTGCAAACAAAAGCAGTATAACGAATTCTGACTCTCTTTTTTACCGAGTTAGCAAATAAGATTGAGTTCAATAAAAACTGTTTTTTTTTAATGGGACAAGCCCGCCACAACCTCCCAAAACCGCTGCAACTCCTGTAAGCCAGGATCTACAGTAGATACAACCATGAAAACACCGGAACACTGAAGTCCGGCGCGTCCCAGGGACATGAGTAACTGTCTTGGTTCCCGCAACGAAGTGAATCAGAAGATATTATAAGAGGAGAAGAAGAAAAAATTATGGTTTTCACTTCCCTCGGTGAATTACTGCAGGAGACAGAATGACTTAAACCTAAAGGCACAAAGAAGAGACTGTACAACTGGGTGAAGCCCAGTCGCCAAGCACCGCGGAAATTTGACTAAAAACTAAGTGGGTCCTATGTGTGAGCTGTTATACTTGCTTCCAATAATAGGTATGGCAAAAACGCCTAAACGCACGGAAATTCGTTCTAGATTCCACAAGGTCCGTATAATAAACTACACCTGACGAAACAATTAAATTATTTAACATAGTGTTACGTTCATATTGCCAGAGATCACACTCCCAGAGTATGTGATGGGCCGACTGCTCGTATGGCAACTCCTCTGTCGAACATTGGCACCATGGTGAATCAATAAGTTTAAATGAGAACAATATGCTTTTAAAGTTGCCGTGGCCAGTAAGAAATTGGGCAACACAGTGATCCACCTCCAACCATGTCCTCTCCAGCCGCTCATGCACGGATGGGAAGAACTGATATAGGTGGCGGCCCTTAATAGAAGATGCCCATCTACACTGCCATTCGGTTATAAGCTCGCCCCAAACGTCCGTCACTGGCTTAAACAACCTATCAATTTTATTTCTATCACGTTGTGCTAGAAAGCTTGCTGACAAATTAGGCCTCGCACTGTAGTACATAGCAGCACGTCGCTGCACCTCAAGATCTACCGGAAGGACGCCTGCGAGCACAGGTAGGGCCTCAGTGCTAACCGTCCTATAGGCCTTACACAGGAAAATCAAGGCTAGACGCTGGCCTTGGAGAAGTTTTCGCCGTACCGTGCCTATTGTGGCCCTATCAGCCCAGACAGGTACCCCGTAGCACACGCATCCTAGGTAGGTTGCTCCGTATATGATCCTAAGCGTAAGAAAAGAGAGACCCCAGGTGGCTTTGGAAATTCGCGTCAGCGCATAGAAGTTATTTTTGGCTTTCTGACTAATAGCCTTAATATGTTCAATGAAAGAAAAGTTTTTTTCCAATCCTAGACCGAGGTAACAAACAGACTCCTTTCGTTTTACGGAAACATTGTTAAATTTAATAGACGGCCATGACTTTAGATTTCCTTTAAGCAATAGCTGGTAAGTTTTATGGGGTGCAAAAGTCAAGCGATTTCGTTCGCCCCATCGCGAGATCCTACTGAGACAGTCTTTAGCCAAATACTCCAGTCCGGCGCGGGTATTTGATTGTACTAGCAAAAGGCCATCATCCGCATATCCAGTCAAAGTACACCCACAAGGAAGGGGAATCGCGAGCAAATCATCAAATCCTAAATTCCACAAATACGGGCCAATAACGGAGCCCTGAGGACATCCCATTGATAACGACTTCGACCGAGAACAATGACCAAGCTTCAGTTTAACGGAACCGTGAAGGAAATAAGTGTATATTAATTTATATATGTTTTAAGAGTCAGTTTTAAGAGTAACATTGGCCAAAATGCCTACTATATACTTGTGTTCAGACGAATTTACCATGGATCGGACAGAAAACAGTTATCCACATATAACTTGAGCTATCACTTCCCTATCTTTTTTATCTAACCATAAGATTAAAACAGTTACCTCCGGATCAATAGTACACATGTTATAACTAAGAAGTCTGTCTCAATCATATGTATAACATAACATAACATCACGCCTTTTTATCCCCGAAGGGGTAGGCAGAGGTGCACATTACGGCACTTAATGCCACTGTATAATGTAACACCCACTTTTCACTATTTATGTTACGAGTCCCATGTAATAGGGGGTGAGCCTATTGCCACATACCGGGCACATTTCCAGACTCCGTGCTACTACTGAGAATGTTTTAAAAACCCAGTAATACTTTGCCCGACCCGGGAATCGAACCCGAGACCCCTTGCCCGGCAGTCGCACTTGCGACCACTCGGCCAACGAGGCAGTCATATGTATAAGTCACGTCGATACCTACTTATATAAGTATGTAAAGAGCAAACAGAGAACAAGATATCAAAATATAAGCAAACGTGTTCATCCTTCAATTTCAGCTTTTAATACCGCCCAAGTCCTGCTGAAATTGGATCAAATATTGAAACATGAATAACCTTAGAAGTGCGTAAATTCTACTAATGAAACCAGATGTTGACATATCATCTGTATTTATACTTATAGACTGTATTAATGCTCTTAAGATTTGAACTAGTAAGACAGTATAGTACGAGATTATTGGGTTAACTTATAACGTTAAATATCACCTAATAATTATATAGTAGAAACGTCCCTTAACAGTTAATATACCAATAACTATTGCAAACTCTGACAAGACAAAACAAGTGCGACTGCCGGACAAGGGGCCTCGGGTTCGATTCCCGGAGTCAGGAATTGTGCCCAGTATATGGCAATAGGCTCACTCCCTATTACATGGGACTCATAACATTATTGAAAAGTGGGTGTTACTTTGTACAGTGGCATTAAGTGCCATAATGTGCACAGAGGTACCTACCCTACCTACCCCTACCCCTTCGGTTATTGCAAACTCAGTTCTAGTGGTAAGAATACCAATAAAATTGGCTAAGAGAAAATGAGAAAATGTTTCTTTAAATTCCCTCTTTATTAATTGTAGGCACCTACGCCCCAGACTCCATAACCTGAACTTCATCTTTATCAGCTAGGTATACGTACGCTCCGAACTACGAAACCTAAGGTCCAGCTACAACAGCTACTACAGCTACAGCTATAACTGTTTGATATATATGTAGGTAGGTATATATAATCTTACTATGTGCAGTGTGCACGAACTTAAACCGAGTATTATCTAAGACATACAAAGGCTTATGTACCGTATCAATGTAATATAGTTCCCCATAAATTGTTCCATGATAGCCAGTACTGTACTGGTTTAACTGATATCAATATTGTTATTAAATCGTCTTAAACCTTCTTATCGTGTTAATTAAGACGATATTGGTAAACATCTATTAAATATGGTTATTATTACAAAGGGATATAGGAGGTAATGTTTTTAAGTTGTTTTTTAAACCGAAGTGCTTTTGTTTTGGAACGAAATCAAACTAACACGCGAGAAAATTACCCGTATTTGTAATCACCAGATGGACAAAGTAATCTTTAACACTTTAACCGCCGCGTAGGTAACCGGTGACCTACGTTAGCGGAGGCTTTGCCTTCAGCAGTTTTCTGTCGGCAGTCAAAGGCCTCATTTACTTCTGAAAAATTTACTAAATTTCAATTTGAGTAGAGCACTGGACAAAGTATATGTACTACCAAGACCTTTTTTTTCTGTTTTTTTTTTATAAGGGGGAAAATCATCGAATGACTGCTCCCGCCTAGGTGAGGCGGGAGGGAGTGTCGGACTCTTACTGACTAAAAACCACCCCGTTCCTTCTCCTGCACGTCGAGCCGGAGCCCCGGTTACCCGTTAGGTTCTCCGCGACTCCGAATCGGCATCGGCCCTGTTGGGCCCCATCTGTGGTGGTCTGATGACGGACCGCGAGAAAGATAACCTTTATAAAAAATTCCTCCAATACTAAGTTCTGGTGTGCGGCGAGAGTATGCATGGCTGAGGAGTAGTGTCAGTCGCGAGCGCACCCCCAGCTAGGAAACCAGTGGAACCTCTAGTTGGGAAACAAATTAACACTTACCCAGGTACTGCCTTGGTGGACCGAATATTTCCCCCATACTCGTGGGATTCAAATGGAGAATACTAATATTAAAAACTACCAAGGCCTATGGGTATTAAATGAAAACTACATGTATGGTCTCCAAATCGTAACATGATTTTACTGTTATCGCATTTTAAACATAAGTACAGAGAAAACCTTTTAAAATTTGAGAAAAAGGTTCAAAGATGACACACACATATGTACACATGACAACATAGTAACAATTTTAATATATCTATCGAAACTCAGATGAACTAACTAATTACCTTCGTTTATTAAGTTAAAGTTACAGATACCCATTCTGTTCTTTCAGTGCGCCATAATATTATTCTCTTTCCCGGAAACGGTGGCGCAATTAAACAGTTTTGTACATTGTTTTTATAATAACTATCGTGAGACATACTAAATTAAGTAAAATCGCGAGTTACTCACGTGAATATACTGAGAAAATCTCTACTAGTTTCGAACCACAGAGGGGTTCTTCCTCATGAGCACAGTGCGCGGTCGCGGGGATGTTGCGTATATTCACGTGAGTAACCCGCGATTTTACTTAATTTAGTTTTCTACATGGTCCGAAACGCAACTGCGATACCACCCTCGCAAGTGTACTTAATTAGACTATAGTACAAAAAACAATAACAAACGCCGTAGAATTACAGTAGTAACCGTCATTGATAAAGGAACCATAAATAAGTAATCGACGCGATCATATTCCACGAAAACGAAGAAAACAATTTCCTATGCTATCAGTACACAATTATTAATACAAGGAATCCAATTAAAATAGAAAAACGATCGAATCGCACCAGCTTTCTTCAATAATCTTATTATAATGGGTAAATTAATTAATTTTATCGATAGCTCTTCTTCACCTAGATCAAGTTTCACGTCAAAATAAAATTAGTTTTCGTAATTTAAAGGGATCAAGCTTTGATTATTTTATTTGTACGTTACAACAAGATTTACTGAGATGTAATTTTTAAATACTGAATAGTTGGCAAACTATGAAATTGAATTTACAGTAAGTAAAGATGGATGGGTTGTGAAGACGACATGATGGATGAACTCTTATAGAAACAAGAAGAATGCAGACATAATATTATGCGCATTGGGCTTTAAGAAGGCAAGCTAGAAGAGGGAGAAGGAGAATAATTTTGCAAGATGAAAGAAATAGAAAAGTTTTATCATTTTTGTGACAATTTTCATTCACTAAGTTCGGTAATGTTTGTTTTCTATATCTATGTGGAAATAGGCTCGGCCCCTTCTTACACTTTATCTTGACACTAAATGAAATTGGGTAGGTGTATTCTCTCAGAAAGTTATTTATAAGTTTTGAACTAGGAGCTATCCATCAATCAAAATCTAGACGTTTTACTAACTAGATAACAAATTATCATAGTTTTCTTAAAACTATCGTGTTTTGAGCATTGAAATCTCATCTATCAAAGTTATAATATCTATGTTGAATCTGTTATATGTTACATGAAATCGGTTCACACAATTCTGTTGGCAATAAATGACTCTTGCTTTATAGAGGTATCGAAACCAAGAATAATGTTCTTAACATGAATTATGTTAATTAGTCAAACAGAATGCAGTTACTCGAGAAGATTTGTACCTAAGTTATTCCTAATATGTTAATAAAACCAATAACGAGTAACCAAAGCAATTTAGTCACACAATGATTGAACAGTCTTGGCACCACACGCTACCGTCGCTTATTATTTTAATACCAACTCATTTGCATTTTTGGCACAACTCCGCATGGTAACCACTAACTGGAAAACGTAATCGGTTCCTTCTGCTGTACATATAAATGAAAGAAAAATCTTTATTTCACACGCTAAAAACTGGTGACAGATACAGATTTAAATACTAATGTCCCTAGTTTGTGGTGATAGGACCTTGCACTAGTATTCTACTGGCCCCTTAAGTGACTGTAAATGTACATAAAGTCACATTGTTTAATCCCTGAAGGCATAGATAGAGGTGCATGTATGTAAATAGTGTGACATTCAATTTTCACCAGTTATGGTATGAGTCCTGTGTTGTAAAAGGTGAGTCTATGGCCATATATCTACCAGAGATCAGAACCGAAGATATCTCAACGACTCTTTGTCCAAGCCGGTACAGTTTTGCCCTACTACTCGATCAATATGAAATGTGATATAAGTACTTAATAGCATAGCATAGTACTAAAATTAATATGAATGAAAATTCCAACTACCGGGAATGGAAATTGCAAAGCGTGTCTGTAATTTTACGTTAGCAATGCTAAATAATTGTGTTTCAACGAATTATTAGGTCAGTTGCAAACAATTTTGCATGCTAACTCTACGTTTGTAAAATTTGTTAGCATAATGTGGGATTGCATTTACACTGATGTGCTTTATACATTGTGCTCTAACATCTGACGCTATTGTACAAAATTATTAAAATAATACGTTGGTCTTAATGTACCTTTTTTCATTCACTAATAAATCAGCGGACCGATCACAACGATCAATATATCTTAAACCAATAAATTGTCAAAGTGTTCTCAAAGCTCTATACCACACGATGTGGTTGACCCGACGAAGCTTGCTACCCGGTCGCCCCTACCCCGAGCGTGTCAAAAGACGCTTCGTGAGTTTTATTCCCCTCAGAAAAAATGTCGTTCATAAAGTCCCGTCGGTCCCCTTATCCATCTGCCGGCCTGCGGGTACTAACCCTTCATTTCCTCAGCGGAACTCACCTTATCGTTTCGTTTGAACTCCCATTCCGGTCTTTCGTTTAAACATTTTTGATGATGGGATGGAAAGAACTATACAGTAAACTATACATTGCAAAATGTGATTTATCTGTCTGATTTATAGGTTGGTATTTCTTTTTCGTAGATATTGACATGAACTGTTAGATGTAGGTGCAATACAATTTGTATTTTATCAGTTTGATTTGTTAGCTTATATTGTAATTACGAAACGGACTAGTGTTAAAATCCTTATGTAGACCGAAGTCAGACTTCTTAACGTTATACACCACAATACATTGCCTCATTAATCTTGAGTATAGAGGTAATTACAAAGAGTAACTAATGACTTTCCCTACGGCAAATTAACTTGCTTATATTCACCTTTACGTAGTCGTTTGAAGGTTTGCTAGTATATTTTTCATGCAGTGGTAAAGTATTTTTATTAAATAAATGCAACCACAATACTATGTGTGCTTTGAAAATGTGGAATAATTTCGATGACATAAATATGAGTCATAGAGACTCATAATGTTTTGATTTCAATCTAGCAATTACAAATTATAGGCACATTTACTGAAACAATAAATCTTTTATAATGGACAATAATATGCCTAATTTACTTGATTTTGTTTAGAATATCTATATTTATACAGATAAATAAAATTGTAGTATCTGTTTGTAATGTTAAAATAACCGCGTGCATATGAATATAGAATAATATAATATCACATCACGCCTTTTATCCCCGAAGGGGTAGGCAGAGGTGCACACAGAAGTAACACCCACTTTTCACTATTTATGTTATTAGTCCCATGTAATAGCGGGTGAGCCTATTGCCAAATACCGGGCATAATTCCAGACTCCGTGCTACTACTGAGATTTTTTTTAAAACCGAGTAATACTTTGTCCGACCCGGGAATCGAACCCGAGACCCCTTGCCTGGCAGTCGCACTTGCGAGCACTCGGCCAACGAGGCAGTTAGATATAGAATATGCATACGATACCACATACCAAAATAATATTTTTATTTTTTTGTATGTCTGTTTATAATGGCTAATCTCTGATATGACTAGACCGATTTTGACAGGACTTTTTTTGGCAGGTAGCTGATGTACTAAGGAATTATGACTGCAAGTTTGGTGTAGTGGCTGGATAACTGGCTGCCGCGCAACGTGTCGCGGGTTCGATTCCTGTCATTTGTATGTGAACTTGTATGTTTATAAACGCACCCACCACACAGGAGAAAATCCTACAGTGGGGCAAAGTTTCTTTAAAAAATGATAAGAAAATGACGGTGCGCGTTGGGTATACTGGAATAAATGTTGTCCAAATAAATTATTGGAAACAGTTTCGTTGAAAAATATTTTTTGTGTCGAGTTTAAGAAATAATGTAAGGAGTGATATTTTAGAACACTTATTAAGTGCGCCAACTTTTATGAATTTGCCACTACTAGCTCAGTACAATTTTTTGAGTTCAGACACTTAAAGTAAGCTTAAAATTTTAATAAGAGCACTTGATTCATGAAAAAACTACATTATTTTCCAAACTAAAGCACTTGGATTAAATTTATAATTCCATAATACTAGAGCGATAAAAATAGAGACGGAAAAATAAAGAATTGTAGCAGCAACAGTCAAAAGACTGGCACAGGTACATTTTCGTAGATTACACATAAGTCATTGTAATTTGAAAACAATATGACCTTGAACTTTTTATATTTTTCTGATAACTGTTGGAACCTTGCCGATAACCTGATGCCATTTGATCATCATTTCAGGGACACCCTGTATAAGTACAATTCTAAATTACTAGTATAATAATAACACTAACGATTTGCTAGCGACATTGAAAAACGCATTGTGACTACTTTAAGCTATTTTAACTGCCCTCACCCTTTTTGTAGAGCCAGTTCATATCTTACAACATCATCAAAACAAACATAAATTCATTAACTTAAAAAATAATCAATATAGGAACTACATACTTAGGGCCAATGACCTATCGATTGGTAAAATGTTGCGTGACGTTAAAGGTACACAGCTAAGTACAGTACCAGGCCATAAACGTTGCACATCCACTTTAGGAAAGATATCATATTTTTTTATCTCTTTGTGGTTCGAGGAAAGTGCTCAACTAGTTTTAGAATATCATAATTTTATGAGTAGTACCTATCCGGTGACTTCGTGCCCGTACTCAGAAACATTTAGTAATTACTTAAACTATTCCTTAGTAACGAATTAGTTCCGAGAATAATTGGGTACTCGACAACTAGTCAAATTCAATACTATTTTCGAACTGTCCAAAATGACAGTTTTCTATGTCAATCAATGATGATATGATCAATTTTGTATGAAATTGTGTATTTGTCACGTTTTATAGGGTCAAACAGGATAATTATTTCTTAAAAATCTGCTGTAAAAATAATAAAATTAATTGGTCATAGAACGAATCAACAAGTGTGATTATTTTTTATTATTTCATTGTATTGAACAGTCGGAATAATTTATTTTGATTAAGAAAAGTACCCAATTGCGAACGACTACTCAAAGTCATTAAAGTGACCATTTAATGACTTTGAGTAGGACTGTCGGCCGATTGTCTCTTAGCAAAGGTTGATATGCAGTATTTATTGCCAGGCACTGTACGGACCAACTCAGATTACCTTGTATTACAGAGACACAAATATGAAAGCCTAATGACATTACTGTAGTTGGTTTATCGTTGAAAGCATTCCGGTATTGTGAGCCGGCTTCGACTCGATACCTACAATATTATATTGCTGTAAATGTATACTTATTTATAATATGTATTTGTATGATAAATAGGAATATTATTTTGCTATTATTTAAACTGTCAAACACCAAGCGGTCACCGGTGACCGCAACCTATTGTTCTATAATTGTGTCTACAAAACCGGTACTCGACGAGTTAAGAACTTGCTGTAATTATATTTCGAATATTTCATGATACAGATTTATTCGAAAAAATACACGATTATAATCTTAACAAACTGAGACAGTAAGGATAAGTATAACATCGTGCCTAAACTGTTGATGCATTTTATACATTGAAGTAAAATAAGTCTGCTACTAATTCATAGGTGTACCTAATGAAACAAGTTCAGATATATATGGTTTGAAGTATTAATTAATTAAGGTAGCACGGAATCTAGAACCATTGTGCCCTTCGCAATGGGCTCACCTTTATTAATAAGACAGCTCGATAGGCAAATAGGAATATCTACGACCTAGTAAAAGAAATCTAGAAAAGGAAAATGTCAAGGTATTCCACTCAGAGAAATGATTATCTCCTATAGGCGTTCCTCTTGCCGGATTACCGCCGTGGGATCTGGAGGCGAAGGTGCTCGCGCGCGTGTATAGCATGCGCGCGGAGGCACGTCGCCGCCGGGGCGAAACTACGCTGCCGCGCCAGATAAGTGCGTGGCGGGATGAGCTCCGGCGCGATGTCATGGCGGAATGGCAGCAACGACTGTCGCAACCCAGGGCTGGGCTCGCTGCTATTGCAGCGGTAAGTCCCCTCTTTGAGGAGTGGCTTGAGAGACGCTACGGCGTCCTCACCTACCGCCTGACGCAGGTCCTCACCGGACATGGGAGTTTCGGGAGGTACCTGTGCCTGATGGGGCGGGAGGAAACGCCCGGGTGTCATCACTGCGAGGACCGCCCTGAGGACACGGTGGAACACACGGTGGGAGAATGCCCTGCGTGAGCTGAGCACCACCGTGCCCTCAGGGAAGTGATCGGCGATGGCGACCTCTCGCGTCCGGGCCTAGTGCAAGCCATGATGCGGAGCGAGGGGGACTGGGATGCCGTCTCCTCCTATTGCGAAGCAGTCATGCTACCTAAGGAGGAGGCGGGACGCGTGAGGCAGCGAAGCGCTGCCTCCTCGCAACTCAGCCATCGCGAAGGACACACCGGGCGTCGGGGATCGCGGGACGATCTCCGGCCACCGTAAGCGCGGGCCTGCGGATGGCGAGCATGGGTGGCTCCCCGTCCGACCAGAAACAGACCCGAGCGTACGGCGCGTCGCAACCCGCGCGCGCCTCAAAGAGCCATCAGACCACCACAGATGGGGCCCACTACGGCCGATGCCGATTCGGAGTCGCGGAGAACCTAACGGGTAACCGGGGCTCCGACTCGACGTGCAGGAGAAGGAACGGGGTGGTTTTTAGTCAGTAAGAGTCTGACACTCCCTCCCGTCTCACCCAGGCGGAAGCAGTCATTCGATGATTTTCCCCTCTTAAAAAAAAAAATACGCGTTCCTCTATCCAAGCGCTTCAGGAATTCAATACCACTTCAGTACCACTTCAGTCTCAACCTCTTAAGCAATACAAATACACTAAATCTGTCCACAGGTGGGCCTTACACACACATTAGAGCAAATAGTTTACCCACACAGAGACTAAGTGTCGCATTTCACCTTCGGCAAAAGTAATTTAGTACTCGAGTAGATAAAGACCACCTTTACTAATTTCCCCAAATCATAGGAACGTAGCTCAAATGTTCTGTCGAACTCCGAAAGCAATTAGTAATCGAAGATAGTTCATCAACTATTTCATTACGTAAAATAAATAACGAATTTAGTATTGCTTTGAGTTTGCGAAATGTTATTAATCTGTAAGAAATGTTTCATGCCATGAACACCATTGCCGATTACACTTATGTTTAGTCTTCAGATAAGACTTACAATTGAGTATTGGTTTGAGAATGTTTTCTCAGGTAACATGGAGGTTTATCTATTCAAATCCGGTGATACCAATAAGTTTGCCGGTCTACCCCTCTTCAAAGAATAAAATTCGTATAGGTACTGTGTGTTGTTAGAATATACGGTTCGATTCAAAGTTGGTCTTTGGCTGTCTAATAAACTAAAACATACAATATTTTTTTAACTCAATAAGACCACTTAAACCATATTGATGGTCATTATCGGGATCTGCTCTCAAGTAGTTAGGTCTCAAAACTTTTAGAATATAGACATTTGAATACGTTTGAAATTGAAATATTCCTTAACTAACTTATATCTTGTTATCATCAAGTATATCTATCTGAAACACAATAGCTACAAAATTATACTTACGTATTAAATAGTCGTCCCGTCGAAGCTCGTAACTCACGCAGACAGTGTCGATTTTCTTCGCCTTAAATAATTTTCCTTCAAAATGAATATCCTATCCGTTCTATAATAACGTCGAAAAAGCGTATAAAACCCGCAAGGTCACGAAATTTATTGTCATTTTCCCAAAACTCAATATTTGAGTAGTAACAAAAGGCGATTTACAACAGTCGACAAAATTATGCCCTCGAAGGGTTCTGTGTTAGCATTACAAACAATGCCCTATTCAGTTAAAATATAAATAGAGGTACAGTATAAGATATAAACGCGTGGTATATCTACGCGAGATTGAAGGGAAATTATTAAAACTTGATAGCTTTGTGTTGTAAAGTAACTAACGAAGCGGACTTAATTAAATATACTGGTATTTATACTGAGTAGTAGTCGGTGGTATGATCATATATGTATCAATTGCTTTATAAGAATTAAGTAATTTTTATACTATGTATAACTTAGGGTAAAATATATTTGTTCTTTGAGGGGAGCATCTAACCATCAAACCATCCAATGTCTTCCCTGCCCGGGTGAGGCGAGAGGGAGTGTTAGACTGTTACTGACTAAAACCATCCCGTTCCTACTCCTGCACTTCGAACCGGAGCCCCGGCAATCCGGTAAGTCCACCGCGGCTCCGTATCGGCATCAGCCTTATTGAGCCCCATCTGTGGTGGTCTGATGGCTCCTTGAGATGCACGCAGAACGCGACGCGCCGCATGCTCGGGTAGCGTAAATGTACTTACAGCAGAAATATCGTCCATCGTACAAAGTTTATTGGTACGCTTTAGAAAAATATAGAATGTGTGTCAACCAAATCATCATGAAATTTTAACGGTACAGTTTACCCCTAGTCAAATCAATTTGTTCCAAAACTTCCAAGTTTTTATAGACATTATGCTTAGGTATTACTATTGTCATCCTTACATACTTCTTTAGCTTCCATTGTGTTACTAGCTACAAAATTGGCCATTAAAACTATATTTCTCTACATAGATACATTTCAAGTTGTAAATCATACCTATGCTAATATTTTCCACTAAATTCTGAACAGCGTTAGTGAAGTAAGAAGATGCTGACTCATCGACCTCCAATTTTCCTATTCCTTCACGCCTCGCGTTAGCAAGTGATTTTCCTTTTTCGTTTTGACGATAAACTTTGAAGTGTATAAAGGTAATAAGGTACTAGTTTGCATCCATAATTTTAGTAAATAGATTATTTGGAGAACTAATAATCACATATTTCAGTGTATATTACTAAAAAGTTAGATAGTTTGAGTGGCTCGATAATTTAGCTTAATAATATTATTTTTTAATAGGAAATTAGTGAAACGTAGCTACTTACTTATTTCTTCAGGATCAAACAATAGAAAACAAAATACATATAAAGTAAATGGTGCTCAGAAATAATTACAGAGCAGGCTTAAAAGTAGGTAGTTCAATTACTGAAACAACTATCTATTTCCTAGACAAGTGCCATGACTATTTAATGACTTTCCTATTCTTAGAAATGATTTATAACTTAATTGGAATTTTACGACTAATTCAGTTTCATTTCAATTTTATATCCACAGACACGACGTCTGCGAGGGAAACTATAAGAATGATAGTGTACGATATAGTTTCTCGGAATTTTACTAGCAACGTGATAGGCTGCAGTGTGGAAAATTGACAATTTTATTTCATTTCCTAGTATTAGATACCTAATATTTCCTACGTTATAGGTTTTCTAGGAGTTCTTCAATAATTTCTTGCATATATACCCCTATTAACTATACAGTTTATAGTAAGTACGTATAAATTTTGTAGTTAGGTGTATTTTGCTTTAAAAAACAATTTATTTATATCCGGAGCATTGCATTCAACACAGGCGTAAGGTTGCAAGCCTTTCATTTTTCTGAGTGTGCGGAGTAATTGCACAACTTGATTCCCTCTAGTCCTTTCCATCATTGTACCATATGACAATCGGCGACGCGTCACCAATTCATGGTAGATGTCACACCCACACGCACGAAGCGCTTCGCATCTTCCTTGTGTGTACTTTTTTTTACACGCAGGGCATTCTCCCACCGTGTGTTCCACCGTGTCCTCAGGGCGGTCCTCGCAGTGATGACACCCGGGCATTTCCTCCCGCCCCATCAGACACAGGTACCTCCCGAAACTTCCATGTCCGGTGAGGACCTGCGTCAGGCGGTAGGTGAGGACGCCGTAGTGTCTCTCAAGCTAAGGAGTGGAATTCTTTGCCAGAGTCTGTATTTCCTGAAGGGTGTAACCAGGGTGTCTTCAAGGCCTAAGTGAATAGGTTGCTTATGAGACGACGTGCTCCATCGTAGACCGCACTATCGGTTACCACCAGGAGAGATAGTGGTGAAATGTCAGCCCGTCAAATATAAAAAAGTAGAGTACCGTAAAATGGGGCGGATAGGGATCGAAAGGTGAGTAGAGACAAAAGAGCGGTGAATAGATATTGAAAAATTCTTCATAGTATCGATTCACCCCTCTTCTATCTCTGTTCACCTCTTGATTCCTATTCAACCATTTTACCGTTACCTATTTCTTTCAAATAATAGTAGGTACGTAGTAGTTTTTCCTTTGTTTTAAATGAAGCAAAAAACTTACCGTGTCGCACACTGCAACTTAAATTATCACAAAGGGAATTTTCGTTTACGATTCTATTCCTGAGAATCCATGATTATTTTACAAATGTAGCTTTGTAGTTTTTGCAGATAGAACAAAAGTTATGAAATATAACCTAATAAACTTCTTTTGGAGTTATAAGTTAGCACTATTCTCGATCTTGAGGACTTTACTTTAGTCAAATAAATCAGTTTTATGAACTAGTTTAAAATTTAGTTCAAAAACAGAGTATTGCATTCATACTTACCTTACCCAGATTGACAAGAATGAATATGGCAATGAACTTGCACTTTTTTACAGAATTATTGCAGATATCTGTAAGCTTGAAATGCAACATTTCATCAGAACTTATAAGTAACATTAGATTCATTGAGCCATATGTGTTATAAAATAGCTATATAAACCGTTACATGCAAACATGACTTTGTTATTTTAACACTCGCACGACAGGTGATTTAGCAGCGCATAAAATTTTACTACCTACATACAAAGTAATTTCCCTACGGCTTAATAATGCCTAGATTAGTAGCTGTCCAGGCAATCTATTCGGAATACTAACCTAGATACAGCCTCCATTAAGATCTCAGTAACTTGTACAGAGTGTTCAGTAAATGAGACAAGTAATCGAATACACAATTTATACCTAACAAATATGTTAATAGGTACCTAGGTAGGTATGAAAAAACAATACCAAACAATCAAGAAATATATCGATATTTTTACATAACAAATGAAAAGACTCAGGAGGGAAAAGGGTAAAAATCAAACATTAAATAGATTCTAAACAGTATATTTACAAAAAAAATAACAGAAACATCACTTACACTATTGCACGCTCGGCGATCGTCAACCGACTGACCCCTTGACACTTTTTGACGTTGACATTTAGAACGAAAGACCGAGTGTTGGGATCGATATACTAATCGATACCAACTTGTTATTCGATTAATGTGTTTAATAGTAATAAAATTATGTCTCATGTTATACTACGTGTTACAATCGGCCATCCTTCACATAACGTGTCCTCACGTTAAATTGATATATAGAGGTATATAAAAAAAATAGAAAATATCAATTCTGTAACTGAAACTTAAGATCTACTAGTTATTCAACTAACCGCTATAACTGTGATGCTGTGCAACAACTCCTGGGCGGCATAATGCTTGCCTCTCATGCCCGCTACACAGCACACTGCTATAGTGGTGCGGAGTGAGGGCTACTTCCTTCACCGCCACCACGCAACCACTGCGATGTCACGCAACAACTCCTGGGCGTCAAGTTCATATGCCTCTCATGCCCGCTACGTAACACCCGCGGTACTAATCTATAATGGTGCGGGGTGAGGGCTACTTCCTTCACCGCCACCACGCAACCACTGCGATGTCACGCAACAACTCCTGGGCGGCAAGTTCATATGCCTCTCATGCCCGCTACGTAACACCCGCGGTACTAATCTATAATGGTGCGGAGTGAGGGCTACTTCCTTCACCGCCACCACGCAACCACTGCGATGTCACGCAACAACTCCTGGGCGGCAAGTTCATATGCCTCTCATGCCCGCTACGTAACACCCGCGGTACTAATCTATAGTGGTGCGGAGTGAGGGCTACTTCCTTCACCGCCACCACGCAACCACTGCGATGTCACGCAACAACTCCTGGGCGGCAAGTTCATATGCCTCTCATGCCCGCTACATGACATCCTCGCTTTTTAAGTTCACTTAAGTATTTCTCTTTAGTTATAAATCGCTACCTAATAACGTAAGTACTCGTAATCATTTTATACTTTCCAATTGTTTTACTAATTTGTATTTAAGTTATTACATGTAATATTTTCACCGCTATAATGTTGGATCACATGGTCAATATTGTTTTTACATTCTCTACTAATCACAAACATAATTATACACCTTTATGAATAACATTATATTATTGATTATTATTTCGCTGTTGTTTTATTTATTTAATCACTATTTTCACTATCGCTACAATCGCTACTTTCGTTTGAATGACAAGCGGTTTCACCAAAGCTCAACCATGGAAATATTTTGTCAACTGACATGACATTTTCATAGCGTTGACCCTTTCTGGTCAACGGGGTATCCTCTACTAAATAGCGATCGTTTGGTAAAACCTTTTTAATCCTATAAGGCCCTTGGCATTTTGCCTCTAGCTTTTTGGACTGACCGGGACCAGTCACGACTGCTCTTATTATACGCACTAGATCGCCTTCCTTATATTTCCTACTATCCTTCCTATGTTTATCAAATCTACTCTTATTGATTTGTTGATTCTTCCTTATACGTTCACCTGCCTCAGAACGAATATCATCTAATGTCTCGCTACTCGTACCTTCACCTATATCGTCGACTATATCATTAAGCAAACCTTGTGCTGGGTTACCGACTTTCCTACCTAAAAGTAGCTCGGTCGGGGTTTTCTTAGTGACCTCGTGTATAGCAGTATTAATACCAAGCTGTACATCGGGTAACAATTCGTCCCAAGTATTGTTGCCTTTTCCATGAGCCATGGATCCTAAAGAGGCCAAAATCGTGCGGTTGTACCGCTCGACTTGGCTGTTTGCCCGGGGAGTAGCCACAGAGTTCAGGATATGCTTAGTTCCAATAGAATTAACAAATAACTTAAACTTTTTGCTTGTGAAGCTAGTGCCTCTATCCGTAATAATACGTGTGGGACTACCAAAGTAACTAAAGAGATTTTTAAACGCTTTAATAGTCTCTTTCGTTTTTGTGCTCTTGACAGGGGTCAAGCTCACGTACTTGGTATATGCATCAACGATGACTAATATATAAACATTACGTCGTTTGCTTCGAGGGAAGGGACCAAGATGATCCGCATGTAGTGTGTGAAATGGGATCTCGATCTTGGGTATTGGATGGAGAAACCCTTCTTTCGCTCCTGACGGGAGTTTGTGATGGGCACACTCAAGACACGCGCTGACATATTTTTTTATGAATTTACGCATTTTGGGGAACCAAAAGAGCGACCTCACTCTTTGTAAGGTTTTATCAAATCCAAAATGTCCAATGTTGTCATGATTTGTCTTAAGCACCTGCCATCTAACTCCACGAGGTACCAACCATCTTAATGTACCATCACTGAGGATACGGAATACCCGACCATTTTTGATCTTGTACTCCTTGTGAATACCCGCAATCTTCGGGGTTTCAGGATCCTCTAGGATCTCTTTAATTCGTCCTACTTCGTCATCAGATGACTGAACTGTAGCGATCCAATCTTCGGATCCCACCGACAGAATGTCAAGTGTATGTACAGCTTCAGCACATTTACCTTCTATAGGACCTCTGCTGAGAGCGTCTACATGGGACATTCTTTCTCCTGGTCGATATTCAATATTGCAGTCAAACTCCAAGAATTGGATCCACCACCTAGATATCCGAGGGACTAAGTCTCTTTTAAACTTGGTAAGCGATAGGGTCTATAAACAACAGGGGTCGTATCTTTAAGACTTATTTCCATCTCTGTCACCGTTGTAAATCCCAAATCGTGCATACCATTGGAAAAGCAAGCCTTATACTTAGTTAGTAAATCGGTAAATTGTCTTATTTGTATGTCAGTCAATTGCTGACCATGTTTAATGGTCACGTTTTCAAGAGAACTACCTTCTTCTTCGGAAACTCTATGAATAAACATATCAGATCCAAGATAGCGTGCTCTAGTGATGAGTGTATCTTTCGTGATGACTACAGGTTTACCCCCTACATTCTGTAGTAGCAATGAGCAGATGCCGTTAACTATGTGGTACTCGCCTGGCAAAAGATAATATTCGTTGCCGATACTGCCCCTAACTGTACCATCTACGTAAATGTTTCCACTCAGATCATCAGGACATTTGACAGGGATACACTTCATTTGGCCAATATCTATTTCTGTATCTTCTCTGGATAACAGAAATAGTTTAATTGGTGTCACAGTTAGACGTTCGAATTTTAAATCCGTATTAGTTTTAATGATTTGTAAATTTGGCCGTTCAGTAAAACTATGTCCTAGTAAAATGCCATAACTAATCAATGTGTCATCTACTATAAATACTTCAATATCCTTTTCTTTAATACCTTGAACCTCAATATCTACTTTAGTGCGGCCTCTAGGTAAATATGGGATATTTCCTAGTCCCCTCAAGAATGGGCCGTTAACATATTCCCAGTGTAAACCTATTTTTTTAGCATCACTTTCACGCATAACTGTCGCTTCGCTACCTAAGTCTACCAAACAATTTATAGGATTCCCGTTGACCTTTATGATTAACTTATACTTGTTACTAGAATCGTTTTGAAGTGAAACCTTAAGGACACTTTTATCTTTCTCACTTAACTGCTGTTCCTTAGTTTTATTCGTACAATTAGAAGACGTGTGGCCCATAAGGTTGCACTTCGTACACTTAATAATTGGTTTAGGGCACTTAAAACTTGGGTGTCCTATCTCTCGACAATTAAAACAAGTCATAGTCTTTCCCTTTTGATTGTTTCTGTTCGGTGCACTGTCACTAAAAGAATTGTTGGTGTTACTCGATAAGCGAGTGTCACGACTATTGCGTCCTTTTGAATCAGACTGTTCTCGAGAAAAGGATTTAATAGTTTTGAAAAATTCATGTATTTCTTCAGGTTTTTTAAATTTAGCCGCCTGGGCCCCTACTCGAACACCTCTATCCTCGATCCCTTGCACCAAACAGTCCACTGCTTGTTTATCGAAAATCTTACAACGGTTGAGAAGGTTTATTTTTGCAAAGTAATAAATCTCTAAGGACTCCCCGGGTCGTGTCCTTCTATTAAGCATTTCCATGAGTAAGTCCGCGTAATTCTCGGTTGCTGGGAATGATTCTTTGAGCAGGACTCTCCATTCACTCCACGTATGCTTAATAGAAGGCAATCCCTGATACCATGTACGCATGACCAGTGAGTTTAGGCAGGGCATAGTGAATTGTTTGTTTTTCATTCCAGCCATAGATTTCGGCACATTCCTCAATCTTGTCGAGCCATGCGTTAATAGTTTGTTCCTTGGATAGTGGATCATATTCTGGCACGACATTATTGAGGCTGGAAAGGAACTCACGATCCCCTGACCTACCTTTCAAAACATTTAAGAATTCCTCAAAGAATTCTGTAGGTCCTAATTTAGGTTTCTTAGAGCTAGGTTCTTCGTCCATATTCTGATGAGAGGAATCCAAATGAACATGCAATTCTGACGTACCTCGCTTGCCCGTTGAAGGACTCCGATGTAAATCGCCCGACGCTTGTCGGCGGTGAACCTGGTCTTCTAATAACCTCAGCCGCTTCCTGGTCTCTGACAGTTCTCGTTCCGAGTCTTGCAATCTGCGATCTGGTGTGCGATGACCTCCACGCCGAGGTCTATCACGACGGGAATTGCGACTTCGACTGCGCGTCTCTCGGCATCGAGAATGGCGGTGGGTATTTCGACTGCAACAACGGCTGCGGCTGCGGCTACGCTTGCTACTGTGCCTGGTACGGCTGCGCGATACTCGACTACTTCGCATTTCGTGGTCCGAATGAGGGCACGGTGTAGTCAGCCTCTTTGATTTCTTCGTATTCGCTCCACATTTGTCACTCATTGTCTGAAACTTACAGGTTTTGATTTTAGACTTTGATTTAACTAACTAAATTTACTCTTAATTGCTAAAAGCTTTCAATTAGGAAGGTGCTAAACGGGTAATTTGTATAACACGTAAAAGTACTAAGTAATCTGTTCGATTAATATCACTATTTCTTATGAATACTAGTGTCTGACAGAATAGAAAATAACTGGAGGTGGGTCTAAACAAACTTGAATAAAATCCGTTTATATCCACGTAATCCATAGCTATAATTTTAAATTGACGGCTTTAGAGCATTCAGGGTCATGTGCTTTGTTAAATTAACTTCATATTTTGACAAAATAACGAACTGGCAAACCGTTTTTCTAGTGACGGTTTTTTTTTTCAAACATTCAAATTAAATCTATTCGCAGCCATTTGATCCTTACTGGAAACTTGATAATCAACATAATTTAAGAGATACTGTTTAATGTTACACTACATTTGGACAATATTTGATGAATAGCTATGATCAAAATGGCCGCGCCAATATGTTCACATTATTATGGCGCGTAGGTAATTTATGCAAAAACCATTTGTTTTCGTACCGATCCCACTTCTGAGATGAAAAGACTCAGGAGGGAAAAGGGTAAAAATCAAACATTAAATAGATTCTAAACAGTATATTTACAAAAAAAATAACAGAAACATCACTTACACTATTGCACGCTCGGCGATCGTCAACCGACTGACCCCTTGACACTTTTTGACGTTGACATTTAGAACGAAAGACCGAGTGTTGGGATCGATATGCTAATCGATACCAACTTGTTATTCGATTAATGTGTTTAATAGTAATAAAATTATGTCTCATGTTATACTACGTGTTACACAAAGAAGAATTGGTCAAAATCCTTAGATCGCTGAAAATATTTGAAATCCAAAATTATTGAATCGTGCCCAAGACCACTTGCTCGGCACGTATGACTGTCACTCACTGGTAAATAACAAGAACTGTGTGAGTTTATAATAAATTATCCAAGGATATTATTTTATAACCTTACGGATCGTGTAATTTTCCGGGGACATTACCATTCGAGCAACAAGGCAGCTACAGCTATTAGTAGACTTGGTCGAAAATTGAAATAGTAGATGTACTAAACACCGTGGCAACTTGAAACATATAGGTAGAGATTAAAGAGCATCATCGGAAAAACCGACCAAGTCATTACATAAGTAATGCTGTTTATTGGTTTCCCCGTTGAATAGTTATTTATTAAAGAAGCTACGGGATGGACAGGTAAAGTTTCACCAAGCAAGCTTGATAGATTAAAACGTTTGTATCTAGAGTCTCTTCTAAGTTATTGCCGCGAACTAGTCTTATTTTACTCTTCATTACTGCATTTCGGTTTTAATTAGCTAAGAAGCTCAATGTTCAGGAAAATGGATTTTTGATGCTATCATTGTTTGAATCAAAATTAAAATGAATCAAAGATGAAATATTATCTTATATCTTATGCTATTATATAAAGTGGAAGAGTTTGTTTGTTTGAACGCGCTAATCTCCGTAACTACAAGTCTGTTTAGAATAATTCTTTTTGTGTTGGATAGCGCATTTATCGAGGATGGCTATAGACTATAAAACATCACGCTACGACCAATTGGAGCTGAGCAGAGCGTGTGAAACCGCGTGGAAGTAGCTAGTGTTACATAAGTCCCTATAGATATTTCATATTAGTATCGCTAATCAAACACTTCACAACTTTATATACCTACCTACATCGTTCAAAGTTTAACAGCCTGTAGAAATGTAAACCGAGATAATCTTTGTTATTAGTTTAAACTGTTCCATTCAGCTGCAATACCTGCATGGATATTACCTACTTTAATTTTAAGAGCACTATACAAAGTTAATTAAGAAACATTTGTGTAGATTGTAGGTCAATTACTTGATTAGCTAATCCACGAGTAAGCGTGTAAAACACAAAATGTATGAGGGGAGAAAATAGTGCGTGTTAAATTCACATGAAAAAAACAATATTTATTTGTACCTATATGTACAATGAGGATACTAGAGGTATATGTTTTATTTAGATTAGATTCATTGACGATTTATCATATTTTTTTATACAAAAACTGTTGCAATTACAGATAAAAATAATATTTAGACTTCAATTTTAACTAGGACTAAATGACATAGTTATCACTTCCATCTACATTGGCAACACTTTTAAACTATACTAGATGACCCAGCAAACATCGTACCGTCTAAAAATTTTTTTAACCTAATTTATCGATCTGGTGATCCGTCTGCTCTGTTACCGGCTTATCCCACAACGAACGCAAATTAATTATATTTGTAATAGACTACATTTATTGTCTTAGTTATTCGAATGATAACTTTTAAGTGTGGGACAGCCATGCTTCGGCACGAATGGGCCGGCTCGACCGGAGTGATACCACGGCCTCACAGAAAACCGACGTGAAGCAACGCTTGCGTTGTGTTTCGTCGTGTGAGTGAGGTTACCGGAGGCCCAATTACCTTCCCCTTCCCCAATCTCCCCGATCCCTGAATCCCCAACGATCCTCAAACTCCTAATCCCCAAAAAGCCGGTGACGCACTTGTAACGCCTCTGGTGTTCTAGGTGTCCATGGGCGACGCCGATTGATTACCATCAGGTGATCCGTCTGCTCGGTTACCGGGTTATGTATTCCAAAAAAAAAAAATAGGAAAGAATTAAACCTCTACTTAACCTTTTAAACAAAATCATACATCTATCATTTTATATTAAGTAATCATATTAATGAGACACTTATTAATGTTTGTGACATACACAAAAGTTCAAAGTCGAGTCATCTACATAAAACAAGTCTAGCTGACTAGTTGCAGCCTATTTATCGTTTTAGGAGATAACCTAACAAACTTGGCATTAACACAGTACCTATCTTTAATCTTCGCAAGTATGTAGTTAAGAGATTGAAGGTGTAATCTAATTTACTTCAATTTCCACAAACCTGTTTTCTTAAGGGTTAATATAAATGCTAATAGCCCGTGTCTCAGCTATGTCCTGTCTCCCTTACGACGCGAAGTTTAAACATGACGCTTTGATTGCGATTTATTTTCAGCATTGTTACAGGTATAATTAAAGTGACTGACTTGGCAAACGCGTAAATAGATTGTATACTTTATTTTAAACAGCATAGTGTGCTTTAGAATTATGAAAACAAAAAATGTTGCTGCACCAAATAACGAGGTAATTATAGTCAAAAATATATCAAGCGAAACAAAAAATTTCGCAACGTTTTTGTAGTTGTTTGTTTGCTACATCTACTTTAGTATACTTGAATTTTATTGTCTGCCTCGTTGGCATAGTGGTCGCAAGTGCGACTGCCGGGCAAGGGGTCTCGGGTTCGATTCCCGGGTTGGGCAAAGTATTACCTACTGGTTTTTTTTTTAATTCTCAGTAGTAACACGGAGTCCGGAATTGTGCCCGGTATATGGCAATAAGCTCACTCCCTATTACATGGGACTCATAAGCTCATAACATAAATAGTGAAAAGTGGGTGTTACATTGTACAGTGGTATAATGTGCACCTCTGCCTACCCCTTCAGGGTTAAAATGCGCGTGATGTTATGTTATGTGAATTCTATTGTAAATATGTATGCATAATTATTTCTAATTTAAACTTTCTTTCTATGTAGCAAGAGTAACGTCTCCACTTACCTAAAAAACATTTGAGAAACTTACATAAATAAACTCAATTTTCAAAATCGGAAATCAAGTACGCGTTGAAAGAAAATAAGTATGTACCTAACCTAACTAGCCTAATTATTCAGTTTAGGACATATATTGTTAACGTGGAATCAGCATGCCACGCTGAACACGCTCGCGGCTACTCCATCAATGACAGTCAGTGTATAATTCAATTAAAATTAAATCGATTACGATGAACAACGCCCGTCTTTGATGGCATTGTCTCTACAACAATGTTGGCAATCAAACAGCGGTTTTAAGATCACTTAGTGGACTAAATATGCACATAATTATACAACTTTATGTCTCCTTTAAGCCAAGTTATATAAAAGTAAACGGAGAAACCTTTTACGTTAAGTATTCTCAATTTAAGTGGAAGCCTGTCTTCGCAATATGTTAGACTTCCTAACTTTTATAATTTTGATTTCTTTTCGAATGGCATCGTAGGCCGTAGTAGATGATGTTAATTCAATAAACCACACCACTGCTTTATTGAAGAAGCAAATTCTTCTGGTTTTAAAAAATATGCAAGATGATAGGGTAACTCAACCTAAATCTCAAAAGGGACTCTCTTGGAAAAATCCGTAGAAATGTACCTACAACTTGATAAAAAATATTTTACCTTTATTCGTTTGTAACTTTATTTCAGACATTTTTCCGATCCATCTCAATCCAGCACTCAGGATTAAACGAAAACGCAAGATGAAAATGAAATCCGACGTAAAGCTTTGCATGTTACGTTTCCATCCAACCTGTGTAGGTGTTCTGACAGGATATCTAGTCCCACGTCAGTCGCGTGACCAAAACAAATCATCAGAAAACACCAGAGTACGATGTTAAAATCGATTCCCGTTTATTTCGTGGAAACGTTGGAAAGAACCCAACCTAGTAACTACCTATACCTAAGTAGTCGGTATCTACGGTGGAAACTACGCACAAAATACCGTTCTCGATAAATCCGATACCTTGATAATAGGCACATGACCAGCATCAACACTAATGCCTTCTTCCATATAAAATTGCCGATACATTTACCCTCTGTCCACAGAAAAAACGGCTCGATTTCGTGACATCATTTTTGTCGGCAGTGTTAAGTTCGTATCGGTACTACGTATCTGGCTTATGTAAGCAGACTATAAAATTTCTTGCCTGGCCTATATTATTTAAGACTTTATTCTCTACAAGTTACTGATTCGACTCGGAAACATGAAAAAGGTCTTTAGAATGTCTAAAATAGCATGACATTTTTATGCAAGGTCATTCTGTGAACTCATCCTTAACAATCCATGCCTGTATAATTATTTCATTAATCTTGAAATTATAGCACTTTCGAAAACTATCGATAAGATCTTTGGATGTACTTGATCTACTTACAACTATGGCAATTCGAAGCCTACTGATGTAACAGCCACTCCCGCTAAATTCCCAAGATATGAACCAAGTACCACTCTGCAAGGGCGCATAACTGAAATTGATAGTTTCCCATCCATTGGTATAACGGAGCGTATTGAAGTGAAACCGTTCAATGACACCGGATAGCAATCAGCGGAACGAGCCTATTGTGACAAATTCGATACCTCCCTTCCTATAATATTTGACGCATTGAATTCAACATGACACTGTCGCTCATATTAAGTCCTCGACACAGGAAAATACCTTTTCCAGTCATAAAACATGATTTTTATGAACCGTTTAATCATACGTAATTTTTATTGAACTCAACAAAGCTTTTAGAATGTTTCGTGAGTTGAATTTATTAGTATCTGTGTGATTGTAAGCAATATTGAGTTCTTATTATTGTGGTTTTTAAATTAAACACATGAAATCGTTTGTAGAAAACCTAGAAAACAACTTTGTTTGGGATTAGATACCTTGACAACGAGCCAAGAGCCAACAGATATGTTCATGCGAAACCGATTTGAACTATTCCAAAGACAGTTTCTAAAACATGGTAAGGTGCACCTAAATATGTATTTTTGTAGATTGCAGTACAACTTGGATAGTGTCACAAGGAATCGAGTCCTGCTATTAAGTTCCATTGTTATGATTCCCCATGAGGACTGTAAATATTCTGTGGAAGTTATTACCACCTGACTATGTTCTCACTACGCGTCACTCCTGATAATTATATTCATTCGTTAATAGTGGTTGGTGTAGTGACCGGCATGCGATTGCAGTGTATAAAAAATATGAGATAGGTACCTTACCATATAAATATTACGTTTGAACCCCGTATCAGATAGCATTTGTTATTATTTTAACGTTATTCCAATTACCATAAGCACTTGGTTTAACGGGGAGGCTGATAACTAAAAAATATTATTCATGTACCATCTTTACCTCATTTTCGCGCCTTCTGAGGAAATCATGAGCGTGATGTAATAAACTCCTAATTTTTTTTCTAGTCGTTATTGTAATACAAGTATATCCATTCATAATTTATTAGGTACCTAAAAAGTTTCCTTACAAATTCAATCAGAGCATTCTCCCAACTATTATTATCATCGTAAGACGACGTATATAAAATATTATGAGCGCTCGGAGACTACGTTAGCATAGATTTAGTTTCGAGATAGACTTAAACAGATTTGCCAGACACCTGTGTCGAAACATCAATTTGTAAGATTATGTTCTCTTTTCAGAATATTAAAACAGCTCTCTGAGAACTTTACAGCAACGGGATCATGACACATTACTGGCATATAACATGGTAATAAACATTAAATAAAATGTACCTCCTTCATGTTATTATAACACTTATCGAAGTCAGTCTAGACGTTATTTTGACATAATTCAAAATTGCTGACGCTTTGACAGCTGTCAAAATGACAGTTGTTAACCGTGTTTTGTCTTACAAGTTACAACTATTTAATAATAGATTAGATAGCAGAACTCGAATTTTAATTTACATTGCGAATCGGCATTTATGTAGCTGACTTTATCTTATGTCTGTTTACCTGTACACACAATACGACAGTCCTTCAAAGTTTACTGTTATGGCCTAGTTACGAAATAAACGTCATAGGTATAATATGGCGGTTAAGTCTACTGCGTCGCACAACAATACGTCTTTGTCACATTCATCATAATCTGTTCGATTGTGAACTACTGAACACGGGCTTTGCAAGGAACTGTTGCTATTGGATTTAAAAAAGTTGAATTAACCTACCTATATGTGTTCAACTTGTGAATTATATTCGTGTCGTTTTCATAAAGAGCGCCAGCGGCTTTATCCGAGCATAAATTGTAGCATACCTAACTCATTGGGATTTCCAAGCTTAAAGCGGGCTTACGATAGAAAGGTATTGATATTCCATTTTCTGTATATCTGGTCGATTCATGCTACATTGTTTGCATGAACTAAGTGATTAGTTCTTTGAAATGAGGTAACTGAGGTTTGATACAATCAGTACATAACATAAATAGTGAAAAGTGGGTGTTACATTGTCGGTACAGTGGCATTAAGTGCCGTAATGTGCACCTCTGCCTCTGCCCTTCGAGGATAAAAAGACGTGATGTTAACAAAAAAAAATACAATCAGTCAGCTATGTGACCCGACCCGAGTTATTTTCATGATCAATAACAAAACACTTTGAGATCATTTAAATTCGATTAAGATCAACCTAGCGTAACGGTGAGTATTCGCCACCATCTTTAAACAGGCAACCGTTCCAAAAAAAATAGCAAATATCATTATTATGTGCCTGGAAATAAAGGCCAAATTGTCATGAACGTTTTAGCTACAATGAGATTTAAAGAGAGAACTAAAGAATGTGTAAATATTGTTCTAAATAAAACACGTTACAAAACAATGTTTCATATAAATCAGTAAGTAGTTAAATATTGAATAGTGAACAATCCGTTTGTAACACAATTAACAATGTCAATAACATGCGCGTTGTACGCGGGAAATGGCGGAACGTTTTTACTAAGCAGACTAGCAACTTTTAATAAAAATGGTTAATGATTTAGTTGCTCTTTGGAATATAAGCCTACATAGTTCGCAAAAAACGATCTTGACGCCTAGAAAACTTACAATGGTTTTTAATCGCAGATGTTGGAATCCCAATATTTAGTAGGTAGGAGGTAAGTACTTAATATTTCCTCCTTGTTAGTTTCGGAAGGCCAAAGTGTTGATTAATAGCGATACAAAGCTGACGGCAATAATTACACGTTTTACAAAAAAAAATTGATAAACAAATTCGAAACAACCGTCGCGTCAGATCGGTGCTAAAAATGGCGCGTTTACTACACATCGAAATAATCATTTTCAATTACGTTACTTCATTCGCACGACAGCCGAGCAGTCGACTAATATCACGTGCAAAATACGAGAACTTATCTCGTATGTAGGGATTACTCACTGAACTATGAAGGGGAAGGGATAAAATTGTTTATAGATCGAGTACCTATGTGTACTATGTGTGTTTAGTAGCATATTGAACATGTTTATCGATAGTGGCAGATGATTTCAAGCAGAAATCACGATAGCTTTCATAGCTATTAATATTAAATCTAAAACAATAAAGGTTTGGTTTTTGTTAGACCAAATATAAAACATCTGTAACCTTAATTCAATAACGTATGTAATCTATTTAAAACCGAAAATAAATATTCCTTGAAATCTAAATTGTATTAGAACGCAAAATAAATCTGTCGAAAGAGGGTTAAATCCGAACCCCGACCGGCCTATTTCCGTATTCATTTTAATTTGCAATACTTTAACAGCGCCAATGAAATGTAGATATTATTATAATTTATTTTTAAAACCGCTACCATAAATGTGGAGGAATAAGTATATCCCGAATTCAAATCCTGAAAGATATTTCCAATGCTTTCCATTTTGAGAAAGAAGAAAATATAAGCAAAGACTCTTAATGTGTGTATTCAGACGCATACCTACTATTTTTTTTTATGTTGTGGAAAATCATCCAATGTCTTCTCCCGCCCGGGTGAGGCGAGAGGGAGTGTCAGACTCTTATTGACTAAAAACCAACCCGTTCCTACTCCTGCACTTCGAACCCGAGCCCCGGCAACCCGTTAAGCCCTCTGCGGCTCCGTAGCATACCTTCTGATAGACTCACAAAATAATTCATTGTAAAGTACGATACCATTAAAATTACGTAGGTTTTTAAGGGGGGGGAAATCATCAAATGATTTCTCCCGCCTGGGTGAGGTGGGAGGGAGTGTCAGACTCTTACGGACTAAAAACTACCCCGTTCCTACTCATGCACTTCGAGCCGGAGCCCCGGTAACCCGTTAGGTTCTCCGCGGCTCCGTATCGGCATCAGCCTTATTGGGCCCTATCCGTGGTGGTCTGATGGCTCTTTGAGGCACGCAGGTAACGCGACGCGCCGTACGCTCGGGATAATTACGTAGGTTAGTGTTGTGGTTAGTTACATAGTTAGTTATATCTCAACCAACCATATTAAAAGGCTAAACATATTAACATACTAGCCCGCGACTTCGTCCGCGTAGATTAATGACTTCTGACAGAATTCATCAGAATCAATTCAGTGCCCAATTAAGATTTACCTATTGTGAAATGATTTATCGTAATTTCAATAAATTAAAAATCCCGCAGGGTTCTTACCAGTCCCGGCCCGATCACGTAAGTTTTGAGTAATAAAAACTTTGACTATTGTTGTACAGAATCTCTATGAAATAAGTTCAGTGGTTAAAAGATAGAGAGTCCTGGAGCATTGACGCATAGTTCCCGTTCCCGAGGGACTTCTGAGATAAAAACTATCATACGTTACTCAGGTCCCAAATCATCGTTTTACCGAATGTAATTCAAAAAGATTCAATGCTTCTAGATTCAATTTTCATTCCCAATTTCACACCAACTATCATTCCCTATTTTATCCCCTTAGGGGTGGAATTTATCAAAATCCTTTCTAAGGAGATACCTATCTCATAGTAACTTTATGCATGCAAAGTCTCAGCCCGATCGGTTTAAAACTGGCAAAGTATCACACAAACTTTCACCCTCTATATTACCCACTTTGGGTGGAAATGTTCAAAAACCTTTCTAAAGGGACGTGTACGTCATAATATCTACCTGCACGCCGAATTTCAACCCGATCTGTGTAAAACTGACAAAGCCTCATACAAACTTTCATCCCCTACATTATCCCATTGGAGGTGGAAATGTTCAAAATCCTTACTTGGAGATGCCTACGACATAACATCTACTTTCAAACCGAATTTCATCCCCATCGGTGTAAAACTGACAAAGTTCCATACGAACTTTCACCCCCTATTTTACCCTCTTGGGAGTGAAAATGATCAAAATTATTTCTTAGAAGATGCTTACGTTATACCTCTAACATCCCATCTAACAAATTTCAACCCGATCGATTTAAAACTGACAGTCTCATACAAACTTTCATCCCCTATTTTACCCCCTTGGGGGTGGAAATTATCAAAATCCTATCACAGCGGATGCTTACGTCATAACATCTATCTGCATGCCAAATTACAACCCGATCAGTTAAAAACTGACAAAGATTCATACAAACTTTCATTCCCTTTTTTACCCCCTTGGGGGTGGAAATTATCAAAATCCTTTCTTAGGATGGAAAGAATGATGCCTAAGTCATAACATCTATCTGTATGCCAAATTTTAGCCCAATCTGTCCAGCGGTTTGGGCTGTGCGTTGATAGATACTTCAAAAGTCGATTTTTTTATTGATACAAAACAAAAGTTACAATTTCTGGAATTCCTTTGGTACCTACTTATATAAAAACTTTGCACATCCTAAGAGACCTATGTACCAAGTTACATGGTTTTATCTCCAAAAATGACGAATACCCACATGCAACCCCTATTTCACCCCCACGCTGGTGTAAATTTTAAAATGCTAGAACAAACGATTTTTTGTTTATTATTTAGTGCCTAAATATAAAATGTAAGGATACCTTGACCTTCAAGAATGACGAACTTCATACAAACTTTCAATACCTATTTCATCCCCTCACAGGTCGAAATTTCAAAATCACTAGAACAAATGTTTTATTATTTTTTATCAAGTGCTTAAATATAAAGTTTCATGGTTTTATCTTTAAAAATTATGAAATCCCATACAACTTCCCCCCCTTTTAACCCCTTACAACCCCTTTTTCGCGATAAAAAGTAGCCTATGTTTTATCTCGGGGTCTAAAATATCTGTATACCAAATTTCATTCAAATCCGTTCAGTAGTTTTGGCGTGAAAGAGCAGCAGACAGACAGACAGACAGACAGAGTTACTTTCGCATTTATAATATTATAGTTAGGATAGCAATATAGAGACACCAATTCTTTTAAATAGAAATAAAACAAAGAAAACTCGAAGTAGTTAATCATTGTTCAAAATGTTCAACATATTTGCTACAAGCTTAATTACATAACATAATGTGTATTTATGTACAACAATACTTTGTCCTTACTTTCACACGGCCCAAAGTTTTGTAACGCAAATACTAAAGTTTACAAATCCTTTCGCTTTGGGATTCAAATGTCTTCTAAGTTTATGAAATGCTCGATACGGTCTCATATAAATATATGTTCTTTTTGGTGAAGGAAGAAGCATGTAGGTATGTATGTAACTAGACGGTATACTTGTACTATGACATGAGACATCATTTCTATTCGCAAGAATTCTATTCCGTTTCTGTAGATTTTGGGAATTATTTATTTATTTATTTAAACTTTAATGTACACACAAATAAGTAATGGTACATAAGGCAGACATTAATGCCATATGGCATTCTCTCCCAGTCAACCTTAGGGTTAAAATGGAAATCGACGAAAAAATAGGCATGTGTAATTATTAGAAACAAGTAACATAAATAGACTTTATAAATATAGAAAGGTACTAAAAATATTTATAATTTACACTACTATATAAATACAACATGAATATATAGGTACATATATGCATGCTCATATATACCTCTACATAAATATACTAAATAAATAATTCTATAATAATACATATACCTCTATAATAGTAATAGACCTAGACTCAGCGTTGTAGTGACTTTAAAAAGAATTCGTGAACATCGCGTTTGAAAGTGATCTTATTTGGAGCCTTTTTTATTTTAAGCGGTAATGCGTTCCATAACTTAATTACACTAACTGTGAAAGAGTTAGAAATGAAGGATGTTCGGTGGGACGGAATCTCAAGAAGCAGATTTTCAGCAGAACGGAGATTACGGCTGTGAGAACTGCCCAGTACCTGGAAGCAAGACTTTAAGTATTCAGGAGCACAAGGATCATTCAGAATAGAGAAAAGCATGCAGAGAGATCTAAGAGATCTTCTCTCACGGATAGGAAGCCATTTTAGCTGATCGCGAAAAGAAGAAATGTGATCGTATTTACGAAGACCGAAGATAAAACGGATACAGTTATTGAGCATTCGATCCAATTTGTTCAGAAGGTCTTGGGATAGGTCAGAGTAACAAACATCAGCATAATCGATAACAGGAAGCACAAGGGACCGGACCAGTAACTCTTTTGTATTTGGGGGCAGAAAGTTTTTAAATCTATAGAGAGATCGCAGCTTAGCAGTAACTCTCTTACCAACCTGCGCAACATGATGGTTCCAGCTGAGGCTACCATCCAGGTATAGACCCAAATTCTTTACGTAAGGAGACAACGGTATGACAACTTTATTGTATATTATTGGTTCGAGGTGATTAATATTCAAACGGTTTAAATAAGAGGAACTACCCAACACAATGGCCTGACACTTACCAGCATTAACGGTGACTCCATACTTCTTAGACCACTCTTCTATAGTGAGCAAGTTGGCGTTAAGATGCTGAATACAGATCCGCAAGTGAGCAGTACAAGCCTGAGCTTACAGTTGCAAGTCATCGGCATACAGATGATAAGAACACGTGAGACGACTAGTGATAGAATTTATGAATAAAGAAAACAACAGAGGAGATAGTATACCGCCCTGCGGTACACCAGCCGTCAGCCCGCACCAGTCAGAGTGTTCCTGACCAATGCGAACCGCCTGCTGGCGACCACGGAGATAAGCCGAAAACCACTCCCGAGACGACAACGAGAATCCAGACTGAGTTAATATAGCTAGGAGGACATCGTGGTCGACCGTATTGAAAGCGTTGGAAAAGTCGATTAAAACCAACACAGTTAACCTCGAGCCCCCCATACCATACCTCGCATCCTCAGTGACTTTCAGCATTTCAGCAATTATGTATGTTTATATTCCAATGTTATATTTGTTATATAACTTTCGTGAGAAATACTAAATAAATTATTGTTTTCGGCTTACTCATGAATATAGTCTCTAGCATGGCTTGAAACTAGTCGAGTTCCTCGTCAAATAATTACGTGAGTAAGCCGAAAACATAGTAATTAATTTAATGTTATATTTGTTGTACGAATACATTTAATATAATTCCAATATGTTTCGAGATTCTTAAGTAGATACCTGCAAGGGAACGACGCGCACGCCAATTAAACTCGCTAGTCGATCGCACTCTGATTTCTTTTTTCTAGAACTTCATAGCGGTGCGGGGAAGCGCGGCGCAGCCCCCATACTACCATTGCATTTATACATAATTACATACGTAACAGATATAAAATTATTACGTTTATTATAAACCTACAAAATATCACCACAAAAACTTTCGTACAAAATATTTAAGTAATAATTTAAAAAAGCATAAGTACTTACATGTTTACATTTTCAACTACATAATATAATTAAATTTTATAATATAAACAAAATTAAATTATACTACGTAAATGTCATTTAGTTGAGCAACATATACGTAAAAACAACGATTATAGGAATTGATTTAATTTTCTTTAAATAAATGGGACCTATTTGTGTCCGATAATTACAATTCCAACACTGTTTAATATTACATTACTTAAGTGTGAAAACCAAAACATTATGATGAATGAATGAGTGTTGCAAATTAATTATAGGTACCAGAGCTTATATTAAAAACATACTTTCGCTTAACTTAAAAAAGAACTGTTGTCTGTACAGCTGTAATGTATTCCAAAAATAAATCATTTGGTACTTAATATTTTCAATGAAGACATTTCAGCTCATATTTTGCACTTACAATTAAGCTTGAAAGATCATAATTGTGCTTGTTCGAAGCTTAGTGAAACCATTTATTAAATTAATATTACAGGCGACCTACAAATTACTTACTTTACGCCTAGCACTTTTATTTCATAATAAGTATGTTAAATTGCTAAGACTAAAGATGCTTACAAGTTCTCATATTTTATTGCTTGATATAAAACAATAATGAGCCTCATTTATTTTTGTTGTAATGTTCTCATAATTAAAAATTACATTACAGAACACATAAGTAATCTAATTTAGCGCCGATTTTCCCAACGCCAAATAAATTTTAACTAAAGTATAACTTTGAATATTTGACAATCCTTCCATAATAAAAACTGTCGAATATATTTTTTTTATTCTATAATTTAAAAATAAATGATGATTGAAAAATTGGCCCTGGAAGATAAACAATAAAGTAAGCACCAAAATATAAAAGGCTAGAGTTTAAGGAATCTCTCCCTCGATAGTTTTAATTTTCATTTTGACTGCATGGTTGGTACGGTGTCTGGGCAACCGGCCGCCGTGCAACGTGTCGCGGGTTCAATTTCCGCACGGAACAACACTTTGTTTGATCCACAAATTGTTTTCAGGTCTGGGAGTCATTGTGTATGTGAACTTTTATGTTATATCGAAACATATTGGAAAACGTATTCGTACAACAAATATAACATTGGTTTTATTAGATTTTTTAAAAAACGTTGCCACTTACGTTACACGTTAGGATTTGATCATCCTAATGTTGTCTATGTGCAATCCTAATGTGCAACGTTTTATAAAATAAGAAAAAAAAAAATTTGCGCGTTCTATTATTTGAATTTGTGAATGACGAAGATTTTCTTAACCACCGGGAGAGTATCTAATAGGTAATGCTTTTCTTCACAACACAATAGAAAAGGAATCACTATGAAAGGAACTGGCATTTTCTCAAAACTATATTAGTAGTAAATATATTCAATTTTGTATTAACCTCTTCTTAGTATATAATGTAAGATCTTCCTTAAAAACCTATTAACTTCAGACTGAATTTAACGACAAGAAAGATCTTAATGTCCATCCGTTTGATTAAGCTTTTCTACTTTTAAAAGCGAACTCATTACGAAGACATTTTTGATATCCACTCGACCAATCAGACGTTGAAATGTTTTCTAAAAATAACAATAAGTTATTTGAACTTCGAGTTATTGTGACTACGATTGATACATGTATATATTTGGAGTACAATATACTACTGTATATTGTACTCCTTGTACATATATAGTGTGTACATATATACTGTACAGTAGTACAGTAGTAAAACAAAACCTTATATGTATATAAGTATATATAGATATAAGGTTTTGTTTTTAAGGTGTATCGATCATGGTCCTTCAAAACGTATTCCTTCGGATTTTTGAATAAATGGAACACACGGCTTATTTACTGATTAGACACGTGTCGTCTATTTCTTATTATTCTCTAAAAGTAAAATAGAAAAATAATAGGTAAATAGGTACGAGTTTAATACGCATAATAAACCTTACATTACTTAGAATAGAGTTCTTTCTGAGTTACACGTACTTGAATTAATTTTCTATAGCCAATAAGAGTCATCTATCTCAATATACTTCTCAGTATTGATCAATGAGACATTCTATGAACTTGTTTAAAATATAAGCCGCAGCTTATAAAAAATATTGTATTAATAACTTGAAAGATGCACTGAAGTTCCCCCAGGAGATATCGACGGAGAAATGAGATTTGTTTTTCAAATTAAAGTTTGGAATCTCAATAGACTTAGCCATATTTTTCAAATCTTTTTATAAGACATAACATAACATCACGCCTTTTACCCCCGAAGGGGTAGGCAGAGGTGCTTCTTACGGCACTTAATGCCACTGTACAATGTAACACCCACTTTTCACTATTTATGTTATGAGTCCCATGTAAGAGGTGGTGAGCCCATTTCCAGATACCATGCTACTACTGAGAATTTATTAGAATACCTATAATATTATATTGGACCGGTCACATTGGTCGGTAAGATTGCAGGATTTTAGTACGAGATCTGGTTCTCACGTACTTTACACTCATGTACACTGTACAGTTAAGAGTACAACACAAATTAACAGGGTAAGAGTACAAAGTTTGAACTCGTGTTGATTGACCTCTTATACAAGTTGTAGTTTTGAAACCGTCTCATTTCTCGGGGGCATGTCACAGAAGTCATAAAGGTTCAATGTTAGAAAAAAATTCGGGCCAATAGTTAAAAATATGGCTATATAATAAATCGTTTAAGTTCGACAGCATTTCAGAATAAGCGACAGCAATGTTTCTTATTGAAGTTTTATGGAATTAGGAATAATTTCAATTATGTGTTTGAGTTTGTGTGTGTTAAGACCCGCGTTATAAAGCTAGTTACAAGACGGCGGCGTGTAGTTCACACTGACAGATTTCCGTAATTTACAGAAAAATGAAAAATAAGTATTTACCTACAATTTTTTTTATTGATTCGGACTCAGAATCGATAGCCGAGTTACCTCCTAGAAAATGACGCGGCTTTAAAACAACACCTTGTATAATATTATTTTATGATAAAGTATATGCTTGTATTGGGTATAAATGAGAAAGATCTGATTGTTAAGTAACAGATACTTTCTCAAAGTTATTATACCATTGCAGAGTTCACTTTCAAATGGTAAACAAAAATCTTATTATTCCTTTTGTGGCGACACATGTCACATGTGACAGACAGTTCACTCACATAGACTATCGATGACACAAATCAACGTATGACGTCACAAAAAGAGGTTGGGCAGAAAGCCCGCCAGCCACCCACCTCGCCTGGTCGGAGGATCCTCCTTTTCCGATCTTAGGGAACTATACTCTCTGTTCTCGTAACTTTCACGCCAGAACCTACATGCGAGTGAAGACGCGAGAATTAAACTTGTGTAAGTCATTCATTCATTGTAAATACTCTCAAAGGTTAACCAGGACAGTGTAATTACTGATACTAATGTCATGTACTATCGACGATTTTAATCCGTACCCAAATTTAGGATGAATGTTCTGTGCAGTGACTGACGCCCACTCTTGGCTACCTGGTTTCGTCCACCAATAGAATTGTAGTAACTCAGCTGGTGCAAGCGAATTTGATTTGAAATTGACCACCGTTTTCGTTCGGCCACTGTACTTAGCATTCACTCACGACCCGCTGCACTGTAATCAGTAATCAGGCTGTCATTGATATGAAGCGACATTGGCTAATTGAGCTTGAATCAATATTGTGCTGTTCATGGAATTTGAGCGTGGATGCTTAGTGCCAACGCACTCAAGGTACAGGAAAAATATAATGTTTTATTTAAACTTCCCCGATACAATTGTTATCTTAAATTTTGTATTTGACTAAAAATTATATAATTTTATTAAAATTTTAAAAATTTTAAAAGTCGGTTGCCCAGGCAACCGGCTACCGTGCAACGTGTCGCGGGTTCGATTTCCGCACGGAACAACACTTTGTATGATCCACAAATAGTTGTTTCGGGTCTGGGTGTCATTGTGTATGTGAACTTGTATGTTTGTAAACTCAACCCAGTAAAAAAAAATAAAAATAAAACATGTTATGGTTGTGGATCACATAAAGAGTTGTTTCTGGAAATCGAACCTCGCTTCACGTTACGCGTCAGCTGGTTGCCCAGCCACCGCGCCGTCAGTTGCAGTCACGTTATTTAAGTATCTTAAATTAAACATAAATTCAAATAAGAAATGCATCTGTTTGTCTGTCTGTGTGTCTGTCACAAATTGTTTCTATTTATTTGCTTTTTGTAGCCGACGTTTTCGAAGCTGCTAGTACTCAATAACAACAAAAATATTCTAACATAATTTGATTGTCAAAAGTAATTATTATCTTCGTCGAAAATTACCATGAACCCTATACCTAATGGTGATAATCTTGTACTAAATTAACAGACCCATTCGTTGTGTACCTTTCAAGATAAACTGATAAAACACACGTGTGTTTATCTTATCAGAGTAAAAATATTTACTTTCACTTTTTTGAAATTTACATATAGTCTATTATTATACGAACGAATCTGGTTAAATACGTTTTAAAATTTTCTTGTAAAACACAAGATTATTAGTCATATAAATCATTATAGGTACACTAATAAGATCTTGTTAGATTTGCTCTGATCTTATTAGCCTCATGCTATCGTTAGTCTAACCTAAATGAAAACCAACCTAACTATAAAATTAGTGGCGGAGAACCTAACGGGTTACCGGGGCTCCGGCTCGTCGTGCAGGAGAAGGAACGGGGTGGTTTTTAGTCAGTAAGAGTCTGACACTCCCTCCCGCCTCACCTAGGCGTGAGCAGTCATTCGATGTTTTTTTTATGCTAAAAAACCTAACTATAAAGTTAAGGATTAAATAAGGTGTGTCAGTAATTGACAACAAATCTTTGTTTCGTACTGTTATCCACAAACTTACTCATTTTGAATTTACTTCCAGTAATTTGTACGACCTTAAGAAACAATGAATATTATACTCCCCGCTCGTCACTCGATTTGTCAACACAAAAGACTCTTGTTATAAAAAAAAAACATTATAATTTTTCCTCAATTATAAATCCAAAATGATTTCCTTGTCCAATAGATTAACTGGACCAAATTAAAAAAAAAACAACTTTTTATTTACCTGCCTATAATACTGACTGACTTTATTAACTAAGTTCCACAACAAGCTTTATTTACTCCACTGACTTTCGTTCGTAAACCTTCCTCGAAGAATTAACCGAATTGTGGTGAGCATTGAGCCCTGCGTCGAAATTCATCAAATATTTCCAAAGCCACGGCTTAATACGGAGACGAGATAGTTACTCACTTTATAATGTTTAAACTATTTTGTAGTAGATAAATGAGGAAAATTATAAAATAGTATCTTTCATTGTGGTAAGAATAAATTGTGACGTGTATCTTATTAAATAAAAATTGTTTAAAAAAGTTAACAAACAATTTTTGCACGCCTTTACATTGTTTTGGGAGTCAAGCATATTTTATGCTTGGACCTCGATTAGAATAGCCAATGTCCAGCAGTGGATGAATACGAAAAATGATGAAAATATTATAATTTCATTATCAGCCTCCTGCCTCGTTGGCCGAGTGGTCGCAAGTGCGCCTGCCGGGCAAGAGGTTTCGGGTTCGATTCCCGGGTCGGGCAAAGTATTACAGGGTTTATTAAAAATTTTCAGTAGTAGCACGGAGTCTGGGACTGTGCCCGGTATATGGCAATAGACTCACCCCCTATTACATGGGACTCATAACATGAATACTGAAAAGTGGGTGTCACATTGTACAGTGGCATTAAGTGCCGTAATGTGCACCTCTGCCTACGCCTTCAGGGATAAAAGCCGTGATGTTATGTATGTCATCCTTTTCATTCTTCAGAATCAGTTATTCTTCATAAATTGACAAGCATTTATCACATGAATAAAAATATACTACAAACTACTTGGTACAAATGAATAAAACTGTATTGAAATGCAAAACCGATATTAAACAAGTCGATAATAATTTTATATGAGTAAGTACTTGAATAAACGCATTGTATTAACTGTAATGAAATGTTGAAATTTAATCATCATATAGTTAAGTTCACACCATTACATCTCATTCAAAAGTAATTGTATGTAAATTACCAAATTTAAATAACAAAAGTTTCGAGTTAATATCTCGTGCGTATCTATAATTTACTCAAAATGATGAAATAACATAAATACACTGAGACTGTAAGATACTTGCGTTGGTATAAAAGTTTAGTTTTGTATTGATTCTGTCATAGAGTAGATTTTTTTTATAGAGTAGGAGCTAATAGGTAAACGAGCAGACGGATCACCTGATGGTAAGCGATCAGCGCCGCCCATGGACACCCGCAACACCAGAGGATAAAGTGAAGGTATTTTAAAATGTTAATTTTTATGCCTACATCAATAATAATACAATTAAATTATGAATACAATTATTATTGGTGTAATAATTGGTATAAAGTGTGGAAGAGCCATGCTTCGGCAAGAATGGGCCGGCTGGACCGGAGTGATAGCACGGCCTCACAGAAATCCGATGTGAAGCAACGCTTGCGTTGTGTTTCGTCGTGTGATTGAGACCCAACAATTCCAAAACTCCTAATCCCCAAAAGGCCGGTAACGTACTTGTAACGCTTCTGGTGTTCCAGGTGTCCATGGACGACGCCGATTGCTTACCATCAGGTGATCCGTCTGCTCGTTTACCGGACATGCTCGCATATGCCATAATGAAGTCGGTTAAAAAATAATTTAAACTTACTCACCGTGATCAGCTCTACTAATTCAATTCTCAGCTTTAACATTATATGACTTAATATCTGTACGTGACGAATACGTCCGCTGTATTCTCTATCCAAACATAATGACCTATATTGTCTCCTATTTCAACTGTGCTATGTAATATAAATGATAACATAAAAGGGATTAATTAATTATTCACGAATATTTAATTTGATTAAATAAAATCAATTCACTAACTCCTTACTACGCCTCTTTCCTTACTAATCTACTTTTCTCGACTTTCTATGCATTTAAACACCTGGCAAAATTCACACGACGTTTATGGGTAGGTACTTCACACCTGGTCTCTATTAGATAATTTCATAACAATGAAATCGTTGTCTTTACCCATGACATTGCCGTTCTGCAGTAGTACTAGCCATTTTTGTTCGGCTAAGAATTCTAATTTCAAATTAATTTTATTTTAAAAACATTGATTTGTTCCAAAAGTAGTCATTTGTTTATTGATAAGTGGAACATATTCATCGCATTTCAACGATTTTCGTCATCACGGGTATGATAAAAAATCGAGTACCATAATAATTTAGCACCTAGATTATTTTAATCTATTTTATATATATTGACTAGCGATAGACAATATTTAATACTGAGTCTATCTTGACACTTTTATTTGTTTGTAGTAAAACAAATCAACCAACGATTAGGTTACCAAGAACAGCCATAACTCGCTATCGATTATTGCCTTCAATAGATGCTTGTGACAATCTAATCCCACCTAGTTTCAGAATGGAAATCTAATTCCACCGTAAGTTTCAGAATATCTAAGATTTGAAGTATTCAAAGATTTCCACTTCACTTATTAGTTAATTGGGGTCCAAACCGAACCGTTTCCATACCTACTTATATGAAAATACCTTAATAACCTACTCATCTACTAAGTCGGACCTAAATATCAACCTACGTCACGGAGGCTAAGTAATAACAGGGTATAACTTCTATATTTATGCTGAAATCCTGTTAATAATTATTATTTTTCTACATTTTAGTTAGATACCCGCTTGCTAGCTTTAACTTAGGTAAGTCAGTTTTATATGGAACAACAACACGTGTCTTAATGAGAGGTATTTAAAAAATAATGTCCAATTTTAATAAAAAATGCGATTTTAAAAAGTAGTAGGTAGGTGTATTTAAAAATCAGGAACTTTTCAGTTCCTCGAACAGAACAATAAAACATTTTATTTCAAGGAAAAGATGTTGCAACTCATAACTCGTACGTACGTAACTAGTTATATAAATTTGACATCAAATACCAAAAGATTTCGAAGTTCTGCGCGAATTATTATTTTAGCAAACATTTATGTACCTATCACTAACAACTGGGATATATTTAGTTTTATGCCGCTGAAGGATTAAATATGCAGTCTGCAACTATGCACCATGCAGTACCGTTCTCCCGCCCGCAGATAAACGCTCATGCAGCATAGATGCGACCAAAAACACATACACGAATCACAACAAACCACTCGAAGCACACGTTGTGTGTCTTATGTTTCGCTTCTCTACGAAGCGTCCTCAGGAGTAGTTGACTCGGCGGCTAACCGACCCGCGGGAACCGAACATGGCGTATCGTGTGTGTGTTTTATGTCGCATCTCTCGTGCATGTGTGTGTGCCATTCATTCCTTCAGCAGCAGAATAAGAACTAAATATTTTCCCACATGTTAGTGATTTTAGTTTTACGCAAAACATTCTTATTTATCCACTACACCAATGTAAAATACATTTTTCTTTAAACAAAAGTTATTACAGTTTTTCCGGAATACAATTTGTGTGTTTGTTACATTGGATCTTGCCTCGAGCTCGTCGTTCTCACAGCTGTAGCAATATACAGTGAACTTTTGAAAAACAATAGAAGATCGTTCCAGTCTGGTGCATACGTAAAAATTCATCTGCTATCGTGTTTGCAAATTAAATTGTTTATTCAGTGAAACTGTTTTGTCACTAAGTGCCTACTTTTTGTCTATTTCTTTCTTTTTTTGTTTTATACTGATTGAGTTAAAAGATTTTGAGCAATTATGAATGTATTTTATGTATAAACTGTTCGTTTTTATCCTCAAGGCTTTGAAATACTTTGCCACCCTCTCACAATCTACGATCTATGGCCACCGTAAATACAAGCCTGCGAGCTCAGAACAAGACCCGAGCGTAGAGTGAGTCGCATTCTGCGTGCACCTAAGAGCCATCAGACCACCACAGATGGGGCCCTAAAGGGCCGATACGGAGCCGCGGAGGACTTAACGGGTTGCCGGGGCTCCGGATCCAAGTGTTGGCTCCAAACGTGGTTTGAAACTAGTCAAGTTACCTTGAACATTTTCGTCAATATACGAATAAACCGTACCACGTAATTAACTCATCATTTTGTACGACAAGTAACGGCTTGGTGTCCCCGAAACGTAGAGGATTCTCGAAATGTTAATAATGATCACAAGCTAACCACAGTAACTAACCCAGAGACATATTACCCCACACGAATGTTAACTTAACCACAACTTCATCTTAACTAGTCTCATATAGCATGTAGTTGTTACATCATTATTCATAACCAAACAACATAAGTCTTGAATTAAGTAACTAGTTATGTTTACTATTAGATAGAATTAGGTAGATTAAAGGGTATCAAAATTAAAAATCTAATTAGTCCGACAGTTAGATAATGAAAAAATATTAGATACGTATTATTTTATTTTCTCGTATTAAGTTGCAATACTTAAATAAAATGGCATTAAATTTAGGAGTGGGAGGTCGTTACGTATTACGTGCTACAAAATATGACACGCTGTGACGTCACACGATATTTCAAGTTAATATATCGCCGAAAGTTTTAAATTAATGTACCAGATGGACAATAAAATCAAATTTAGGAAACTACCCTAATAACTAGCAGGTAAACAATATAAATATTGTATAAGTGAAATAAAACAACACCCACTTTTCATCCATTACGTTAGTATATACCTAATCTGAGTAATTCAGCATAATATAATAATTATCAACAGCTTATAAGTGCCCACTGCTAAGCAAAGCCTCTTCTCACACGGAAAATGTTTGAGCATTAATCGCCATACTTGCTCAATGCGAATTGGCGATTTCAAACTTATAATTTGAAATTATAAGTCCAGGCTTTCTCACGATGCTTTCCTTCACCACGTGTCAGCGGTTTTTCAGTGGTGTCTAAATAATCTTAGAAAGTACGTAACATGTATAACTCTGAAAAGGTTACATTGGTACTTACCGTTGGCAGGTTTTGAACCCGCACTCTCATGCGTAAGAGGCTAGCGTCTTAACGTCCGAGCAACCACGACATTATAATACTTAAGATGAATTTACCTAAGCATTTTTTACATTTTTAATTTAGTATTTTGCACTTCAGAACGGCTAGACCATTACTTATAATTATATTTTGCAAATTTTATAGTGTCCACTTAGGAACAAAGAAGGTTCAATTAGGAGAAATACAGAACATAGTCTGGTGAGAAATAATAATGTAAATATTAGACATGTCTGCATAATAAATAAGTTGCTTACTTTTAAATATAAGGAAGTTCGCTACTCAATATCATCATCATCATCAACAGCCTATAAATGCCCACTGCTGAGCAAAGCCTCTTCTCACACGGAGAAGTTTAGAGCGTTAATCACCACGCTTGCTTAATGCGGGTTGGCGATTTCAAACTTATAATTAGAAATTATAAGTCCAGGTTTCCTCACGATGTTTTTCCTTCACCGTTTGTCAGTGGTGTCTAAATAATCTTAGAAAGTACATATACCTCGGAAAAAGTCACATTGGTACTTGCCGTTGGTAGGTTTCGAACCCGCACCCTCATGCATGAGAAGCGAGCGTCTTAAACCTCCAGGCCACCACGACGCTACTCAATATAATGAAGTAATAAATTGAAAGTAGAAAGGCTTAATGATAGAACTGCTGTAAAAGTTTATAACTATCAACTTTAATGGCTGCCGCGCAGTTGTAAACATAATCTTCCGAACTTAAGCCAGAGAATGCTCCTGGTATGAATATGGAAAACTGTAGATATTCGTACCTATTCTGAACTATTAAGTCGCAATTTGAAATGTTCATGTAAGCATTTGTTTAGACAATATTTGTATATTGCACACAGTTTCGAATTAATTATTTTGTTTTTCGGCATTCTCGTAATTATATAATTATTGACGACGGTCCCGATTATTTTCAAGCCAGCAGCCGGCATTATTTATTTTACGAAAGTTATAACATAAATCTTCGTAGGCCCAGTTACCCTTCCCCCTTCCCCAATCTCCCCAATCCCCGAATCCCCAACAATCCTCAAACTCGTAATCACCAAAAGGCCGGTAACGCACTTGTAACGCTTCTGGTGTTCCAGGTGTCCATGGGCGACGCCGATTGCTTACCATCAGGTGATCCGTCTGCTCGTTTACCAGTTTATGCCATAAAAAAAATACAGTTTGGAATTATCATGTCAGTACTTCATCAAATTGTATAGTATTAATTTTAGCAAACGCATAGTACGATGCTGTCTCTTAACACTCGAATATTTCTTTTCTAGTTAGTACTTAATGAGATCTACTGAAAAGGAGAATGCCCACGGCACTATGGACAAATGTACTGAATTCAACATTGTTGTGTCTCAATGAAATAATCTTTAAAATATTCGATAGCATATCCAAATACTACCTCAAAAGATTTAACACAAAATACATTGGCATTTTCGAGATATTCACAAAATAAAATTACTATTTTGAGGTTATGTCCGACCAAAAATTAACTGATAAAAGCTATTTAAAAGGGTCTGAATGGGTTTACGGGTGTGCTTGGTATCTTTGAAGCATACTTATTTGTGTAAAATCTGTAACGTGTTAGCTATGTCAGGTGGCCAGTTACTGGTGGACACATGTGTCTACCTCACCGAGACTTATTGATTTAGATTTTGCGCATTTTTAAATCTAACGCCCGCGTTTCATGAAATTGCAAAGCATGGAAGGAACCGTCCGTATCTAGGTCCTACTCAAATCATAGATGTGGTAGGTATCATGACATGGCCTTTATAAATACTTACAGAGGGAAGAAACAAACAAAAACAAATACAATAAATAAAAGAATGATTAATTCTTATTATGATTTTATATGACTGCCTCATTGGCCGAGTGGTCGTAAGTGGGTCTCGGGTTCGATTCCCGGATCGGGCAAAGTATTACTGGGTTCTGAAAAAATTCTCAGTAGTGGCACGGAGTCTGGAACTGTGCCCAGTATATGGCAGTAGGCTCACCCCCTATTACATGGGACTCATAACATAAATAGTGAAAAGTGGGTGTTACATTGTACAGTGGCATAATGTGCACCTCTGCCTACCCCTTCGGGGATAAAAACTGCGTTTAAAAAACCGACTACAAAAAACCAAAAACTAATAACAAACAAAAAGTCAAAACTAAAATGCAAAAAATAACTATTATTAGTACTGATAGGTTACCCACCCACTGATAGGTAAGAAGTCGGTGCCATAAGTTCCATACAAAATTATTCATTAAAACCTTAATAGGTACCTAATTCACAATTTTGTGGGCATTAAGTTATATCATTATGATATGTTATATCATTCTAACCTATCAGTGGGTGTTATTAGTTTTTGGTTTTTTGTAGTCGGTTTTTTAAACGCAGTTTTTATTTTATTATTTTATCATTTTCAGTGTAAAGCTACATAATTATTCCCGTTTTGTTACTTATAATCTACATAGGTGCAAAGTTCTAATCAATACAAATTATACAAGCCCAAATACAAGGTAGTTACAGTATACCGTTGAGGAGTTCCCTTAACTTCTTCATCACTTCTTCATCATCAGACCCTTAATGACAGCCTCACTCTATCCAGGTGTAAAGTCCTCATCAATACAAATTAATCAAGTCCAAACACAAGGTAGTTACTGTATACCGTTGAGGAGTTCCCTTAACAATTACACTTCTTCATCATCAGACCCTTAATGACAGCCACACTCTATCTAGGTGTAAAGTTCTCATCAATACAAATTAATGAAGCCCAAACACAAGGTAGTTAATATAAACCGTTGAGGAGTTCCCTCGACTGTCTGTCGGCTCTATCATCAGGTCGACTCCAGACCCTTATCAAATTGTAGTGTTTAAAAATCGTAATTGAAAAACATAATAGACGCATTACTCGCCCATATAATTTTCGAAAGTTCCCCTCGGTTTCCCTAGGATCCCATCATCAGATCCTGACTTCATGGAAATGGGACCATCTCGGGAGTATACCCTTTCAAACAAAACAAGAATTTTGCAAATCGCTTCACGCATCTCAGAGTTATGCGCGTACATACATACAAAAAAAAAAGCAACATACCGGCCGAACGTATCCGTCGTCCTCCTTTTTTGAAGTCTGTTAAAAAAGGAGGATCGTTTATCGATAGTCTATGTTCGTAAACTGCCATGCTGTCATTTGACATGTGTCGGCACAGACATACCTATAAATGGCGTACTATAACTCCGTAAACATAAAATTACTAATTAATTTTCAAAAAACTATCCCAATATAAATATCATTCAAAGTCTTTTTAAAAATATATTTTTATTTTAGATATTTCATGCCGTTAGAGATTTTGAGACACAAGTAATTTATCAAGAGTACTGTCCATGGGCATTCTCCTTTACTTTCATAAGTATTATAACCACTTTGCAAGGCTTTTACCGATTCGGATTCGACACCACATTATACCTCTACACTTCACACCTCTAAACTGCGAGCCATTTCATCCAACAAATCTTGAAAATATACTTTCTAAGTATTTCTGCCAGGTTTCAACGGATTGTGAAGAGCAAAGTTCGGTTAAACCTCTCAAAAGGTGTTGTGGAAGCAATGGAAGTTTCAAACTTTCATATGTTACCTATATTTTACTCAGATTTTCTGTTTACACGTCTATTTGAAGCATAATATTTATTAAACACGAACTTATTATCCGTATATCACGCAACTGTTTAGCTGCAAAGGTATACAGCTCAGATAAACTAAACACGACTAAACAGGGACATCAAATAAATTAACCATAAGTAGGTACACACTTCCTTTGGTTAGAGAATTCTAAAATACTTACTTACATGGTTCAAATGACTCGATAAAATACACAAGAAACAGTTTTTATGTTTGAGGATATATAATACAACACAATCAAGTCTCAATTAACACCCTCCACAGAAACTTTATATATACAATTATATAAAATGTATAAACCCATTATATATATTGGTATGTAGTTTATGTACTAGGATACCTTTATATATACGTACATTTATCACGCTCTTTTATTTTTAATAGATGCAAACTTCTATCAAAACCTACTGTAACACTTCTCTGTATCACCCTATGGTTGGCTGGTAGAGAATGCCATTCGGCATTAAGTCCGCCATTGTATGTATATTTGTACAAAAAGTGTTAAATAAATAAATAAATAAATAATATTATTTACAAACATAAATCTTGCATCAAACGTGTGTGATGTGAACAACGAAGAAATCTCGATGTCGTAAACACTCTCGTTTAATACAGATCCTAAATCAATATACAAATGAAATGAAATGAAATGAAACATTTATTTGTGATACATAGGTACATTTGGTTGGTCATTTTTAGATTAAAGTGCGCTATGATCAGCCTATTTTAGGCATACAAATACGCGTATAAGAGTTTAAATCAGTAAGTCCATTAATTAGTTAGATAAGTAAATATAAATTTGTCGTGTTTTAATAAATTACATGTCAATAGTGTCCGTCAAAAAGTCAGACGAGGAAGACTACTTAATGCTTAATAAATTATAATAAATTGATGTCAATAAGTAGGTAATTAATAGATTATTGTAGTCAATACGTTATAGCTATACATAAGTCAACAAATAAGCAAAATCAAAATTTATCCATTAAAAAATCTGAGACACTATAATAACATTTTTGACACAGTAATTGTTTTAAAGATTTTTTAAAAGAATTAACATTAGCTTGTTTTAGCTCTTTTGGTAATTTATTATAGATAGCTGGAGCCATACGAAAGATACTTTTATGCATTAATGCGGTATTCGTTCTGGGTATACATAGACGACTTTCATCCCTTTGTGGCCAATTATAAGCTTCAGATAATAAAATAAAGCGTTGAGGATTTTGCCTTACAAACACCGCGGTTTCATAAATGTATGTACCTACAGTACAGTTAATGTATGTACCTTCTCATCTTCCAGTAACGGCGGGTTGTGCTGGATCGGCTGCTGAGACTGCAGAAAACCTCAAGCGGCGCAAGTATAACAACCTTGCTGGTAATTATATCTTAAAGCCGTTTGGGGTTGAGATGTTTGGTCCGTGGGGTCTGATTCTTTATCTAAAACTATTTCAAAACGCCTGGTCGACGCATCTCGAGACCATAGGGCTGGTCAGCTTCTCAGTCAGAGGTTAAGCATTGCCATACAACGTGACAATGCTGCTAGCCTTCTCGGTACTTTCCCACTTGACGTCGATATGGAAGAATTTTTTTGATGCTCTCTGTATATAGTAATTTTCAGTTTACTTTTATTAAATTTTTTCCATTCGTTTTAGTATCTCTTAACCCATAAATCCCCAAGCGGTCACCGGTGACCGCTTTCCACTAATATTACATTACATTATAGACCTTATTTCTAATGTTTAGAGAATACTTTTGTATGACCAAATTTAGGGGATGGATATCAACGGGTGTTATACATTTATTTTTCCTTTCCTTTTAATCTATGAGTAAAATGTATATGTATAAGTCATAATAAGATAAATGTATACCTAATTATACATATATCGATGTAGGTAACTTTACATATATTGTATAGGACAAAAAAGCTACTACAAGAAGACGTGTGTCGTAAATTATATTGAAAACATCGAGAGTAATATTGTTTGTTTTCTTTGAAAGGTAAATAAAAGGAAATGACATTCAACACAATATGGAAAACAGATACAATCATACAAATTGGTATCGATCGAAATAGTTTTTATTTTCGAAGTAGGTACCGTACATGGGAACTATGGATATGCCAGAACTGTGAGAAGTTCTTGTTAAGATAATAATAAATATATAATTTAATTGCTTACCCCCTATTACATGCGAAGCATAACTTAAATAGTGAAAAGTGGGTTTCACATTACACAGAGGCACTAAGTGCCGTAACCATCTCTATAAACACCTCTGCCTATCCCTTCAAGGATAAAAGGCGTAATATTATGTTATGTTTTATTAAAATTAATTCAAAAAATGTCTTCTTGAGAGCAAAAATTCACTATATTTGTAGATTATCCTAAAAACATGTGTCTACTAAAATATCCCAGAGAGCTTTAAAATGGTCTTTAATTAATCAAGCGATATTTTTAAGTCGCTGACCTAATAAACGCGAACTAAAGTAAATCTTAACTATCAACGTCACTTATAAGAGATGACAGCTAGATGTAAAACAAGGTTTAAATTGGTAAACCTTCAAATTGGATTTATCAATTTATAATGTCTAGGTCATCGGCAGGGTTGATTGAGGGCAAAAAGGTATTTTCAATAAGTTCTGTACCATACCAAACCCTAATAGCCTTATAGGATCGATATAATTGTAATTACTCGACCTGCCAGTGAAATTTGCATGCCCACCGTATCTGCCCACCATACAACAGATTCTGTCAAATATTAAGGGTATGTTTCACCACGCCCTCATTACGCCACAAAGATACTATGCCTATGTACAGTTTTACAACCCTTTTTAGTATATACAACGCGCCGGATCCCGTTTAGTGAAATGGATCCTTTAAAAGACGATCGTAAAAAATCGTGTCAAAATCTCCCTACTAATGTTGCAGATTACGTCAAACAAATTCGTTTATTACGAAATCGGTGTAAAAATAAATCATTTTACGTATAGAAAGGTCTATAAAACCGTGATGAATATAAAGGTGCGACAAATTACATCCAAATTACGTTATAAACTTCAAAGAATAAGCCTTTCTTAAATTCTTTATTTTCTTAGTACAGTCACAGAGTAAATTTAGTAAGAAGATCAACTCTATAAGTACGTATACTTAGTTTGTGAAGTTACTATAGTGTACTTACCATATTTCAGTAAAGTACATGAACTCAGTCCTGGATACCGTTAACTTTATTTTGTCAATCCATTCAAGAGTTAGCCAGCCTTCTTTTTACGACTTCAAGGACCTGTATCTGCATAAAAATGTATGCAGCACAATTACAGAATTTCTTTCTTTATCCTTCTACTCTGTGGCACCATTTTATGATTACAGCTTATACTCAACGTGAAGTCTTGTAGAGTCTTTTTAATACTCTTTCCTCGTATTGCAAAACGTGGCTTAAACGCTAAACGACTTAGGTCGCCTCTAGGTTTTATAATAAAAACCTGAACTAAAATTAGTCTTAGTACTTAGCTATCTGATATACTTTAGGTAGGTAGGACGTAGGTACTATTCTTTAATTCACTGACTCTCACAAACTTACTCCATTTACTCAGTCACATTTAGTTCAATTTGTTTAGACACCTTACACAGTACACACTTAGCCATCGAAGCTGTAAAATGACACTGTTAACATTGACACTTTTTTAGAATTATACGTAACTAGGTTAACCCGCGGCTTTGCCCATATATTTCTGTATTAGAGTATAGGAGCATTTAATCGGGATAAAAAGTAAGCTAAGGAGATTAGGTGATCTTAAGTCAGCCCATACCAAACTTCATCATAATCCGTTCAGTATTTTCAGCGTGATTGACGGATAAACATCTAAACAAAGAAATTTTCACGTTATAATATCAGTGTGTTGTACAAAATACCTGAGACAAAATTACAAAATCTGTTATTGTTAGACGATTTTTAAACTTTAATTTCACTTCGGCAACATATTAGTTTTTTTATTAAGATGGTACCAATGGTCACATTTAAAATGACAAACATTTTCTGCGTATTTAATAACAAGAGATAAAACGATGGTACGAACGGTATTATTACTTCCAGTGTCATTTAAGAAGATCCTGTTTATTAGTTTTTCTTAGACGTCATACGATACTGCAAGCTATTTCTACCTAGGGATATAAATGTGAAGAGTGAAACTTGAGATATTTTCACATTTTTATGACGATCCACGTAATAATATGGTTGACTGTAAGAGAATGCCTTAAGGCATTAAGTCCGCCATTCACTGTATTTTGTGAAGAAGAAATAAATAAATAAATAAATAAATATCCTTGTAGCTCTGCGATAATCCCAAAACTCCAACTGTTGCGCTAATTTAATCTAGATAATTGTGAAAATCAATTTAGCAGCAATAGAAATATGTCAACATGTACCAATTTCTCATAATCCTATCCAACACTTATATCTAATGACGCGCGTTAATGCTCTCCCAATTAATTCCATTAAGAGCCTAATTGCATTATCTGTCCATTTTGGCTTGAAAACAGATTAAACAACTTCGGTATTCCTTTTAATACAGATTATATACGAAACCTGTGGTGGACGAAACTTAGTTCGTTATTGCGTTACTACACACATTTCACGCTAACTTCTGTCATTTAATTTGTGTGAACCCCATTTCGTGGATATAAATATTAATAAACAAACAGTTCCGTTCGGTAAAGTTATTATTTCACTATTTTTTGTAAGACTGTGACATTTATTAACTGTTCTGAATTTATAACTCGTATAATACGGCTATATATTTCTGTAAATTAGTTAATTAATATTTCAAGAGTTTTAGTTTTGTAAAGCATGTGTAGCTACGATTTCTCATGTAATTAGTACAAAGCGGTTGAAACATATTAGCTTTTTATGTGACTGTAAACTTGTATAGTGTACATGCATAAAAATCGGATTATTCCTTGTTCCTGTAAACTCCTGGACTCCTCGTGAAATCGACCTCCTTGCCTAGCTCCACACCACAATTAATCTTTCATCACGTGTCAGCCACTCCATAATCAGCGTACCTACAGTTCAGACAGCCATTGACAAGATCGTTTATTTATCAAATTTATATGGTAAGAGAGTAAAATTTAAATAAAATAAAGTAGCTTGGTACCAAATGGAGTGGAAACGGAGTTCGTAGAAGCGCCCTAGCAATTTGCTGGGACTTGTGTACCATGGCAATTTGTAATTTAGTTGCTTCATAGCACTTAGCTTTCTCAGGAAACATCTACCTTTAGATTGGTATAAATATTCAAAGATATGATACCTATCTCACGAATCTGGTATAGAAGTGCCTTTGTTTTCTTTCATATCATTTCTCAAAGAAGTTATCCATTTTATTTAAAGTTGTACTTTCCCTTTCTGTTACCCATATAAATTCAGCATTCACTGGCGTCATCACGTGGTCTATAGTATTATTACTTTCCAATTTCAAAGTTTTTACCAGAAGAGAGGATTCTGTGTCATTTTCCTATGAAGAGAAAAACCCTCATAAGAAGGCAATATAGTAAATATATACAATTTGAGGAAACCCATGTCCATAGCATATAAAGCTACCCTACTGACAAAATTCTTTATCAGAATTTAAACTTTATTCTAAAGTTATAAGGTAAAAAATACACCTTCATAAACAAACCGAAATAATATTTCGTACATGTGTGTATGTTTGTGTGTGTAGGAATAAATTACGGGAAGTATTTACTGAAATAAATAGAGCTGTGACCTCTAAACGAATATGGGGTCTGATTTATATCTAATCAATGTTTGACATCTTTTACTTGAACGGTTTTTAGTGTCTATTCACTATGACACATCATGGCTTTCTACTCGTGTCGGATAATTGTAGGTGCTTTGATTTTAACATTAGATTATTATAATAGAGTCACAATGTTGACTGAGCGTGTTGATTGCGCGATTGCTATCGACTGATTGACCTGCTGAAAGTCAAGATTGGGCTTGGCAAAATATATATGCATATTCTTAGTTGCATATTGTAAAAATGGTCAAAAATGGTAGTTGGTGTATTCTAATAAGGTCACTGTCTATTATATTTTTTAAATTTTTGCTAACATTAAAACTGGTTAAAATTGGTTACATGAAATTTTAACACAATCTGAAAAGGCGTGATGTTGTGTTTATGCTATATCATCACTATCAGCTAATTAAGCAATGTAAACTGTTAATTACAGTACTGATCGTGTGTAAGGGTATCGACTTCTATTCATCACCATTATCAGTCTCCTAAATTTCATTAAAACCATCAAAGAGAGCCATTAAAACTCAAGTAATAACTTTTACTACTTACGATATTAACGAACTTAATTAATTAATAATTTCGATAAGCTAGAACCTAAACCAGGTTATTGAAAGCCTTTAGGAATAATTAAAACAAAATTATTGGGACGGTACCTAATGAGCCTAGGTACTCTATTTAGTAATTAGGTACTGAAATATTCCCTATAAAAAAGTAAATGTATTTGAAGGACCTTGACATAAGTATATAGGAGTGTAATTGGATAGGTATGTCGTAAGATCTTAGTTTAACACTGGACGAGCCTATATTGGTAAACTATGAGCATAATTCTAGACGTCATGGTTATTAAGAATTTATGAAAAGGAAATATTTTGACTGACCCGAGATTCAACCATAAAACGTTGTGGTTGATTGTTACGCCAGCGACCATCCCACGAGTGCAAGAGACCTAACATAACATAACCTCCTATTTGTTTATTGATTAATTTACCTACCTATAAATAATACGACATAAACTTCCTAATATTCTCCAATTTTCGTAGTACTACAATTGAATTTTAGGACACACGCGAAGCCACTTGTCAGTGAACTTCGCTAAGTAGGTATATTTGTAAGCAAATCTAAGTACTTGGTGCCCTGCCACTCAGCGGGAGTTGTAAAGGGCTCGAGAGCTCAAGACGACTCGACAACACATGTATTCGTAAATACCTCTCTTTTATTGGCTAAATCAGAATAAATTAGACTTTCTCAACATTCTGAGCCTTTTGTCAAGTATACATAAAGGACACAATTGGGTGTGACTCTGCTAACCTTGTACTTCACTTTAGTATGTGTATGAAAAAATATAATACAAAGTAAATTGTCTCGTAAAATGTTGTAATAACTATGTTATAACGTGTAAGGGAAACGTAAACATTACGATTCATTAACATGAAATATTAAGTGGTGACTTTGTAAGTTTATTATTTAAACACGTTTCAATACGGAGTACACTCACAGTTAAACTTTTTCCAACATCAATCCCAGGCGCAAGGGCCACATTGTCAGACCTTCATCACAAATGTTACCCGCAAATTAACGTCTCAAGTGACTTACTATGCTTTGCTAAATACACCATTCACTCAACTCGTTCACCTTAAAATACTTTCACTCGAAAACCTGCGAAATTTCGACATGCTTTCAATTAATTAAAATGGCGCCCCAGGCGACCGATTAACGAACGATAAAAGTTATATTTCTTAAAGCCAAGTTATATTTCTTTAAAGTTATATTTCTTAGTGGACTAATCTATTTTGGGCAAGCAACTTTTACAACATTAAACCCTTGATAATTTATTTCGAAATTTCAATAACAAAGCACAAAACATCACGTACCTCCAAACTGAAATATAATGACGCTGCTAATAGATTTATAATCTCGCAATCGTATTCTACTTTTCTCCACCTTCATCAGACATCTTGAAAATAAATTGCGTCCATGCTCCCAATTCACAAGGCCTTTCTTTAAATTTATATAGCGATAACACAATAACACGGATTCCTTTCATGTAGCGTTATTGTTATGCGTTGTTATTTGTATGTATCGTAAAAATCTTAAAGAGATTTGTTTACTTTCGACGTTCCTAAGTTCATTGTGATGAGTCACCTTAAACGTCAGAGGTATTACGAAAGGTCTGCCACTGTTTAGTGAATAAAGATTACGATGCAAATAATATAGCCCCAAACTTACTTTGAACATCACTGGAGCGAATAACTTCGTTCGCTCAACTCACTTAGGTATACCTATTCATTTTTACACTGTTCTGACTTACCGACTTCGACTGAAGCAGAAATATCGATAAAATCTAAACTTAATTCGCAGCCACTATAGCGAATGAGTAAATTTTTCAGTGCCATTGCCAGTGGAACCTTTGACGAACAATTCGATAAAAGCCATAGAGAACAAAGTGATATTTTAAAAGCTTTGTCGTTATATTTTAAGTTGTACGTGTGTCGGTGCATTGTCATAAAACATTCGCTTCGATGAATTATATGAAAAGAACACGTGTTTTGAATTTATGGGTACGAAATATCACAAATCATTTTTTAAATATAAAATGAAACAACGTAACGTAATAAATTGAATTGACAACTTTTGTACATTTAATAGAGCAGTTCGGGAAAATGGAAGTGTGACCGGGAAATATCAACGTGGTTGGCCCTTTAGCTAAATTGGTTTTTTCGCACCCGAAAACATTGGATTCATCCCATTTTATCAAAATCGTGATGACGCTCGCGGTATTGAGAGGAATAAAGTGGTACCTTTCCATGAAAGAAAGAAAGAAAGAAAGAAAAAGTAAAAAAGAAGAAGTAGTGTTTTCCCCGTCCACAAAAATAAATATATGCTAATGAATACTTCGTTCCCGATCAGTTAGATATCACAGATGACGAAAACTCGTAATATTTTATGAAATTTTTGATAACATGCTATGAATATTTTGAATGTACTTTATCATTTCAAAGCAATAAAAATGTATTCTCGACTGTACACTTCGGGTAGTGATACATGTGAGCCAACACGTGATGCTATAAACTTTTACTACAACATTTTAGTATCGTATGACTTATGTAAGTGGTCGGTACAATGAACAAAAACACTCATTTGTTGGACGTTGCCAAACAAACGCGTCCCCACAAATTGTCTAGGTAGGGGAACAAATGAAAATCGAACACCATTACACACCCTACAAACAGTACGAAGTAGGTCGCACGTACATATACCTGGTAACCTCTTTGCGTTAACAATCCGAGGCTCGAAAACTTTACCAAACAGAACATTACAGTTGAAATACTCAACTGCGTGTTCAATTGGCCCGTTAACCAACCTATTTGAGATACCCTTACCGAACGCATCTTATTTATATGAACCAATTCATTACCCCTCATCTTGGGTACGTTGGACTCGAAAATTTCGATCTCTTCCTAAATCAAACAGCTAAATGGGAAGCAATTTGTCACTTAATCCACAGAATTTGTAGACAGAAGTTCTCAAACAATGTTGTAAGGATCAATATTTGATATTAATACCTTTGTTATCAAACAACTTGAGCCGCAGTACTAAGGGTTCACGAACGTATGTTACGTGTAATGGTATCAGTAATATACTGAGTTTCACTGACATTTGTTTAAACTGTGTAACACCATTAGTAAATGGATTAGCCTTTTGTCTTTAGTAGTAATATAAATTTAATAAGTATATTATGAAAGTTATGACTTTAAGCAAAATTAAACTATATAACAATTTTCTAATGGCTCTTGGCTTTACCTTATAGACTATTCGCAAAATATATCCGTATAAAGTACTAAAATATATGTTTTTATAGTATATATAAATATAACATATGTTACCTATATACTTTATTAAACGCTCTATTCCTGTCTCTTAAGGCTTCGACAACTGAGACTACTAAGTGATTATCGTATTTGTTTTGTTTTACACGTTTTCTTTCCTCCAGTATTGACACAAGTCTTCGATATATAGAAGAAAAAAAAAACATCATTTTATTATATAACCGTCCGAATTATCAAGATAATCCAAATTATTACATTTTCGCAAATTACTGACTTATAAATTGTATGAAACTGAGCACTTTTTACGGCTGTAACTCATAATTAAAGTCCAAGTTTCGTTTTTAAGCTTTATAAATGGTGAAACACCTTTGTGAAAAATAAATAACAATTATTATTATTACGTATACGTTAGTCTCCATTTATCGTGTAACTGATAAACTCGTATGTAAACATTGAATATTTTATCTCATTCGTCTTATGTTGTTTACATTTTTGAACACGTGCTGTTTCGAGTTTCATTTTGAAATTAAAGAGGGTTCCTTTCTAATCAAAGCGGAGTACCATTCCGAAAAGATGGTGTACGGACCAAAAGTAAAAATAACTATATATAAATAAAAAAAATTACGATATTTGATTTGGTGCTGACGTTGAACTTTATTGTTCTTTACCAATACTGGTTGGATATGTGTTCGAAATTCAATTGACAATTTAACGAGTTGTCATTCCACAGAATGTTTAAACACGAAAAAATATTAAATTACTGTCTATGAACAGCTCTTTATAAATTATCACGTTCAGCTAACCAGGAGACAGTGATCACCGCTTATCATAGTTACGTGGAATCTATACCTTAGTATAAAAATCAGCCCATACCTTAGTATGGGCTGATTTTTTGGGGTAACTCCACCGATAAAAATGACGTATTCATAGCAAAAAAAAGATGTGTACGCGCTATACGTGGCCTACGTCCTAGGGACAGTTGTAAGCCACATTTTCAAGACTTAAAACTGTTAACGTTTCCATGTTTATTTATTTACGAAGTAGCCACCTTGGTTAAATGTAACAGATGTCTATTTGAATTAAAGCCCCCACGCGATTCCAGGCTAAGGCAAAAGGATACTGGTGACCTTCAAGTAGTACACGGTAATACAGCGCTTTTTAGTAAGAGTATATTCAGGGTTGCTGCACAAATATATAATAGATTACCTAAGGAAATCAAAGCACTTTTTAATAACTAAATGTTATTATAATTTAACCGAATTTATGATTCATGACAGAGGAAATTTATAATGTTAACAATGAAGATTTTTACTGTTTCCGTAAGTTAATGTAAACCTAGTCATTTAGTTACTTCAATGTTATTATAGTTTAATTGAGTATACGGCTGATAGAGTAAATTTTCAAAACAAATAATAGTTTTATTGAAACTTGATGTTAATATTAATTTAGTTGTAATTAGGTGTATTATGTTCCATAATGTAGACAGGGAAGATTATTGTCTGTAAACACACTAGATTAAGAACATACTATAAAAATTTTGTATGTCTGTACAGACACAATGTGGCGAACTACCATAACATTATCTATCATCTATTGTGACATACCTACATTGACGAAATAAACAATATTTGTATTTGTATTTGTATAACAGGTAAACGAATCTTAACAATCGCGTCCCAAATTTCCTCCCCGAAGTTTATGTAATGTTTTAATAAAAAATATTGTGTCCAAACCGCAGTGTGAATTAACCTATCACAGCTTGATTGATCGTATTCTCTTATTGGATAGTATAATAAGAAAAAAACAACCGTAAAGTTATGAGATAAATTGATATATTGGGACACTCCGCCAACACCCAACGTTTGCAATATTATTTTGCAAAAGCGAATTAGTTTCACATCGTGATGGATAGCTTTATTGATTTAAGTAATTTGTTTGATAAACAATATTGGATTTCCAAACAGATTCTATTGCAAACATTTGGAAAATAATGAATATTTTTCTGTAAAATGATTCCACTTCCGACGTCCCAATTACGTATCGACAAAGTTCGAATTTCTTTTATAACAAAATCGTAAGTGCCTGCTAATCATTGCAATTATCACTCTTTAAATACTATTACTGCAATATAAATAGTTATTACACCAGTAGACATAATAAAACAAAAATTATTTGCCTTGTGTACCAAGCCAAAACACTGTTGATTAATGTGATAAAATTACACAAGTAATTTATTACTCAGAAGATACGGCAATCTATGTCAGCACCTAATGAAAATATGCTAATTCATTTTCAAGAAGATATTACATTGCATATCCTTATAGAGGTACTATGTAAGTATATAAACAATGTCATACTCACCAATATTAAAATATGTTAAAAGCTACAAAGTTAAACACAACACACACTGTCACAATCACCATACAAACTAAAAGCAGATCCAATATTCGATACCTTTATTTACTCAACTTTAAATATTTACCACTGAAATACGACAATGATTTTTTATTTGTTTTAAACAGATTTATTAGAACTAGGTATATACTGGGAAACTTCACTGAAGAACTGTAGTGAAATAACTTACACCAAAGCTAGTTTTAATAGGTTTACGAAAGTACTACGAAACCGGGACGTGCTACGGCGTAGCTCGTAGCGTGAGGAGTGCGCGTAGAGCGTGGGGTCGGAACGGCATGCGGAACGCGACTGGCTTACGAGCTACGACTACAAGCTACGTTCGCCTAAAATCACCTCTATACGTATAATATAGTGTCATTGTGACGGGTCGCGTCTGTAAACAACCATACCGTAGTATAGCGTGCCGACTTATCACAACAATCGCTGATAACTATCACATATATAACTGCATAATAGCCGTGCTTTTGTTATCGCGGGCTCGACTTCTCTTGAACTTGTTTAGTACATTTTACGATGATATCAACATGAATAGTGAACTTAGAACATATCTACTATTTACTAGGTAAGTATACGCAACTGAGTAATATATTACTATCACTGACTTCATAATATCTTTCAGTAGTAAATTAAGTGTCGTAGAAACGAATAAATTGTAGAGAGATTAGATTTTAATTAAACAGGGACCCCTTAAACTGTTGTGACACCGACGACAGTTTAATTAGATATTCGAGATACGAGATTATAGTTCTGTTCATATTGCTTTGATCAAGTTGCAGCGATAAGAGTTTATTCATCCATTTTCTTATTTTTAATCAACATGTCCACTACTCGCCTGCGGACGCGTGCTACTGACGTGGAACTTGCAACGTTCTTACATCGTAGAAGACTTGATTAGCTCAATAAAAAATAGATTAATATTCTTAACTACAAGTCTTACGCCCGAACACCGAAAAGCTACTCAATTTTATCTATCTCTGTCATTTTAAGGACAGAACTACACTTAAGCCCTACTTATAATTGGGTGCTGTGACTGTATGGGCGCAGCTTGCGGGCAGCCCACAAATGGCTCGCAATCGGCGTAAACGGGCAGACGGATCACCTGATGATGAGCAATCAGCGTCGCCCATGGACATCTGGAATACCAGAGGCGTTACCAAGTGCGTTACCGGCCTTTTAGGAGTTTAAGGATCGTTGGGGATTAAGGAATTAGGGAGATTGAGGGACGGTAATTGGGCTCCGGTAACCTCACGTCGGTTTTCTGTGAGGTGTTCGGTGTTCACTTAAAAACAGGGTGGTCCTTACTTTGTTTTACGTAGTATTTATATATTGCAGTAACTATCAGAGTGTCTATCCAAAACACAACTAACGCTATATGGGTCATCTTCAAGCCAGACGATCTCCAAACGACGATGCTTATGACACTTGGCTTTTTATATTTATGACCAAACATGGTCAGCGTCATACAATTCCAAGTCTGCCATAGATATAAAAATAGTGAGCGATAAAATCGTAGGTCATGTAAACGGATTGGACATCATTAATGGATTTATTTTGGTACTTGTTTATGAGAGAGACATATATATATATACACTCTTTCACATCTTTTTTTTCTTAATCGTGGCTGCATGACTTTTTATCAAATGATTTTACTCTGTGGTCCAGTGTACAGCAGAAAACTCACCTTTATTTATGAGAACATGTAACTCACAAAAAATAGCTAAAGTCAATGATACATAAGTTTACACTATTAATACTGCTATTAATATTTAAGCATAGATGTTTTATTGCTCGCCCATTCGCTGGTCAACAATAATTACCAGACATACCTACTAAAATTATACAGCTTTATCATCATAAACTGATTTATGGGGGTGGAATAAATATTTTATCACCTAATAATTGGGTGGTAGACCGTAGAGGTCAGTTTGTATCAATAGGTATCTATGTACGGTACAAACTATTAACAACACAAGACTATAGAAACTAATAATTATTCGGTCCCAAGTATCAGCAATCAAGTGATGCTCAGGGTTTACTGCGATCACCAAGCCGCCTGACAAGCGTGAAGATAATAGAAAACCACCTCTTAAAAGGATTATTTTTTAGAATTTGACGTTTTCTGGCTGATAATAACCAGAAATCCTCCCCCCCCCAATCTCCCCAATCCCCAAAAGGCGGATAAGGCACTTGTAACGCCTCTGGTGTTTCGGGTGTCCATGGGCGATGTCGATTGCTTACCGTCCGGTGATCCGCCTACTAGTTTACTAGCTAATCCCATAAAGAAATATTATTTTCAATATGACGACCTTCATTTAAGTGCTGAAGATTTAGTAGCTTCATTTCACACACCGTTAGTAGAAGATTGGACTGACACAAATGTAGGCTCTCACGAGTTCACGACTTGACAAAGCTACAGAAGTTAGCTAATTAAGAAGTAGCATCTTGATATAGTGTGCATTGTGGAAACTGGAAACCTGTCTTTGGAACCGTGATACAATTTAAACCTCATAAAACCGGTGTTGTTTGTTAAAAAATGGTAAAGATTATAATTCTATTAAAATCATCGTTTTATTTTCTTCAGGCGATTAATCAAATAATTACAATAAAGAAATTAATTTATAGGATTGAGAGACACATAACAATTATGTATAGGAAAGCAATAATATTTTTGAAGCTAAAAACATTAATTATAACGCTTCGTATGGAAATGTAGGTCAACGCGATATGAAAAAATGCTCTTTTTTAAATCCACATCATGAACTCCCTTTAAGATGCGACATTAACGGTTTCCAAATACAAATATACAAAGTAATACAAACATAAGTACTCTGAATGTAAATTGGCACTCGTTAAAATAACGGACGCATAAATTAAAAGCACAAATATTGGACAAAAAGCGATTTGGAGGTATTCAGAGCATTTTCATTAACGACTCTATTAATTAACCTTTCACGGACATAAGTATTTATTTGGATAAACGAACTCAACCCTAGGGAGATCTCCGCAGCTACAGAATAAAAAAGCTGAGCACTTTCATTTACTTCATCTTTGAATATTGGGTGGAACGATCTCTGATAGCTGGCGAGTATTCAGAGAATTTTCTTTTGATTATGTGTTGATATTAGAAGTTCGGAATTACATTTCATTTACGAAGCAACATCGTAACAACTGAATGGTGAAATAAAAATATTGCCTAAAGTCTTTGTTACCTTAATAAATAGAGTTAGCGTTTATAACCAAAATTCAAAATCTGCTTTTAAATATTTATACAGTAATGAAGCACAGATGACAACTGACTACAAATTGAATAGACGACGGTGTTATGACGATAACATACAAATAAAACATTAGGAACTAAAATAACAAACGAACAAAGCTGTTGACAATAATAGTCTAAACTCGGCTTAATACCTGCGTCCTGTCTGTATATGGCGTACTTTCTAAACTGTCCCAATAGTTCCCCGATTTGCAACGCGAAACCCATTACCAGAGTTCGGAATTTGCGCTAATCTTCTCTGAGGGACCAGAATTAGTGAGACACTGTGAATGCCCTTTTGTTTAGAAGTAGCAACTGGCACTAAACTAACTGAAATTGGTGTTGCAAACGAACGATATTAGAACCAATTAGTATTAGTAGTAAAATATGCCCTGTTAGATTGTTACAAGTTTGTGTAAAATTCTTAGGTTCAATAACCCGTTGTCCGACCTGGGAATCCAATCTGTGACCCATTGCTCGGCAGTCGCCTTTTCCTGCGAGTCGTATGTGACACGTATAAAGCGTTCGCTGAGATATTTTAACACTCTTATTAAATTTAGTTTTATATTAAACATCAAAATCAACGCCTAATAATTTCACAAGAAAAATATTGTCTTAATTGATGTATCAGATACAAACACGAACAACGAGCAGGCTTAAGAGTCAAAATAAACAACTTTGTCTATTTACTTTCACCTGACAGTCTTCATTTATTGTCACACTCACAGCGTGTCCTTATAACGCAATAAAAACATGGCGCCTTCCGTATTACGTGTTTCCAAGTGATACAATCATGGATTTTATTCGAAAATATTTTCACGATAAAATACGGACTCCATAAAACTGACAGTTAAGATATAATTTTAAGGTTTTAACTAGAATTTTTAGACAGACTTTTGAACTAAGCAATGCAATGTGTAAGTTTTGGCTCAGGCCATGTACAGTATATATTAATTTTTGTCGCCTTACTGTATAGTTAAGTACCGTGTTCCTAGATAAATCACATTAAAAAAAACCTTAACAGCATTAGCGGACATAGACAAACAGACAGCGGAGTCTAAATATCCCCTTTTGGTACGAATTCCTGAAAATAATGTAGAGCAGCGTCTTGCGATCTTGCTTTGGAGTGAAGATCATTTTTAATCAAGATGTCAGTAATAAAAGGTACATGAAACTTGTCTCTTTCTACACATAACACTTAAGTCTAGCTATTCGATACATTCGTTCAATCTACATACGGAAGACCCGAACACGAGGAAGTTTGAATTAGTTTATGTTTAATCCTGCATTCGCGTCTAATCTAGTCTGTAGTTACAGGAATTGATATTGGGAGTTGAGTATTTGTATTAACTTTGTTTTGCTTGGTAAATCTTACAATCAAAACAAAGCAGATTTACAAGATGCAGTTTTATATTTTACCTAGACGTAGGGTAGGGTATATACCCTAGTATATCTAGCCAAAAAAGAATCTTAAACATTCTAAACATAATAGGTACAACAGTATCCGCAAGGAAATCGTAAAAACAGGAGCAGCTAACTAATTTGTAGCAGCTGACTGCACGGTTGGTGCGGTGGCTGGGCAACCGGCTGCCGTGCAACGTGTCGCGGGTTCGATTCCCGCACGGAACAACACTTTGTGTGATCCACAAATTGTTGTTCCGGGTCTGCGTGTCATTGTGTATGTGAACTTGTATATTTGTAAACGCACCCACGACACAGGAGAAAATCCTAGTGTGGGGCAACGTTTTTAAAAAAAAATACATAGATTGATTTATACCTGCCAATAAGCAGATCAAACAGATTGCTTCCTACATAATGTTCACCTTGCAAGATTTCAACAATGGCATAATTCACAACGTTATTTCAAGCTTTCTGAAGTATAAAAGAGAATCGCCAAAATATTTATGAAAGTTCTCCATTAATACGCGGTATGTTGCGTTTGAGTAACGTCATATGCTATAGTGTTTTCCATTGTGAATATTTTTAGAATAAACTATTCCGGCTATTCAGACGTTTGACTCTCAGAAAACAATTTTGTGGAATGCCATGAGTGCTTGAACGGAACCACATTCAGACCAAACATGGTTCGTTAAATTTTACCGCCAGTATATAGGTAAACGTAGGTAGGTGTAGTGTATAGTTGTACCTCTAGTTCCTACCAGACGACTGCATTTTATCGTTCGTCGTTTCAGATGTTTATTTTTTGTAGTTGTTTTATTTAGTTAGTACCATACGTAGTGGATTTTGAGTAGGTATATATTGTAACTGATACTCGTAAATGGCCAAGCTACACAACACGATACTTTGTTCATCTGTACAATATTGTAGAAGTATAGAGATTTGGTACATCCCTGTAGAAATTTAAAGACTTGGTACATAAATATCTTTTAGTAAAAGTCCCAGTCTAGCGGTGGCGTAATGAGATTAATTCTACCTCCTTTTATTTTCTGAGGCCGCATTTCGACAAGCAATGTCTTGAATTCGGCGCCGGAAAATACTTCGTGATTGGGGAAGGAATGTCGGAGATTATGTTGCTTCATTCGGTTTTTATACATATAAGTACGTTTGTAAATGGAGTAAGAGGTTCGATGGGAAATTATTTGGTGTTTACCTAATTATTATAGGTTGGAAGAATTAAAGAGATTGGTGTAGTTAAACATTAATAAAAGTAATTAAAATGCTAAGGTAGAACTATGTAATAACACAATTGCTTTGGGTTACAATCACGACAAAAATATCTCCCTGCTAAAATAGAAGGAATTTTATTTTGTAGCCTCAAACTCAAAAACTGAATAATAGGATTAAAAGAACTTTACCCACTTTAAGTCAGCAATTTCACTTCATAATGTATTTCATTGGTTCCCAACTGTGGGATTTCTATACCATTTAATACAGGTTTATTTTTATAACTTCTTTACGACGCAGTAAAAAGTGTGAGACCATTTTAAATTGAAGCGTAAATCCTTATGAACGTTGGTGTGGTAAAGGTCTTCGCGTTTTTCCGCGGTGAATTACGGCGGTTGTTTCCATTTACTGCTAATCCTGTATACTTATTTTGCTTTAAAATAGAATTTTAATTTCTAAGTCACAATTTTTTGGCAGCAAGGCTTTTTAGGTTACTTTTTTCTTTTAGGTTATTTTTTCCTTTAAGTTTTTTTTTCGGTCAAGGTAAGTCTGGAATAAATACGAGATGTTTTTATACGATTACTCCAAAGAGTGTCTCTTACCTTTGAACCTATTCTAAATTATCTCATTGATATAGGTACCTATTAACATATAGCAGGTTAAGTATGTCCTGGTTTCGTATTTATCTGACGATTCTTTTTTTTACTTCCAAATTCCGAAAGTTCTATTAAATGAACTTACCCATATAAGAAGTAGCTAGGTAGTTAATATAAGAAATAGTAGAATAGTATAAATAAACACACCGGATTAGATACTAGGTACCTACATTCATAATTAGAGGCCATTGGGATACGCGCCACGACGCTGTCTTTATTTTCTGATTACCTAGACAACAGGTACCAATGCGTTAGGATAGATAATTTCACGAGCGAGGAACAGCGGAACACTGGTTTTGGAGTTCCCCAGGGCAGTATTTTGGGTCCCACGCTTTTTCTAGTCTACATTAACGACTCGTGTAACCTCAATATTGGACACTGCAAAGTGATATCTTATGCTGACGACACAGCGTTAATTTTTACGGCTAAAACCATTGGCGAATTGCAAGAACATGCTCAAATAGGTTTCAATACTGTGACTAACTGGCTTCAAAGCAATTTACTAACATTAAATGCTGACAAAACTAAATATGTACACTTTTCTATGCGAAAACCTCAACTCATCACTGATAACTTTCACTTATACGCTCATCAATGTAATAACATCTCAGTCCACATGTGTGATTGTCCTCTTATCCTCAATTCCCGTAACATCAAATATCTTGGTGTAATAATTGATGACACACTCAATTTTAGACATCATATTCAAAGTCTTGTAAAAGAGTGCGCAAGCTTATATATGTCTTTAAAAGAATTCGAACTTTTGCTGATTCAAAACTAATCACTCAGATTTATTTGGCTTTATGTCAATCTGTAGTTCAATACTGTAATATCATGGGGCGGTGCTTCAAAAACTATCTTGCTTCCTCTTGAAAGAGCTCAGAGAGCTATTTTAAAGGTTGCAAACTTCCATCCCTATTTCTATCCCACAGATCAACTATATAAATTTTGTAACATACTAACAGTCCGCCAGCTCTTCATTTTACAAGTAGTATTAAAGCAGTATACTATGCTCTGATACAATGCTAACAATACTAATAAGAGACGGAATGATATAGTATGCAGTTCCAATGCAACTAGAAATGTTTTTGCGGAAAGATTCTTTTCATTTTTAGGTCCACTTTTGTACAATAGGTTAAATAGAAAATTAAGCGTTTTTACATTAAATTATTTTAATTGTAAAAAAACTATTATTGCGTTCTTGCGTAATACTGCATATGCGCAGACTGAAGACTTACTGTTGGTCGACAGATAATCTGCTAACTCGCTGTTTTTACCTTTTACTTTTATGTTATGTAAGATTTATTTTAGTACTTTATACTGTTAATTTATTTATAACTTTAAAATGAAAAATATTGTACTGAATAGTCTGAAACACAGGTTCAACCTAGTTCAGGCAAATAAGCAACTGAGCTGTAATCAAATCGTTAAGATACTATACGTGTCAATACGTCCCTTTTTATAAAATACACAATTTAATATTATTTATTATTATTTCTAATACCTAATAATTTATTTATTAAACAAACTACCTAAAATGCAATAAAAGTACAGGGTGCAAACTTTGACAGATTTTAGTCAGTTCGAACACCGTGTGAGGCAAGCTAATTTTTAAAAATCTCCTAATGCAATTATGTTTCTTTTCAAAAATAAAGGAATGTTTTCTTTGAGTAAAATTTTCTATCTTAAGTATTAAGAATACTTCCCCTTCAGGTGGCATTACAAAATTCCACCCTGTATATATATCTCTAAAACTATTAGCCTATTTTCTAGGTTTCTAGGAGTACCTAGTAGGTTATAGCTCCAGTACACATCTCGTGACTCTTGTGGCTGATAAATATAGATAAAGGTATAATGTTTATGATGATAAACCTACGGTTTTTTTAAACCATTTTTCAAGGAAAAAATCATGCTACCTACCCCTTCTTCAATCTGGACATCGTGTAAAACAAATCCCACCAAAAACATAATGATGTAAAAAAGGGGAGCCAAGTTCAGCCCAAATATTATGCTTTGACGTGGGTTTCGCCGAAAAAAGAATGAAGATCTAAATGAGTGCCAAGTTCTATGCAAAATTTAAATATGTATCTATAGGAACAAAATAACGTTATGAACGAGAATCAAACTATATTTCTTTGCTTTATTGGATACCTATAATAATTGCTGTTATCTAAAAATGTGAGATCTTAAAGTAGGTTAGATTTGACTTGGCCAGTTTTCACCAGTCATTATTTTTATAAAGCTTTTCAATATTTTTAATATTTTTTTAACGGGGGAAAATCATCGAATGACTGCTTCCGCCTGGGTGAGACGGGAGGGAGTGTCAGACTCTTACTGCCTAAAAACCACCCCGTTCCTTCGCCTGCACGTCGAGTCGGAGCCCCGGTTACCCGTTAGGTTCTCCGCGACTCCGAATCGGCATCGGCCGTAGTGGGCCCCATCTGTGTTGTTGTGATGTCCACAGATGGGGTTGCACGCTCGGGTCTGTTTCTGGTCGGACGGGGAGCCACCCATACTCGCCATCCGCAGGCCCGCGCTTACGGTGGCCGGAGATCGTCCCGCGATCCCCGACGACCGGTGTGTCCTTCGCGATGGCTGGGTTGCGAGGAGGCAGCGCTTCGCTGCCTCACGCGTCCCGCCTCCTCCTTAGCTAGCATGACTGCTTCGCAAAAGGAGGAGACGGCATCCCAGTCCCCCTCGCTCCGCATCATGGCCTGCACTAGGCCCGGACGCGAGAGATCGCCATCGCCGATCACTTCCCTGAGGGCACGGCGGTGCTCAGCCCACGCAGGGCATTCCCCTACAGTGTGTTCCACCGAGAAAGAGGGGACTTACCGTTGCGATGGCAGCGAGCCCAGCCCTCGGTTGCGACAGTCGTTGCTGCCATTCCGCCATAAGATCGCGCCGGAGCTCATCCCGCCACGCACTTATCTGGCGCGGCAGCGGAGTTTCGCCCCGGCGACGTGCCTCCGCGCGCATGCTGTACACGCGCGCGAGCACCTTCGCCTCCAGATCCCACGGCGGTAATCCGGCAAGCAAGGAGGTTCGCCGACTCCCCAGAGATCGTGCGGTATCCGCGCACTATATCGAGAAGAGCGCTGTCCAGACTAAGGCCTTGTTATTTGTGGACGGTTATAGCGTAAGCCAAGCAAATAGGAAATTGTTCTCGATGAACATATACATTATTTAATATCTGAAACTTCGTCTTGAAACGTTCTAGTTCATAAGTAAAATTATTAAATTTGATAATAATTTTACGTACATTATTATTTTTATTGACATCGCAGACTATTTTTTCTACGACTCCAATGGAGCCATTTACTAGTCCTTTGGAAACATCAATATTCATTATTATTTCTTATTTTCGAAAGAAATCACAAAAGTGAACCTTGAGAATAAAATAACTAACATGCAGGTATTAATTAATAAACCAACAGACCCACGAAATTTATAATCAAATCGCTATCGCTTATAATTGTGTACCATTCGTCAGAGCGTTGTAGGTTAGGTAGGTTCAGCGCCGCGCCTCGCCACGCTGCACGCCGCGCGCCGCACGCTTTGGCCGCTTGTTTAGAGCGTACAAAGCGCGTTAGGTATTAATTAAGATTTTTGTACCTATCAAACCCGTAACCCCAGAGAGACAAGGGCGTTGTCGAACTTTTAGGAATTCGAGATAGGATATTGGGCCTCTGGTAATGTTATGTATTGTTATAGGCGATTATGATTCTTATATCTATGTTTTCATGGTTCAATTTCCTATAAATAAAAATATTGCAACGTAACTAAGGTACCTACTTATTATTTGTAAACACCAGAACAGAAATGTTACAAATACATTGCCGAACGGATTGGAGATTGGCGATTGGAGATTGGGACTGGATTATCATGGTTATTAAGGTTACTATAATTATACGTATTTCTTGAAAAAATAAAAACAATATTTTTCTTTTGTATAAGCGACTATGACATGTGTCTTACGTCTATGAAAACACGGTTCAATCAATTTCCTATGAACAATAACAGTAGAAAATAACGTTTGTATGGGAACACCACTTATTTATGAACTTTTTGTTACTTTTGGATTTTTCCCATTGGTTACACACAATAACAGAGCTGTATTCCAAATTTCAAAGTTCTAGGACATCTGGAAGTAGGTTAGAAGCGACTATGTGTCTTATATTAATGAATACACGGTTCAATTTCCTATGAACAATTATAGTGGAAAAGTACGTTTGTATGGAGACAACCCATATTTATAAACTTTTTGTTATTTTTGGATTTTTCCCTTTGGTTACACACAATAACCGAGCTGTATTCCAAATTTCAAGGTTCTAGGTCATCTGGAAGTAGGTTAGAATTTGCTACTATATGTCAGTCAGTCAATACTAAAATTTGCGAACTTTGGACCTTCATATCTTTACAACCGTTTGAGCTACCTTCATGAAATTTTGGATTCCACATGTCCTTACGGATAAAATTAAACGTACGAAATTTTATGTGTTTACGTTAAATAGTTTTTGAGTTATAGAGGGGTCAAAAGTGGCACGAAGTGGTTCGTGTAAAGAAAAGATACACTGTGGCGCGCGCTGTTTGCAGAGGCCTTAGTACGAGTTTGATTTACGTTTAAAGTATTCGAAACGAGTATGCGTTCGGCCGGCGCCAATGAAGCAACCAATCACAGCGCCGAACGCGTACTCGTTACGATTACTACAAACCCGAACTTGGCTGACGCGCGGCCGCGCGTCTCGATTCCGTGAAAAGCAAAATAGATTGAATATTTATTGTTCCAGCATATCAGACATTCATAATATTTTAACGAACGCCAGGTGCAACGTTTAACTGCCCACGCAAAATTGTATTGACAAAGATAATATGAATTTATCACGTGCAGAAAGTAGGCATTTAATGCAGAAAGTAGGCATTTAACTCTGCTTATATAAAACAAAACTTTATAGGTAGGGTATATTTTGATACCTACAGAATGTTAGAAAAGTTTATGTCAAAAAATACATATTTTAATTATAGTTTATTGCAAAACTGCAATCCAAAAGTAGAACATGAGCGTGAAGCAATCTCGCGTCGTCGTCAGTCGTGTTTGCGCATTTTTACAGAAGCATTATGTACCAACCATATCCATGACACCTAGAGAAGAAACAATCCAATTCGGTTTTATTTTTATGGCATAAACCGGTAAAATAGCAGACGGATCACCTAATGTTATGCAATCGCCGTTGCCCATGGACACCTGGAACACCAGAGGTGCGTTACCAGTCTTTTGGGGATTAGGAGTTTGAAGATGGTTGGGGATTTAGGAATTGGAGATTGGGGAAGGGGAGGGGAATTGGGCCTCACACGACGAAACACAACGCAAGCGTTGCTTCACGTTCGGTTTTCGGATCGGATAACAAAAAATATGTTTTTCGGCTGATAATCGAACCTTTAACACGTTTAGCAGTAGCCGGTTACTCACCACCAAATTATCATATTTTAATTGTAAGGGTTAGACATTCGTTACTGATAACCAAGTAATGTGACTTCATTACATTTGATAGAAACACTTTTTGAGATTGAATTTATTAAAATTAAGTTATCATAAAGCCTTGCACTGGCAATTTAGAAAAATAAAACTTTCACATTAGTATGTCAAAACTGTCAAATTGACAATAAATGGCAAGTATGACAACTCGACATTGACAAATCAAAGTATCAAACCAACGCGACGCGAAGCAACGCTACGGAAATAATAATTTTCGTTTTGTTAGTGATAAAATACTAATACAATTCTTGTTTGATTGTTTCAAGCAACAAAATTCAAAATGGTGAAACTAACAACAGAGTTGATTCAAAACTCTATGCAGTACATGAATCCATGTCGAGATCGAGAGTTAGATCTTAGAGGTTAGTTACTGTCGGATAGCGTAATCAATCTTTTGGCATTATATTTACTACTACCTAATAAAAACACAATGTAAAATGTATCAACTTTTATAAATTCCCATGTTTACTACTAACCATGAAACCTTTTACTGTATAATTTTTAAAGTATTTTTAATCCTCATCTTCCCGCCTCTATTTGCAGGTTACAAAATACCGCAAATTGAAAACATGGGTGCAACGTTAGATCAGTTCGACACCATTGACTTCTCAGACAACGATATCAGGAAACTTGATGGATTTCCATTGTTGAAAAGAATCAAATGCCTGTTATTGAATAACAACAGAATTGTGTAAGTATGATAGCCAACTTGTTACACCTTCTTAATAAATGGCTGCACATCCGGATCTGTACCTTATTTCTACCGCCTAAGCAAGGAATTCCTAAGATGATTATCCACCAAATCAGTAGACCTGCCTGAGACTTTACCATAGATCTGTAATGTATGATCTGTTAGTTACTACATTATCGACATTTCCCAAGTCTTTATAATAGCAAAGTCTGAAGGACATATCTTTTGAGTGAATTCTCTGCTTTAAGTACAAATATTTAGATGATTCATAAATTTTCTTTAATAATTAAATGTTACAGGAGGATTGGTGAAAATTTAGAGCAATACATACCTAACTTAGAAAGCTTAATATTGACCAACAACAATATTACAGAATTAGGTGACTTGGACCCTCTAACGACAATGCCCAAACTGAGGACACTGTCATTAATGCACAACCCAGTATCAAACAAACAGCATTACAGGTAAATAATATATTGAAATTGATAGACCATTATTTATAAAGAAATTTGATTTATCTTATAGTTGACTTGCATATTTTTCAGAGCATATGTGGCATTCAAATTTCCAGAGCTCAGATTGTTAGATTTTAGAAAAATTAAACAAAAAGAGAGAGATGAAGCTAATGCTTTGTTCAAAAGTAAAAAAGGAAAAGAGATGCAGAAGGAAATTACGAGGAAAGCCAAGACATTTGTGCCTGGAGGCAATATGCCTGATCCTAAAGTTACAAGTAAGTTATAAATTCACACCTAGCTGCTAATTCATATTTTAATTCCAATTAATAAACACTAATAATTTTGTTAATTTACACTTCATTATAATTTTGCTTAATTTGCGTATTTTAGATCTTACACCACAAGAAATCCACAAGATTCGTGAAGCCATCAAGAATGCTTCATCTCTACAAGAGGTAGAAAGGCTGACAAGGATGCTGCAATCTGGCCAGATACCTGGACAGAAACCACTACAACCTCAAACTCAGGGCAATGGCCAACGTAAGATTTGCATTCCTATTTTATTATGATATTGTATTTTTTAACCCATTGTGTGCCATAACGCAGATCTACATGCGACAATGTATTTTCTATGGTGTCTTATATACTGCCACTTTGGCCGAGTGGTCGTAAGTGCGACTGCCGGGCAAGGAGTCTCGGGTTCGATTCCCGGGTCGGGCAAAGTATTGCTGGGTTTTTAAATATTCTCAGTAGTAGCATGGAATCTAGAATTGTGCCCGGTATATGGCAATAGGCTCACCCCCATTACATGGGACTCATAACATAAATAGTGAAAAGTGCGTGTTACATTGTAGTGGTATAATGTGCATGTCTGCCTACCCCTTCGGGGATAAAAGGCGTGTTGTTATGTTATTTTATGCCTTATATACTAGCTGTCAAGTGATTTATTAATTCCTTTTAACTCTGTCCAAAAAACATCAAGTTTTTGGAAGTGCGGCGGCTGGTATTTTCTTATTGACGTAAGTGCACAGAATCGAGTTTGTGCCTGATGTAGATAAGCCATGTATTTCCATAATTCCCTAACTGGTGATTATCACATAACTGGTATAAATTGGAGTGTTCAATAGAATTCATAAGTAGTGACCGTGTAAGGTATGTGGTGTCATTCATTCTGTATTTTATTTGGTTACAGAAGATGAAGAAGAGGAAATGGAGACTGATCAACAAAATGGCCAGTAAGAAGGTTACCTAAAAAGATTTCAATGGCTGTAAAGAACAGATATTACAGCAATTTCCTTTCCTTTTTTTTAATTAATCATAGAAGTGTGATTTATAATTATGTTAAGGTGATAAGAACAGTGTTCATTCTACACTATCATTTAATTATATTTAGCTATTAAGATGGATACTACACAAAAACCAGGGTTACTAAGCAAAATAACAGATACTATACAAGCAATCAAACCAAACTAAGTTTGATTTGAAGGTTCAAGGTACATAATGTTGAGATGGCAATTTCATCTTTCCGATGTTACCTGAAAAGAACTCCATACTACAACTGCTTTATTTTTTCCTTATTTCAAATAAAACAAAGATTCCATATTTAGTTTTTGTTTCATTATATTACAATCATCTTAATTATATTTCCATAAAATGTCTTGCTTTTAAAAATAATAGTTCATCATTGCCAGCATCTAAATAAACAGTGTAAATATCAGGTAGTAATACCATTCGTCCCATTAGTTCTTTGATAGAAGGTCTTTTGTCTGGTAAGACTGACAGCATTGAGTCGACAAGGTCCTGCATGCCTCTGTCATATATTGTCAAGTCAATTGGGTGAACATTTCCACTTGTGATTGCTTTTACTAGTCCCACTAGTGTCTGAAATAATTATACAATATAAGTTTGGTTTATTATAATCATAAAATATCTCAGGTAAAGAAGAAGAAGCAGTTCATAGTTAGGTCTTCTTTATCATATTCAAGATAAGGAACACATTAGTGAACAAAATGACTGCCTCATTGGCCGAGTGGCCGCAAGTGCGACTGTCGCGCAAGGGGTGCCTCTGGTACGATTCCCGGGTCGGGCAAAGTATCACTGGGTTTTTTAAAAAATTCACAGTACCTAGGCTCACCCCTTATTACATGGGACTCGTAACATAAATAGTGATAAGTGGGTGTTATATTGTACAGTGGCATAATGTACACCTCTGCGTACCCCTTCGGGGATAAAAGGCGTGATGTTATGTTATATGAACAAAACGCTTTCTGGTTTAGAGGAAAGAGTGGATGTGGAAAAATACAGGAAAAACTATTAATCGGTTGAAATCCATAGTAGGTTCGTAGGTACATAAATAAAATCTTTTTTTAAAGAAATATTTTTAATTATTTATTAATTACTAGCTACTTCCGTGCGGTTTCACACGCTCTGCTTAGCTCCTATTGGTCGTAGCGTGATGTTTTATAGCCTATAGCCATCTTCGATAAATGTACTATCTAACACAAAAAGAATTAAGTATTCAAATTAGACTTGTAGTTACGGAGATTAGCGCGTTCAAACAAAAAACAAACTCTCTTCCGCTTTATATATAGGTGTAGTACCTAAGTGTAAGATAAAATAAGAACCCTATCTGACAATTCGTTGTAGGTACCTAATAATGCATCTATGTCCGGCGAATCCGCCACTTTGGGCGGCGTCAACGTATGTTTACGTATGCACATAAGTGTAACCGTACTGACCGTTCAGTTACTTTTATGAACAGAATATAGTTATTTATCTTTGGACAAGGCACTTGCATGCTTCCGAATAGAGAGATTGGGGTCAGAATCATCACCATCAGGTCGCTTGAACGGTTGCACTTTATTTTCCGTTTTAACTAAGCTTGGGCTTAGGTGCTCAGTTTTTGGCTTATCTTCTGTTGAACCGATCTCCTCAAACGTTTTCACCCATTTCTGTATAGTTTGTATGCTTCGGACATGGTATAAATTACGATGTCCTATTGTCCTCTAATATTGCAGAACTATCATTTTTGTAAAATTCCCGGATACATAACGCGCGATCCGCTGGCGAGAAACTCTGTGTGTATATCTTAGGGTATTTCACGTTTGTGGGCTGCCCCAATCGACTACTTTCTTCTTCATCAGTCTTATCGGCTTCTACATCACTATCCGTAGTATCAGTGTCGCTCTCGCTATCTTCCAAGTAGGATAACCAAGTTAGAAGTTCCAAATCACTATCATCACTGTCACTAAACATGGAGATTTCCATTTCATTACAAATTCTCGTGTAATTCACGAAATCACAAAGTACACTAGTACCTACAATAATCAATCCCGAACTTCCTACGATTGGACTCGCATTCAGCGCTGAACTAAGTAAGTATTGTTACTATTTTTTTACACAACCCTTACAGGTTGAACAAAGCGTCAAACAAAATCTCAATATCAAGACTCAAAATGATGTACGGGGATCGTGGGAGTGGTTGTTCAAAATAATCCAGAAACTGCCGTTTTCAAACTTGTTTAAAAAAATTTGCAAAGAAGAACAGAGAGGTCAGCACATTGGATCATCACGTTGGGCCAACGTGGATAGCCTTACTTTCTGCGATGTTGATAGTTGGCGCCAACGATGGCCGGCGGCCGGCCTACCGAATGTTGTCGTCTTTTCGTGCGCACATCAAAGGATCTTGGCGCGCTCCACAAACGGCGTTCACAGATTGACGTCTCATTCAGTTTGTCGTCAGTAAAGATGGTATTGTCGCGCGACAGTTCTGTTGTTGAATTACATGAACGAACACTGAGATTTTATATTTTATTGAAATGTACAGAAAGGATATTTACCATTCACTATCTATATTTGCCCTAATGTGTAATACCGCCTTTATGTTAATACGCCTTTGTAATACAGATTATCCGAGGCGAGAATTCGATACAGAACAATTTGTGAATTTCATAATTATACATAGGTACCTAAATATTGTTCGATTGTAATGCACCTAAAACACAGGAGAACATTGTAGAGGGGGATAAAACACTTAAACTGTCAAACACCAAGCGGACACCGGTGACCGCAACCTATTGTTCTATAATTGTGTCTATAATGACGGTACTCGACGAGTTAATTGAATAAACTTACCTCAGCGTCAAAAGCCCTCTTGTGAGTGCACATTTCATAAAGCAAGCACCCTAGAGCCCAAACATCGCTTTTGTTACAATAAGGTTTGCCTTCACATAATTCTGGAGCCAGATAATAAGGAGTTCCTATTACAGTCGATGTCTTCTTGGCACTGAGAAAAATTCATTATCTATTCAACACACTAAGTAATAGGTAAATAGGTAGTGTTCACTGCCTCGGTCGAGTGATCTCAAGTCAAATGTAACTGCTAAGTAGGTGTCGGGTAGGGTCGGGTAAAGATGTATTATGGGTATTTCGAAACTCGATTCAAACTTTGATTTTTCCAACACTAGCTAAGTTTTATCAGAGGAATAACGATGAATATTTAATCATTCTTCCATACTAAAAACTAAAATGTCAATTTTATTCTACAGCTGAGTTTAAGAATTATCTGTTGAACGAAAAATCGGCCCTTGAATGTCAAAAATAATTAAGTAAGTAGGTACATTCTACTCACCTTGCTAACATTTTGGAAATGCCAAAATCGCCTATCTTTACCAAAACACCATTTTTACCAGTCAATAGGATATTGTCTGCTTTTAAATCTCTGTGAATTATCTTCTGACTGTGGATGTAGTTTACTCCCAACAAAATTTGGCAGAAATAGAAAAGTATTTCCTGAAATGTTCAACCAACAGAATAGGTACTCAATTTTGCGGTTTTACCTAGCAAATAAATAAGAGCAACAACTTTTTCATCGAGCCTCGTCGCCTACGTGCTATCTGATTGAATACAATAACTCGTAGGCAAGCAAGTCTATGACTTGCAAAGTACGGAAAATCTTTTAGAGATTCTTGATCTTGATTCGAAAGTCTACGTCATAACTTAAAAATAAGTTCATGAAATATAATATTCACCTGTTGTTGCAATAGATTTGGATATCTGCGATACATGTATTCCGACAGATTCCCGCTAGTGGCGTATTCCATGGATATCATTGCATGATTGCCATTGTAATAACAATCGTAAAACTTGATAATGTTCGAGTGACTCAACGAAGATAAAATCTTTATTTCATTTGCTATGTCCTGTAATAATAAAACAATTAATATCAACACGAAGATCTATACCTATAATATGGTAGATGGGTACATGTAGGCTTAGGATTTTTTTTTTTTAAGGGGGGAAAATCATCGAATCACTGCTCCCGCCTGGGTGAGGCGGGAGGGAGTGTCAGACTCTTACTGACTAAAAACCGAGGCGGAGCCCCGGTTACCCGTTAGGTTCTCCGCGACCAGGTATAGAATAAGATTAGATCCAAATAGAAGTTTGGTAATAGGTACACTATTTATTTGGACGAGCTTTTTCAGAAACAAAGTGCCTATGACATAAAAAACTTATCTAAGTTAATCTAATTACCTACTCACTTGTTTATGATCCTGAAGTTTGATGTTTAATTCAATGTCTTTCACTATTGTTAATTCAGCAGTATCGCGTTTTTCACATAAATATACATTTCTGGAAACAATTGGAAAACAGGATTTAATGTATACCAACAGCTAGACATCTACTGAAACAAAATATATTTAAATAGATTGTACGTACCCATAAGTTCCTTTCCCGACAGTCTTCAAAACATTTAAATTGTGGCTTTCAAATCTTTTTGTAACGCAATCCATTTTCTACTGTTTGATTTTGAATTATGAGTATTAATTATGAATTTCAGTTATTCAAGTCATCACTTAGCGTAGGTCCACAGGATACATTATAACTTACGTAGATCCATCATTTGTGAAGATTATATTTGTAAGACTAGGTACTTATTTACAGGTACCGACGGAAAAATAGTTAATCAAAATACCCGCTTAATTATTGATTACACTTAACGCTACCACAGATTACAATAGTTGATCGATCATCGTAGTTCTAGTGTTCCAATGACAAAATAATAGTAAAATTGTTAAAAATAAGTAGGTATGCTTACATACAAGAATGTATTAATTATTCATTTGTTTAAATTCGTTTTGGCTTGAACTGTATTTTAGTTATTTATTTTCATACAATCATGTCAAAATCAGGGTTTCCATCTGCATGGATCAATTTTACCGACCAATGTGTCGCCCTAACATTATTATTGTTTCCAAATAAATTCACATTACATGAATACTAAACTTTAGTGATCATGTATAATATAAACATAATAAAAATATCAAATATCATTGAACATCAACTAAAATAAATGTCTATATTGGCTAAAAAGTCTATCATATATCCACAAATACAAAGAAGTTTCTTGCACTTGTAACACTGTAACACCTTCCGAAATAGAGTAGAAATAATTTCTACATATCTCAGCTGGCTTTTAAAATAAATAAAGGTCCGAAGTTATTAAAGGCCATAATATTAGTTGAGTGAATAGAAAAACACCAAGTCGCAAAGATGGGTCAAATGATGGGATCTTATGATGCCCGTAAAGTTGATCTTTACATGGATGATAAACCAACTTTTGACCCCCAAGCAGGATTTAACTACCAGAGAAAACCAAGAGGTAATAATCACAATAAATATAAATCCACTATTCTTCTCAATTCTTAAAGTGTTATGTGTTTTCTATTACATTTGAACGTAAGTTACATAATTTCTGTTAAGGTTATGTTGTGGCCAAAACAAACTTTTTATAAACCTTCTAAACCAACTTATGACGTTGTAAACTCATTTCTGAATCTTCTCTCTGTCATTAAATATCAATTTCTAATTGGACACCTAACAGAAAATATGATTTTTAAGTGTTGCTCATGAACATAAACAGGAGAAAATATCCAAAATATTATTACAAGTCTTTTTCTTTTTCCAGAAATGATTGCTCGTGAAGAAGATCTAATTTCAGCTAAGATACCAGTAAAGCATCGTGACTATTGTGCTCATTACTTGTTAGATTATCAAACCTGTCGTTATAAAAACATGCCATTGCTCTATAAGTGCGCTCATGAGAAACATGCCTTTTTGACCTGCGAAAAGGATGAGTATGTTGTCCATTTAGTAATATAATTAACCTAATAACTTACTTTTCCTTAATAATAACACAATAAGAAAAAATGCAGCGATTACTTACATTTTTGTTTTTCCTTTTATTTAATCTACATCGAACTTACTAATTGAGACATCTTTTGTTATCATGATTAATTCTTCCACACAATGCATTTTTATTTTAAAATTAATAATGTAATATGTGTTATGTGTATAATAATGATCTACAAAGATAATATTCTGGAGCCCTCTTACAACTTTTTAATGACTATAGTATTTTGATGACTATTACATGTCGGTTATTTTATGGTCAATAATGTCTATTTGTTTTTTTAAAGGAAGTTGCCTTACAGAGATAAAAACTCTTTCTCAATTAGTTATTCCATGATTGAAGAATTTTTTGAACCGAGAATAGATAATGTATATGTTTTGGCATGCCTTATCATGATACCTAATGACTTATTATATTGTTTCAGTTATGTGCTCCGCATGAAGGAATTTGAGCGTGAACGGCGTCTCAGATTACGCGAAAAGCGTATTGTTGGTGTTGCATAAATAAAGTGTTTCTATTCTATCTTGTTCAGTAGATAAATTGTGTTGCTATGAATACTGTGTAAATAGAATATATAAAACAACTTTGTTATTTGTTTATAAGCCCCTTTTTTTCTTAATAATAATTTATAAATATTAATGAAATTAATTATTGTAATTTATTTAATTATCTCGTATTCTGAGTGGGTATTATAGAATATTTACACTGCTACATTGCCAATTCTTTCAGTAGAAGCTAGAAGTCATCTTATTTTTATTCTGTAACTGATGATGACACCTAAACACTTTATTTAGATGGGTAGGTATTACAAACAACCGTGTCTACAAGATAATAGGGCTCTGTCACACCCCTAAATTGATAACATTTATACCTGCCTTGACTTTGCCCTCCTCTGAAAGATATTAGAATAGTAATAAAGGTAAATTGTAACATAACATAACATCACGCCTTTTATCCCCGAAGAGGTAGGCAGAGGTGCACACAGAAGTAACACCCACTTTTCACTATTTATGTTATGAGTCCCATGTAATAGGGGGTGAGCCTATTGCCATATACCGGGCACATTTCCAGACTCCGTGCTACTACTGACAATTGCTTAAAAACCCAATAATACTTTGCCCGACCCGGGAATCGAACCCGAGACCCCTTGCCCGGCAGTCGCACTCGCGACCACTCGGGCAACGAGGCAGTTATTTTTGTTCGATATCCATAAACATTTTTAGTATGTTTTTCTAGCGTTTTCTCAATAATAGTTTCAAAGCTGCGACCTCCTGGACCACACTTTTCATCCACCTTCTGTGACTTTATGCCACTCCATAGACTACAAAATTAAATATGTCAACCCTGTGAAGAAAATCAATAATGTTGCCATCAATCAAAAACATTTGCTGTTACAATTTTTAACGCATTGTTTTGGTACAACAAGGATGCATTTTCAATGGCAAGAGCGAGATGCTGTAATGAAAGTTACACAGACATTCGGCACAAGAGAATTTGCAATTAAACACTTTAATAGTCGTCGCTAATAAAGTCTTCGTGACGTTTTGTGACGCATCGCCCATCCACAATTTTTGTAAACACGCTTGTCGAATACACAAATTCTATACGAATAGTTGAATAGGCTATTTATTGCGGAAGTAATGGCTTCCTAAATTTTAATTGCAGACATTATTTTATTAACGATAATTAAAATCAAATATGACGATAAGTTGTATTTTTTAATCTGATCGGGAGCGCTATGTGAATAATTGTGTCATCCGGCTTATTCCCATGGATATATAAGCCGCGTCCTGTAAAAGTGCTACAAAGAGCAATCCTGAAAAAGATTGTTTGTGTGTAAGAAAATAAATTTCCATTTATGAAATAAGCTTGTGATCATAACAAAAATACAGTGTTTTCAAGATTTCATTGAATGAAATAAGGCGTGAAAATGATGACTTGCGATAGGTTTTAGTGAATCTGAGATATTAGAAATTAGTTTATTGTCATGGATGATGCCGGCGGCACAAGTTCAGTGAAGAATAGAATGAAGGGCAAGGTACAAGATGAGGAGGAAGAGTCGGACGAGGAGGTGGTGGACAGTGAGGATGATGACGAAACCATCGCCAGGATACAGCGCGCTCATTTCGCTCAGGCAGCTGCTATGAACGCTCGAAGGCGCGCGGCACCTCGTCCCAGGCCAATGAGCCACAAACGGAAGATGGAAGCTGTTAAAAACTTTCATGACTTCACAAAGAAACTTAAAAAGGACACTGGTATAACAATTCGAAGCATAGTTGGTAATAACATCTTAGAATTAAGTGACTTTTCAAGTGAAGACAGTAAAACAGAAAGTGATGGACTGTCAGAGGAGGAATTTGTAGTTAACCCTAGTGCTGTACAAGAATTGAATGAAGAAAATGAAAGTTACATTGACCCCGAAACTGGTGACATTGTTGAGGCTAAAAGAGATTCTCAAAGTACTAGTAAACCTCCGGAAGAACCTCTGGCATGTTTGGAACCTGAGGTTAAACAAGAAGAGCAGGAGCCACAAGAACAGCAAGATCAGGAACAAGAAGAGGACGAAGTACAACCTAAAACCCTTTCTATTAGTGACATTATTAATGATGGTGACTTAGATAATAAGAATGTAGAAATAGCAGAGGTGGAGGAGAGTGAATTGTGTCCGGAGAAGACAGCTGAAGAGTTGTTGGGAATGAAACAGGAGGACAGCAGTCAGGATTTCGATATTACAGAAAAATTGAAAGAAATGGGAGAGATTAGTGTCAAACCTATTGTTAAGAAGGAGGATGAGAGTGAGGAATCACCCAAAGATGATGAAACTAAGACAGAAGGTGAAGATGAGGTAAGTTCTCTTTGATATTTCTTGATTATATTGCTTTGCACAACAATAGAACTATTCTTAGTACATTTGTAAATCAGGTCAATACTAAATCGAAACATAAAAGCCAGGTTTACTATTATTTGTGTTAGCTGTGATAAAATGTATTGAAAGTAATATACAGTGTGTTTGGTTATAACTTTTACTGTTAAATACACATTTGATCTGATGCCAACAATTAGATTAACAGAAAACATGTTTCTTATTAGGTTTTGTTTACTAACAAATAGTAGTAATTTTGTAATACAATTTCAGTAGTGTATTATTATTGAATTGTTTATGTTATCATTAGTGTTGACATTCACACAAATTACCTATTAGATTAACTTATGCCTACTGTTACAGTGACATTGATGTTGATTAATATGTAAATTTTTTATCAATATAAATAATCTAAGTAGTATTTTTGAGTGAGGATACATCTCACCTTAATTATTAACTGTATAAAGGTTGACTACCTATTAGAATTCTGATCATAGTACTGTTATGTGTAATAGTAAATATGCATCCCTTTTCAGAGCAGTTCTGTTTACAAATATAATACAATACATGCAATGGATATTATTAATTATGTGTATTCTGATATCTGCTTACATATAGGTGAAATGTATCACATTTTTATTGCTTATGGAGGCCCACCATATTGAGTTACCTTGCTGTTGTAATGAAGTTTTTAAATAATAACACAGAAAATGAAGGAATAAGGAAATTGAATGAGACAATATCTAATAGTAAAGAAGATACCTACTAAATTAAAAATTGAATCGGTTATTCTTTTTGCTTTATGGGCCAAGTGATCAAAAGGTCTTTGTTGATGCCCAAGTTATGCAAAGTATTGGGTTATTGAAATTTTTAGTCATTGCACTTACCCAGAATTGAGTTGAATATGTTGATAGGCTCATCGCCATATGGAACTTATAGCATAACTGTCCTATTTCTTTGATAAACAAGCCTATTAGCAATTTATACAAATACATACTTACTAAACAAAATTTTTACATTTCAGAAGAAACCAGTGAATGCCAATGCCTTAAATGTAAGGCGTAATATTCGAGAAGTTATGGACGAGAAGAACTTGGACGCTTCAACATTAGCAGCTCAGCGGCAGGAATCCGAGAGATTGGCTCGAGTACAGGAACAACAAAGGATTATCAGAGAAGTATGTTTTTATATTTCTATTATTACCACATCTAATTTGAAAGTTGACTGATTAAAATGTTTGCCCCTGCAGTATAGGATTTATAATATAATAGAAATACTTAGTAAACATAATGAATATAATATGGCAAATATAATTTTAGGATTAAAAGGCATGCCTTTTAACACCATGGTGTTTATCGTCTAATGTTCACTTTTTGTAACCTGACACCAAAGATACGCATATTTTTTTTAATCTATAAGTTCCAAGACCTCAAATGAGGGTATCATCAGTGAATTTAATAACTTATTTGGTGTTTGTTCTCTATTAGAAAAAATATTAAATATAAAAAATAATATTTATAATAGTCAACCAAAGTGTATAATTCGAAGGATGTCAAATTGATAACTAAACGGAACTATGGTCTTATTGGAAATCTTATGCAACCTTTGTTTTAACAGGTACAAAGACAAATAGCAATAAATAGACAAAATAAAATTCATCAGAAGACTCTATCACTCTTACAAGGCGGTGGTTCTTCTATCTTGAAGAAATCTCTTCCTGGGCAAAAACTGAAGTATGTATGAAAGACTTTTCCAAACATTACATTACATACTCCCTAAGTATATGTTGTGATATTTTTTATAATTTTTTTCTAGTCTACCAAACACAGTGCTAGTAAAATTACCATCAGGTGAAACTAAAAAGACAATTAAAGCTGGCCAAGTCGAAGTGACGAAGTTGATGAAACCTACTACATCTGGTGCTCCGAAGCCAGGAAAACCTGATCAGAAGGCTGATAAGAAAGAGGTCTGTATTATTTTTAACTTGCAGTATTAATTTAAGTTTAGATCTTTATTAAAATTTTTAGTATACCCAAATCCTTATTTTTAGTGTAAATATAAAGAGATTGTTTTTTTCACTGATATCCAATTACTTGAAATGAAATTAAAAATGAATATCATTTTGAGAAAGTTTGCAAAGGGTTTATAATATATAGCACATATTTACATAGTTACGAAATTCTTGTAGAACCTTATTCTTATAGGAACAGTGGTACAGCTTAAATATTATAGTGTCTTTCTCATAACAAAAAGGTATTATTTATACCTTAAATTCATCAATTTAACTCTTATATTGAATGTGTAGGTTGTAGAGATAGTTGATAGCAGCAGTGGCGAGGAGTCCTCGTCTTCATCGTCCGATTCTGACGATTGCATAATGCTGTCAGATTCAGAAGTGCCGCCTAGTCCTGAAGCCGAAGAGGATCCTAGTAATTCAGGTAAGACCATTAATTTCTTTCTGAATTGCCAATTAGATTTAAGAGAAATGAAAATACATAATTTCACTCAGTAAATTACATCAATAGCCCAAGACTATCCATTGCTGCATTATTGAATATCCTCTATAGTACAACATTGGACTGCTACATGCTATTGATGTTGAACATTCCATCCTAAAAATATTGTTCTCTGTTCCAAGGTCTTCATGTGAATGATGCGTACAACATCCCTGATGAACAAGGTCGCGTGCTCATCAATATTGGTCACCCTGAAAATGAAGAGGACATCTTCCTTGCACCTCAAATTGCCAGAGTCATCAAACCTCATCAGGTAATCCTTATTGCTGAATTGTATGTGTAGGTTATATAAGTACTTTGATCTTTTTAGTTATCTGTCATCTGTAAAAAGGCGTTATTTAGTTGAGTGGTTACAAGCGCGACTGCTGAACCCGAAATTTTGAGTTCGATCGACCGAGCAAAGGATTGTTGGTTTCGTTTTCAAAATAATCTATTTCAGTACTAAGACGGTGTGGCATTGGACCGGGTATGTCATATTACACCGGAGTCAATATCTAATAGGTGAAAAGTGGATGTTGACATGAATACCATCCCATATATTGCTATTAAATTTTGCAGTATTTGCTCTCAATACAAGTAAATGTTCACTTCCTTATGTAAATCTTTTGTTCCAGATTGGCGGTGTAAGATTTCTGTTCGATAATATTATTGAATCTGTTGAACGATTTTCGACATCGACTGGTTTTGGGTGTATATTGGCACATTCTATGGGTCTTGGCAAGACGTTACAAATTGTATGCTTCTGTGATATATTCTTACGGCACACGACTTCCAAAACTGTTCTGTGTATTATGCCGATCAACACGCTACAGAATTGGGTAAGAGGATTTTGTACTAATGTATTTAATATGAAATCTCTGTCTTTTTTATTCACTTTCACATACTGTTTATTTAAAAGATTTAATTCTTAAATCTTACTATTAAACCTTAATTTGAGCGTAATCAAATTATTTTGAGGCTTTAGAGTTTATTAACCGACTTCCCAAAAAGGAGGAGATTGTCAATAATTATGATAAATAATGGTGATGTAGATTTTTAATATTGGAATATATACAAATTAGGATGAGTGACCATTCAACCCTTTTCATATCCTAACGTTTCAAAGCTATCCACTCATCCTAAAAACATATTGAATGTGTACATGTTTTTAAATTATTTCAGGTGGCAGAATTCAACATGTGGTTGCCGGTGGACGCGAGTACAAGTCCGTTGTCAGCTCACGGCGAGGTGCGGCCAAGGAACTTTCCCATCTACGTACTCAACGATAGCCACAAAACTTTGCAGATGCGGGCTAAAGTAGTCAAGGTATGGAATTAAAAACATAAGACTTTAATTGTAAATCAGGCGAGTTAGCATGATTGTCTCCTTTTAGGAAATAGATTGTGATGCTTCACTTACTTACTCTATACTTAAGTGAGTAGGGGGCGACCCGATAGGAATACGAAACCAAGTACCACACAAAGTGTTAATTAAAAATCTCGAATGTATTGGGACGATGTCGCGCAGCCTACTCGCCGCTGTGGTTCGAAACTAGTAGATCTTTATTTTCACCACAGTAATCCGCGATTGTTAGTTAATTTAGTATGTTTCACGATAGTTATTATAAATACTACACAACATGCTGTATGCGTTATAGACCCTCCGCCTCAAATCAGAATCAGAAAACTATAATTACGTCAGGAAGATAACCAATGTTTCCACTACAGAATTGTAATATATTCTGCATTATTAGAATGACTAGATTGGCTACAATATAGTCATTATTGGTGTCGCGCAGAACCTAACGGGTAACCGGGGCTCCGGCTCGACGTGCAGGAGAAGGAACGGGGTGGATTTTAGTCAGGAAGAGTCTGACTCTCCATCCCGCCTCACCCAGGCGGGAGCAGTCATTCGATGATTTTCCCCCCTCAAAAAAAAAGTCATTATTGGTATTTAGAAGTATGACATAACATTGTAATTTATATTTTACAGGACTGGACAACATCTGGCGGCGTTCTCATGATAGGCTACGAGTTGTACAGATTACTTAGTATGAAAAAAGATAAGAAACCTCGTAAGAAAAAGAAAGCTGATCTCAAGTTAGAAGCTGAGAAAGAAAGGGACGAAAAGTTACAAGCTGCTACTGAAGATACACAGGTAATAGAGACAGAACATAGCTAAACTGTAGCATAAATAATTTGAAGTGTTTGTTATCTATTCTACTTAAAAAATACACAGGTGGATTGGATTGGTGTGATTGGGTTGGAAATTTCCTTAAGTCAAAGAAAAGAAAGTGACCCTAAAGAAATAAAGTTTTTGCGAACAATTCTAAAATGTTACCATGCTGTACGAGTCCTTTACCATTTATTTAATACATGTATCTAAAAGTTTAATATAACCTTTAACGTATACATTTTTAACCACACTAGGCATCTGAAGAATCCAAACTGGAGAAAGACGATGGCGATGGCGTGACAAAGATCGATGATATAAAGGATGAATTTAAAAAGGATGAGAAAAAGGATGATTCTGTTAACGATGAAGATAAGAAACTATTGGATGGTAAGTCTTATACTTATCTATGTATCTTGGTAACGTCATGTATTGCAATTCGCCAACAACAGCAAACAAAAGCGGAAGAAATTATCAGTCTCCTTGTCTCTCTTCTCTAATTTTCCCTTTTTGTATTTATCTATGTTTAAATAACGCGAGCCTTTTAAAAACAGATAGTTATCTACATTTTTTTACTTTCAGAAATGTATGAAGCATTGGTAAAACCAGGTCCAGACTTGGTGATATGCGACGAAGGACATCGGATTAAAAACTCCCATTCGAATATTTCGTATGCATTAAAACAAATGAGGACAAAACGAAGAGTTGTGTTAACAGGTCTGTATAACTGAAATAGATGGCAGCGCCATAATTTCCGTATAACATCTAACGCTATAATTTCCGTAGACACTGGAGTCACTGTTTATTTCACAATTGTTATTGCTAGGACCGTGCGAGACTTTGCCTCACCATTTCTTTTCTAATTACCCATTTCTGACAGTTTGAGTATTTGTGCGACCCACGCATATGTTCTTTAGGTTGGTATTGTTCGTCGAATCAGTTGTTAATTGAGCTGACTGTAAACCGACACATGCGTACTGCCTTCAGAACGGGTCCGCTCAAACTGTTGTGGTTCTTTCCTCAAAAGGACACTACAGAAAGAACTGGCACGGTTCTCACACATAATCTGTTATACATTATTGTCTGGACTTTAAAAGAGACAGACCTCTGAGTTTGTTTCGGCATTTCTTCTCAGAGTAGTCAGTTAGGAAATGTCGACCTCATCGTTCGCTTGATAAAATTGACGTGTAAAAGTGCTGCCTTGTAGCCTATTTGCAGAAATAAATTCACTTCTTTCACTTGTTTCACTTGTTTCACTGGTAAAAAATGTGAACCTTTTCATAATATTACAATTTACAAACGAAATATACGGTCAGGATCAAAAGTTCAACACCAGCGCCAGAAATAAATAATAATCTTGTGTTGCATTTGAGGTGCTTGTCATCTTCGCCGATTTAGGTATAATATGGTGTACTGTGAATGTGTACTGTGTGAAAATCGAAATCTCTTCATCAACTTTTGATGCTGATCGTATAATGTTGTGTAATGTAAAAATATACGACGAGTAAAAAATTAGCTTTTTTAAGAAGAAGAAGAAAGAATAAGAATTTTCAAGAAGAAGAAGAAAGAATATTCAATGATAATTTTCAAATTACATTTCCTTTCAGGTTATCCATTACAAAACAATTTGCTAGAGTACTGGTGTATGGTGGACTTCGTTCGTCCGAACTACCTCGGCAGCAAGACTGAGTTCTGCAACATGTTCGAGCGACCCATTCAGAACGGACAGTGCATCGACTCCACGCCGCAGGATATCAGGCTCATGAGATACAGGGCGCATGTACTTCATTCTCTTCTTGTCGGTTTTGTACAGAGGTAACAAGGATTTTTATTGAAATATTTTTTTACTTCTGCACAAGGCGGACTTAATGCCTTGGGCATTCTCTAACTTTTTCTGTAGACTACTATTATATATATATATATAGAGGTAAATAAAATAGACTAATGTTTTTGCAATTCATGGTTATGAACAATTAATATTAGGTATATCTTTTTGCTGCAATTCTAGGCTACTATAATCGAAAGACTCCGACCAGATAGCAGTAGCATTTTATTTTGTTTCGTCTGTTCGACAAGACAATGATTTTAATTTTCTCTTATTACATTGTATCGTTGTACTTGTAGCGAAACATTATACTACATATTTAATATCATCATTTTTACCAAAGAAATAGTGAGAAAAGCGGTAGCTTTTCTATATAAAATAGTGTAGAAAAGGTACCGCTTTTCTACACTATTTCTTCTTTACACTACCTGTCCTGGGTCCTGGTAAGGTACTTTATAACTTTGTGTCCTTTTATAGACGGTCACACGCAGTTCTGCAGTCAACTCTCCCTCAGAAAGAAGAGTACGTGTTACTAGTACGGATGACTCCACTGCAACGCAAGCTATACGACCGTTTCATGAATGAAGTCGTACGGTCCACGTCTGTGCCAAACCCGTTAAAAGCTTTCGCAATTTGTTGTAAGGTATGTAGCGCTGTAAAACATATGATTTTATTACGATAACATTGTAAACAATACTGTTCATGTTGAACAGTATTGTTGTTGTTTGTGAAGCCTCAATCCGCAAACATCAATCCTCAATCCTCAAAAGGTTGGTAAAGTACTTGTAACTCATCTGGTGTTGCGGGTGTCAATGGCCGGCGCCGATTGATTACCATCAGACCGTCTAACCATTTCCCGCTCTGTCCAAAAACAATAAATAAAATAATGTTAAAAGTAAACGAAGCGTGGTTTAAGCTTGGGCTTAGCAGTTATTCCAAAATACTTGATAATAGGTTAACACTTCAATATTTCTATTACAGATCTGGAACCATCCTGATGTCCTATACAACTTCCTCAAGAAGCGTAGTGAAGTAAACGCCGCTATTGAAGAAGACCTGGATTTAGAAGAAATTGGGGGCGTTACTAAGGCTGGACGTGCGCGTAATAATAAGACGCAACCTGGTCGGCGACCGGGCAAACCAAGGGTGAGTGTCTGCGTCATAGAAGAGACAGGCAGAGACATTTAATTAATTGATATAGAAAGAACATAATGTATTTATACCCACGCATAAAACATACACTTACGATTCTGTCAATATGATTGGTAATGTTATAAAAATTGGTTTTAGGGAGCTTCCAAAAAGCCAGCAGCGACCATACCGCCTAACACAACTACTGGTCCTATGGCGCCGCGACCCGATGGCAGCATTTATGGCAACGCAGCGTATCCTAACGCCCCATACGGTCCACCTTCCAACACTTTTAGACCTGACCAACCATCCGGGTCTTATCCGCCATACCATAACTATCAGAACCCAGGTCCAGGGTACTATCCGCCAAACCAAGGCTACAACCAGAACTATGACAGCAATTACTACCAACAACAACCACCATATGGGAACAATTACCCCAACCAATATCCTCAAAACATGCCTCCGGAAAGTGGGCAAGGGTATAACCAGAACTACTGGGGTAACGGGAACTATTACGGCAACTCGGGGTACTACAACAACCCTCAATACCAACAGAATAGTCAGCCGCCACAAGACTTCAGGAGCAACCCTCCTCCTGAGTACAATAACTCTCAGCATTACCCACCGAACTATAACGCGCCGCCAAATGACCAACCGTACCCAGGCAACTCGATGCAACCTTACTCTAATAACCAAGATAACTATACTAGTGGTCAGCAAAGACCTCCGTATCAGGGTTATAATCACCCTGGATATTCTGAGTACAGTGCCAATACGCCACAGGGATCTTATCCTAATAACTCCACGCCTCAGGGACCTTACCCCAACAATCCTGCATCTCAGGGACCTTATCCAAATAATCCCGCGCCGCAACAAGGATATTCTAATCAATCATATCCCCCTCCGTATTCTGCAAACACTTCTGGATATGGAAATAATTCTACTCCATATAACCAATTCGAAAATCAGCCGACGAATTACTCTAATTTCCCCAACAATATGCCTTCCAATCAACCTGACAATGTGCCAACTCAACCTGCTATTAAAAATGAACCCACTACTCACCCTGGGAACTATCCTCCCACTGAAATCAAAACGGAGCCGAATATTCCGCACAATTCACAAATTCCACAGACGCAAAACGCAAATGCTGTGCCATATAACAACCCTGGGTATGGCTATCCTCCTAATACGCCCGCTTATCCTGAACAGCAAGAAAGTAACTCCAACGCGAATAACTATCCGTGTTCATATCAGAATTTCCCACCACATCTTGAAACTAAGCAACCCCTGGGTAGTGCAAGCTCCGGTAGCCCTGTGACAGCATGGCCTATAACGGAATTAAAGACTGAAATTGATAAACTTAAAGCTGAAGAAAAAACTGAGATAAAGTCGGAATCTGATGGCGAAGTCAAAATAGAAGACTTGGATACAAAGAAAATAGTCAAAGATGAAAAGAAACCATACCAACCACTTTTGTTGAATGACCACACACAATCCCAAAATCAAAAAGTTGAAACTCCGAAAAAGAAAGACAAAGAGTCAAAAACTGATGGAGGTAAAAGTGATGGATCTGAATCTGAAGAAGAAATTCCGAGAGGAAAGGGTAGGCCACCGAAAGGTAAAGGCAAGGATAGTAAAAAATCAAAGGCAAAGAGTAAAGCGAAAGCTAAAGGTAGGAATGATAGGAAGACTTCGAAAGAGAAGAATAATGATGACTCCGATTCTGAGGAAAGTGAAAAGGAGGAGAAAATGAACAGGGAGGAGGAATTAGCTATGGTAAAGAAAGCTGAAGAAATGACGTACGATTGGGCAGCTGAATTGCTAAAAGATTACATTCCTGGGATTATTGAAAATTCTGCAAAGATGGAATTATTCTTTTACATACTGAACGAGAGTATAAAGCTTGGAGATAGGCTATTGTTGTTTAGCCAAAGTTTGTTTACATTGAATCTCATTGAAGACTTTTTAGAAAAGAATTATATTCCGGGGACAAATTGTCTCTGGGAGAGAAATACTAACTATTACCGTAAGTGTGAATTTGAAGGCATTATCAGTATTTCATTTAATATCAATAACTAACAATATTTAAACATCTCTTTGCAGGTTTGGACGGTTCTACACATGCTTTGGAGCGTGAGAAGCTGATAAATGAGTTTAATGCCAATCCGCACATATATTTGTTCCTCGTGTCGACTCGCGCAGGGTCACTCGGCATTAATCTCGTTGGCGCTAACAGAGTAATCGTGTTCGACGCCAGTTGGAATCCTTGCCACGACACGCAAGCAGTTTGTCGAGTTTATAGGCAAGTAACACTACAAAATGTCGATACTTTGGATACAATAAACATTTGTTTTTCTTAAAATCAACAAAAACAAGTCAATATTACACATATATATCTTTAACTTATTTATTTTAATTACACATATATTCTCTAATCAATATGTATTAACTATTTAGATACGGTCAACGGAAACCTTGCTTCGTCTATCGCTTCGTGATGGACTGTTGTCTTGAGAAGAAGATCTACGATCGTCAGATCAACAAGCAAGGCATGGCTGACCGCGTCGTCGACGAGTGCAATCCTGACGCAGTGCTCTCTATGAAGGAAATCACTAATTTATGCTTCGATAATGATGAAAAGGTATGTCTATTACTTCTTATTAAATAATTAATTTCTTAGATTGAGGATGTATGATAATGATAATACTTGTTTTATAAAGCAAAAACAATTTATTACATTCTTGGTATACATAATCACTATATACACTCAGAATAATGTAATCGTTATTCTTCCTAAAAAATCTTAAGTTCCTTTGCAAACAACGTCGTATTGTAAGCTATAATCACAACATAGACATTTTTTAAATGACATCACAATTTTATACGACTGTGTTTTATATGTGACTGAGCTAAAACTACTTTATATTTGTTCCAGGAAACTGAGATAAAAGATTTATCTGAGCACAAAGATAAGTACATAGATGTTCTAATGCAAGGCGTTATTACGCAACACGGAAGGATGTTGAGCAAGGAACCCTTCCAACACGAGTCACTGCTAGTCGATAGAAAGGAGAAGAAACTGTCTAGTGCCGAAAAGAGGCTGGCGCAAAGAGGGTAAGTTGTTATGAATGAGGGTACATGTCATCATCCCAAATTGCATAAAATATTTTTAGTTGTTTGGGATGACTTGTTTTGTAAAGTAAATGTATTGAGGATTGTGAATTAGAGAAATGTACCACAGACATAAACATAAAAAATGCTGCATTTTTTGTATACATATGTGGCAAAATTGCACTGCATTCTCTCTTTGAAGTCGTAGTCGTACTATCAAGTAATGATTAAACATTTATTGGCGAAATTCGTTGTAATTATGTCAAACGTTTAAGAAAATTCAGTTCATTCTACATTGGTCCATTGGAAGTTGGGATAATTAATGATTGATTATTGCCTATCTGTGCAGGTATGAGTTAGAAAAGAAGGCAGCATTAGCCCCGAAGCCGACGACAGCGTACCGTACAGTGCGCACTGCGGACGGCGCGCTGGTACAGCGGCCTGTCGCCTCCGTGCGGCCCATGCAACATGGCGCGCGGTGGATACCGGCCGACGTATGGCGCAGGCAGGGCATGACGGCGCAGGAAATGACTCTACCTCTAGGTAAGTTACTTCATTCTACTATACCTCTTAATACATACAAATCCACACAACTGTTTCAGTAATGTTTACGGGTCCCATAAAACTAATACAGGACGCCCGATTAGTTTCAAGCTATACCGGGACTCATAATGATCAGCTATGAATGATCTGACTGCACAGCGAAAGTACATTGCTTTGTGAAAATTATTAAAATCTTTTATCTTCTTCATATTTCCTTCTTTGATGACTAGTTTACTGACCAAAATTAAGTTTGAATCTGTTTAAAAACGCATTACTGTTAGGATAAAGGAAATTTAAATGAACGCCTTAAATAAATTACTTTTATTCTCCAACAGATGTCGTGATACCTACAAACTCGGCCGAGAAGACAAATATAGTTTTGAAGGCCGGTCAACGAGTCATGGTATTAAAATCACCCAAAGGAATTTACATGCAGCTGGAATCAGGCAAAATTATAGCCATCAAGACTTCATTTAAGGGATTGGGACAAAAAGGTGGCGACAACAAGGATAATAGCCCCATAGGAAAAAAAGGTAAGGACTAGTTTTCATGTGCGCAGAAATGTTATACAATTTTATTATAACGATACCAGAAGTATCAATTAACGTAAGGGACATTTTGACGAAAATAAGTTATATATATCATTGGATCCAGAATTTTGCGCTCTATCGAATGGTATTATTAAAAAAAATCTATCGTTAAAAAAAGAGCCCTTACAGTAAAAATTTTTGGCCTGCGTAAAACGATTTATGACAGAAAAATTGATGTAACAGACAGTTATATATTTTTTTCTCTGAAAAATAAAGTAAGTCATAGTATTAAATAATTTACACCCTTACCTTAAACCTCAAATCAGTCGATTTAAATAACATGTCCCTTACTTTAATTTAAGATTATTGTTTTTTCTAAATTATTCTCTTACATTATTATCTCACTAAACTATCTTTATTTTAAGCTCCTTACTACAATATGCCGATTACGTAATAACTAGAAATCAAATATTATACATATAATACATTAAATATTGTAAAGAAAGTTCCGAAAACTATTTGAGCGAAAAATTATTTACAAATATGTTTAAAGAGTATAACTATGCATTTCATGTTCCTAAGAAGGACAAATGTCTCTTTTGTACTAAAAACGAAAATAATCCGGATATGACGACTAATGAACAGTTACAAGCTCATTTATTGGAAAAAGAAGCCACGTATAAACGCTTTCATATTCATCAAAATCAAATGCGCGATAGTACGTTTGTTTTATCAAGTTTCGATCTTCAAAAAGTTTTAGCGACACCTTACGGCGAAAGTATGCAGTTGTATTATTCCAGAAAGTACGCTGTGTTCAATTTTACAGTATATGAGTGTGGAACGCAGAACGGATACTCTTACATATGGGGTGAGGCTGACGGTAAGAGAGGAAGTTGTGAAATAGCAACATGTCTGTATAACTACTTAAAAGAACTCGATAACAGAGCAGTGAAGACAGTATTATTTTACTGTGACAATTGCACGGAGCAGAATAAGAATAAAGTTATATTTTCAATGTTCAAACATTTCCTCGAACAATCTAAAAATCTAAAGGTTATTCAAATGAATTACCTTCTAGCCGGACACACATATATGCCAGTTGACAGCATGCATGCTGTTATTGAGAGGGAAGTCAGAAAGTTAATTGTTTGGGCACCTTCGCAATGGCCAAGTTTCATAGAGAGCGCTAGAAAACAGCCTAAGCCATATAACGTAAGTGTCTTAGAGCATACAGATTTCATTAACTTCCAGGATCTGGCGGATTCTGTATTCACTCAAGCTACTATTAAAAATAAAGATCTGCGAATGAAAAACATAAGAGTGTGCACATTTAAAAAAAATGCTTTCACGAAAATTGAAGTTAAATATACAATGTTAGAGACTGGTGATACTTACGACATAGAGCTCTCCAAAGAATTAATTCCAAAGAATTTTAATGCAAGAGGAAAGGGTAAAGGGATTGGGAAAAGAAGTGCTGCTAGAGGTAAAATTAAAAAAAATATAGACAACAAAAATGAATCTGCAGCTGAAAGTACTAGCAATGACATAAGTCAAAGGAACACAGACAATTTGCCATCTCTATATAAAGAGAGGCTTCCAATTTCCATTCCAAAATACAATGATCTCAAAAAATTGTGCGACACGGGCATAATACCAAAAAGATTTCATGTTGAATATTTGAACCTGCCGACTAGATCGTCAGTTAAAGATACCCTCATTGAAACTGACGACGATGAAGATGTGAAGACAGCTGATGACGATAACTAGATAAAATACCAAATAGAAAAAGTTATTTCAACCCTTCCGATTTCACCATTAAAAAAGTTTAATTTACTAATAGTTATCATCATAATCTGTCTGCCCATTCCTAATTATTATATATTTATTCTTGTAATAATATATATATAAGTGTTCATGTTTTATATTATTTTATTCATTTTTTTCTTCAGTCAATTCATATTTTTTCATCGTCTTTCGTTTCCAGTACATTCATTCAATTATTCAATAAATAAGACTGTTGATTAAGTTTGAGAAAACATTTTTTTCTTTTTTTATTATAAAACCAATGAAACGTAAATATTAAAAGTACATAGTTTGTACAACTGTTAATTAAGGCCTTAGCTTTGTTCAATCATAAGAGATCATGGAGTCAAATACATAATTATATTTTTTTAAATTGATTAAAAGGTGTGTAAGACTGTTAATTTTAGGACATTTATTTAAACTTAACAAAAACTGTTATAGACTGATTAGTGTGTTGAATTTATAATAATTACGCAGACATAAAAGTCGAAAATAATAAAAATATTTTAACAAGAAATCGTTTTATTTTTGTATCCCTAAATTTCATTTAAATTTGTGATAGCTAAGCTCATTAATCATGCAAAGAACCTATTTCCAAAGTATCAAAATACCATAATTTTAGTAGATAATCTATAGTTACATCAAACTGCAATAATATAAAAGTTCTTTACAGTAGAATTTCGTATAATTTTCTATTTCTTTTGCTGCTTACGCTATGCTTGACGGTTTACACATAAAATATTGGTAACGTAAGGCACAACTAAACATATTTTTTTAATGTAAGGGACATGCTATATTTTAAACTGCTGGGTATTCCAAAATATTAACTTTATAGCATGAAAGAAGAAGAAATTCTAAGAAACTTTGTCCTAGACACAATTAAAATAGGAAGCACCAGTTAAAAGTTATAGAGAGATTTAAAAAAATAAAATCGTTTTTTGGCTCTCCTGAAAATACGTGTTTTGTCCCTTACATTAATTGATACTTCTGGTGTCGATAAGTCTTTATAACACTGTATTTCCTTCCAGTTTTAGGCAGTCGCCCAGTATCAAACATCCCGGGCTCTCTAAAAAATAATTCAGCAATAACAATCACTTCAAAAGGTCCCAGACCTGGTTTCCACAGAGTGATTCGTCCGTCCATAATCGGGCAGAACAAAATGAGACCCATGATGCATGGACAAAAAATATCCGACATCAGGAGTCGACTCGGTGAATTGCGATCGTATTCAGGAATGCGACCAAAGTCTCCATTACAAGGGAGATTGCTACGACCCAGCTTGCCTGGATCAGTGAGTATTACAAAAATTCCCAGAGAACCCAAGAAATCTGAAACCGATGGCAATGAATCTGGCTCTACCAGTAAGATGGACGTAAATTCTGAAGAAGATACTCAAATATTAGATAGTGATGATGAGGACGACAATAAGCAACAAGATTCAAAATCATCTTCTGAAGTAGAACAAGATAAGAACAAAATAGAAACTGCAGAACCCCATACGTCTAGCCAACCAGAAGAGCCAAACAGAACAGCTGAGACTGAACCAAAACCTGAAACAGAACCTATCGTCTTAACTACAGATGAAAAGTTGCCTTCTGAGGAAACTCTAGAAAATAAACCTATAGAAGAAAACATCATAGAACCATCTAAAATGCAACATCAACATACAATAGATATGTCCAGACTGGAGAATGCAGAAATGTCTAGAGTAGATGTAGCAGAGATGTCTAGAGTAGACGCAGCAGACATGTCTAGAGCAGACGTAATAGACATGTCTAGAGTGGATACAGCAGATTTAAATCGTAGCTCGAACGATGCTGTTGAAAGGAAAATAAATCCACTAAAAAATTATAGGCACCAAAGACCAGGTGGTCGAACATCACTCGAATCGAGCCTTAGTCAACTAGAGCGCACGGCGAGCGTTCTGAACAAAGATGGCATGCCAGACTTCCGGAGGAACTTAGACGACATTACACAGTCTTACTCTCCTACCGGTGAGGAGAAACCTGGCGCTAAGACCAAAAAACGTCGCTCGCCCGCCAAGCCTGAAGCGGTGACAGAACCCACGCACACCGCGCACCCCGCCCCAACTGTGACCGCGCCCGTACCGCATAGCGTGTCCAGTCTGCTGGGGCCCGCCGCACCCCCGCGACAGCGCAAACCCGAGCCCGCGCCGCACGCCGCGCCCTCCGTGCCCAGCATGCCCAGTGTGCCCAGTATGGCCGGTATGCCGGGCATGCCTGGCATGCCCAACGTGCCCCACGACCCCATGGGCGCACACTCTCGCCTGCTGGGCCGTCCACACGAGCCCCCGCCACACCCCCACGCACACATGAAGCCGGCGCCCAGCATGCCGCTCAGCTTGAGTCACCCCGCCATGATGAGCGGCGGCACTGCAGCACCTGCTGACTTATCCAAGTCACCGGCACCGGGACCACTATCCCATGCACCGCTCGGAGCGGCTGGACCACCTGCACAAGGTTATCCTGTCGGTCATCCTAATCCTCCTCCCGATGGAGCCTATCCTCAGTACCCAGGTAAATTCTATTCATTCAGACAAACATAATTTTGTTCGAGAATAGATAACTAATAACCGGATATCCACAGGTTACGGAATGGGTTATGGCGCATATCCGACACCGGCGTACTACGGCGGATACGGCGGCAGCGCGTACTACCCTGGTTACCCCGGTCCGGGCGGCGCGATGCCCCCGTACGCGGGCGCGCCGCCGGCCCCCACGTACGCGCCGGAAGGGTACCTGCCGCCCAACCCGCAGTGGTAGACGCGGCTGACTGCTGCCTACATGCGAGGGTCGAGTGTGCCCTAGTTCAGTGTTAAGATTGATGTGCGTGACCGAGTGTTCCTCTATAAAGATTGACTTGCTTCCTTGTTAAGCGAGTAGCGTGGCTTTAAATATTCACTATCGTATTCTTCCTCCGGAGCTCGATGAGCCGCGCTGGATTTGTTCTTATCATATTTATTCTCCTTTATAAGTATATTTATCCGATGTATCCGTAGTTCCACGACTTACTTAAATTTGTTCCAAACACGTCAGTCTGATGTGAATTTGGGTATTATGAAATATTTTTCTGTATGTCTATTTATCCCCGTGATTTTACATTCTGGGGAATACGAAATTATTTTCTAAAATGGTAACTATTAAAACTTTTTTACACACCGTGAAATTTATATCGTTTTCGTCCCAAAATAAAATGGTTCTGTCTTAGTAATACATCGTTTTACAAAGAAATTAAATGTTAAAAAAAACATTAATATTTGAACCATTGTAAAAAGCAAACTTTGAAAGCGCAAATCGAAATTATCATAATTATTATAATTATATGAATAAATGAATAACGAAATTACATACAGTCAACATACATACATTATCGAAACATCCGGTAATTCTTGGTGAAGTATTTCTAGGTAGTTACATCCAGTGTTCCATGTGCGTATTTCGGATGTTTTTTAAATTGAAAAAAAAACGACATCTTATTATTTTTTGTTTTTACTTTAAATATCACAACTTGTCTTATGCACATAAGACAAGTTGTTTAGCCGCGAGACGAAAACAATATAAATTTCACGATGTATAGGTACATTTTATAATACTGTAACATACCAGTCAGTTTTGAAAGTATATGGCGTTTTCATCAGTAGGCCACACTATCAATGATTGGATTTATTCTGCGCATAACTTGTATCTTGTATATCTCAAGCTTTTGTTGTTAATTTATTTAGAAAATAAATAATTGTCACAAAATTTTAACGATTTATTCTAATATTTTCGTATATACTTTGGAACATAGATACTTGTGTAAATTTATACTAAAATATACACTTATATGTATTATGATTTTATAAATAATTTCAATAAATGATAATGTGATTATTCCTAAGTACTTACCTTGAAACGTTTTGTAAAATAAAACATTAATTAGAGCGATCTTCAGGAAAGTGTCGTATGTGTATGTATTATACATTAACTATTAATATTGTAATGGAATGCGTGAATTTCTCCAAGCTAATTACTCAATGAGTGTAGAATTTTCAAGTACATATTCAATCCCACTAATAGTTAGGTGTGGTCGGTTGTCAGTAAGTCCTTGATTACTGTGGCTATGGATCGATTACTGGATGTGATATGTTGCTACATAGTCGTAAGTCGAATATAGCTTGTACGGAATATTTATCAATCGTAATATTAGATAGGCGCCCTTAGTATCTTAGAAACTTTAGTTTCTCATTTAACCTACAGGTCCGTGATATGTTTTTACATAGTAGTTTTATGTATGCAAATGCTATATGCATAGAGAACTATTTATCTAATTTTTAATGTGTTTTAAACGAAATGATCTGATTGCGAAGTCGTTTTTAACTTTATTGTAGTCATACATTTCTATTTTTTCTTTGGTGTGTTTTCGGATCCAATTATTTTTTTACGTCACAGCATTGTCTAACTTTGCTGTGAATAAAACATTGACTTGGTTTGTTGATGTAGTAACTGGACAAAGTCTGTTTACTTATTTACATTAACGTGGAAATAAAATAAAGAAGTCTCGATACACGTTGTCCTTTCGTTAGCAGTATTAGTTGTCGCTTGTGAATATGATCATAAGAGATTAAAAATGTAGGGTAAGGTAAATTATAAGTCTTAAATTAAAAATGTTTCTGTATTTAGAGGTAATGTGTGTCCACTGACATTTTTGTATAACTTGTAGCACGCAAAATATTGTATTATTGTAGTAGGAAATTGACTAGAGAACTCGATGAGAGTTCAATACACGAACTAAAGACTTGATTGTTTTGTTTTTTTATTATTTTTATATTTTACTAATGTGCCGCTACACACCAGATAAAAAGTAGAAATATTGCCGTGTATTATTTTAAAATTAGTATTCAATCATTTATGTATGTTGTCCTGTGTACAAATAGCGTTCGAAATTACTGTTCGAAGTGATACAATAATAAATATTGCATTTTAAATTGGTCAACTAGTATTGTACCGGCGATATCCAATAAAGAAATCAAAGTAAACATCAATGTATTTTAATTTTTATTTAGTTCCACATTAATTTCATAATGGGTCTATTAATAGTAGAGCCTTTGGTTATTGTCCGATGTCTGATGAAACTGGATGGGATGTAATACCTGTCGCGGTTGACCTTGCATCTGGTTTTTGCTAACAAAAAATGATTTGCCCAATAAACGCTATTGTGAAAATATCAATCTATTTTAAACGCTGCGCCGCTAACGATTCGAATTGCGTGACTGTCTTTTATGTTTAGGTACTTAACAGATATTGTGCTCTTAACTATCACAGTATGATCATCACGATAGATTGGGTCCAGTCCTTGAATTATTCAATTTCAAACTGCGTCTTAATAATATGATACGTCAACGGAAGATGCGCACGAGTTGAATACATAACATAGCATAGATTATGTGTAATTGGTCACGGAGCGTCTAATTAAATATCAAACTAGTTATTCTTTGTTGAGACACCTGAGGTTTGTATTATACAATTCTTTACAAATGTCATAAAAATTCCGCTGCTTTTCTGAAAAAGGTTAGGTAGACTACATACTTGGTACGATGGATGAGCACACAGATCTGTTGCATGATTTACATGTTATTTATGAATGGTGTTATGGCTCGGTTTGTAAAGAATAGTAAGACAAAGAAAATGTCCAGAACTCGTTTATGCGATAAAAAAAAATAATTGTCTGCTGGGATCAACGATGAAGATTTACACTAAATGCATCTGAATAATCTTCAACATGATGTGTATGTACAACGTATAATAATACGTATATTTATAGGTCTCACTCAACTTATTCGTATTGTTAGGCCAGTATTGTGTTTTATAGTTTAAAACTAACATCATAAATAACAAGCAACTGTCTAAGTACCACAAAGGAACAAAAGCGTAAAGTTAATCTTCGTCAATGTTATGCGTTGGTTTCCTACTCCTTTGGCGGGGAGGGCAATGACCAAGGCTCAAGACTTACCATTGAACTATTTGTAATGGTGACGAATCGTAAGATAAACCATTAATTGTTTCTTAATACCTATTTAAAATAAACCTATAACTGACCATTTTAGTACTGTTTGCCTTGAACTAAAAAATGTTAAATTAACTCTGTTTTATTTAAATTTGTAGTAAGATGAAGGTGAAGGCACGTTGGGCCAGTTGACCGTTTTAGAGCTATTATTTATTATGCTAGACAAAGTTAGCAGTGTGGTGCAACGTTTACAAAGTTTTATTTATTTGTTACCATTAGTGGTCTGAAAGCTCATGGTCAGGTAATTAGTCACGTAGGTGTTGGTTCTATAGCTCTAATCATCACAATAGGTATTATATACGACGCGAGATACATAATTAAAATTATTACATAAGTCACTTGTAGTTCGTACCTACCTACAAAGGCGATGGCTGGCAGAGCAGCGTAATGATACAATGTATACGTATGTATAAGTAGGTTATGCTACAAGTTACAATAGAATAGTGGAAACTTAATTAGGTCTAAAATTAATTTTGTAATAGGTGGACACTTGGATAGGCACACACCTATGACAGTGCAGTAGGAGCTACTGGCTTTTATTCCCAGGTCAGGTGTGGTTGAGGTTACCGGAGGCCTCCCATTCCTGAAACCCAACGATCCTCAAACTCCCAATCCTCAAAAGGCTGGTAACGCACTTGTAACGCCTCTGGTGTTCCAGGTGTCCAGGGGCGACGCCGATTGCTTACCGTCAGGTGATCCGTCTGTTCGTTTACCGGCTTATCCTATAAAAAAAACAAGAATGATATAGGTAGGTGCTTTCCATAAAGTATATGAGCCGAATAGGTAGGTAGGTACGAGAATATAGAAATAGTGCGAGAATGTTGTTCAACATTATGGCTCATTGATCTCTAGTTAATTTATCATTATTAGGGATTTTTTTATGGGGGAAAAACATCGAATGACTGCTCCCGCCTGGGTGAGGCGGGAGGGAGTGTCAGACTCTTACTGACTAAAAACCACCCCGTTCCTTCTCCTGCACGTCGAGCCGGAGCCCCGGTAATCCGTTAGGTTCTATATACGGTGTACCACAGATGTAAAACTATTACTCTTCAGAGCCTTCTGTCAGTCATTTTATACGTGCAGTCTGTGGATCAGATTTACGAGGCGGGCTTATAATGCCCTGCGTGTGCAGTACAATGATGCACTGAGGGCAGTGTTGAGGAAACCCAGGTGCTGCAGTGCTTCCGCAATGTTTGCGGATGCTTCCATCGATGATTTCTTCTGCATCATTCGAAAAAGAACTGCATCAATGATGAGCAGGGTACGTTCCAGCGCCAATGCTGTCCTCGGAACGTTGGCTTACAAAATAGACAGTCCGTTTATTGTGTACTGGGCCAGTGTACACTTGCTTAGAAATAAGAAATAGACTCCTGTTCCGAACTATTAATTTACTGTATTTGTCTATTTTTTTAACTTCTTTTTAGTTTGTTTACTAACAAATTACTAACATTTGATGTTTTGTATTATTGTGTGAAGTACTAACAACCATACTAACAAATTCAATTTACTTATTTTACAAGTTTTTCTTTAATTCTTCTAAAAGTGTATGGACCTACGTCTGAAATAAAGATTATTATTATTATTATACTTGTATTTTAGGTTAAAACCTCACCCATTTCTGGGGAACTACACCAGAGTTGCGGACTTTTGGTCAAAGCAACTTTGGGGGTGATACTTGTGATGATCTAATCTAATCTATTGATAAGAATTTTCGGACTATTCTGCATGGTGTTGAGTATAACTGCTTTCTGTAGGAGTGTAAATGTGAGGGGATGTAAATCGAGGGTCTTTAGACTTGTGTGTAGTGTTTTGGGGATGACGCCTGTGCTAGATATAATAATGGGAATGGTCTTAACAGTGTGAACTTGCCACTGAGATTTGAGCTCAATGGTCAAGTCTGTATATTTAGAGAGTTTGTTAGTGTGAGTCGAACTTAGGTTATGGGTGTTAGGTATGGCTATATCTATTAGATACACTATTTTGTTTCTCTTGTCGTGAAGTGTAATGTCAGGTCTGTTGTGGTGTATGGTTTTGTCGGTTAGTATGGTTCTGTCCCAATACATTTTAAAATCGGGTGAATCTAGGATGATTTGGGGTGTGTACTTGTAGTATGGAGTTTTCTCTGCTATGAGTTTGTGTTTGAATGCGAGTGCTTGGTGTATGATAGCTGCAACCTGGTCGTGTCGGTGTTTGTAGTCTGTTTGTGTGATGGATGAGCATGCCCCTGTTATATGTTGGATCGTTTCAGGTTGTTTGTGGCAGTGCCGGCAATGGTCACTGCCAAGGATGCTATCGCGGATTATGTATTTTCTGTAGTTCTTGGTGTCAATCACTTGATCTTGAATGGCTAACATGAAACCTTCTGTTTCGGGGAACAGCTCGCCTCGCTTTAACCATGCGTTTGACGCTATCTTGTCAACGATAGGATTGGTTAAATCGAGACGATGTCGGCCATGGAGCGATTTCTGTTGCCAAGCTTGTATCTTCTGTTCTTTGTTGATAGTTGTAATTTGTTTTGTTCGGTCTGCTAATGAGAGTGGTGTGAATGTGTCTGCCTGACATACAGTTTTATGTAATAATGAATGTTGTGAGCGGTTGTAAAAGAACTTTCTGAGTAATATGATCTGATTATTATGAAGGTTTGTGATATCAATGAGTCCTCTGCCACCCTCAATTTTAGGCAGGGTTAATCTCTGAATACAAGACCTAGGGTGATGTTTTCTGTGTTTAGTCATAGTGGTATTAATTATTCTTTGTAATGTTGTGAGATCAGTTTGAGTCCAGCGAATAATACCAAATGAGTATGTTAGAATCGGGATAGCGAATGTGTTTATCGCTTTGATGGTGTTTTTTGCGTTAAGGTGAGTATGTAATATCTTGTGTAATCTGTTCCTAAGTTTTTCTTGTAATAGTTTTTTTGTGTCTTTAAGGTGAATTTCTGTAGACTGATAATAACCTAGGTATTTATAACCCTCGCTAGGATCAACAGCTTCTATTAGTTCTTGGTTGTCTAATTCGTGTTCTATTGGTTCTGCTATTCCCTTAACAATTGACTGAATTTTGCACTTATCTATTCCAAACTCCATGCAGATGTCATTTGAAAAAGTTTGTGTTATATCAGCGAGGGTGTGTATTTCATTCCGGTTGCTAGCGAATAGTTTTATGTCATCCATGTACATGAGATGAGTGAGGGTTGTATGCTGAGATTCGTGTTTAATTTTGAAACCTGTTCTATTATTTTTGTTGAGCATGTTCGAGAGTGGGTTAAGTGCCAGGCAAAACCACAGGGGGCTTAGCGCGTCACCTTGGAAGATACCTCTTTTTAATGGGATACATTCTGTTTCAATGATGTGAAACAGAATGTATCCCATTAAAAAGAGGTCTGTTTCAATAAGGCATTATTGTTTCTAAAAAGTCTATGATTACGGGGTGGATTTTATAGTGTTTTAGAATATATATGAGCCAAGAATGTGGTACAGAATCGAAAGCTTTTTTGTAGTCAATGTACATGGTGACAATGTCGCGTTTCTGCTTAAGTGCTTGTTTACAGGCTACCGCGTCAATAGTGAGTTGCTCTTTACATCCCTGGCTATTCTTCCGACAGCCTTTTTGTTCTTCTGCTAATATGTTGTGCTCCTGTATGTGTTTGTATATGGATTCACTAATACATGATGTAATGATTTTATATATATTCTGGAGACATGTGATGGGTCGATATTTAGCAGGGTTAGCGGTGTCTGACAGATCTTTTGGCAGCAAATATGTAGTGCCTCGTGTGATGTATTTTGGCATTGAGTTAGGTGACTGTATGAATGTGTTGATATGTTTGAGTAGTAGTGTGTGAGTGCATGTTAATTTTTTGTACCAATAGTTATGTATATTGTCGGATCCTGTAGCTTTCCAATTATGTGCCCTAGCGATAACTGTTTTCAGCAAGTGTAAGGAAACCTGATCAAATTTCATTTCGGGTGTATCTTTCCACCTTTCTATATCCTCCTCGATCCACCCATTTTGCCGATGTTCTATCGGGTTCGACCATATATTGGACCAAAAGGCTTGTAGGGACTCAGGGCTAGGTGGAGATGTGGTAGTTTCTGGTGATGTGTTGTTTTGTTGGGCTAATTTTCTATAGAATAATTTTTCGTTATTGCAGAATTGTTTATTTTGTGTCTTCCTAATTGTTGTTTCCTTATATCTTCTTAATCTATTTGCAAGTGTATTGAGTTTTTGTTTTAGGGTGTCTAGAAAATGTATGATGTCGGTGTTTTCCGTTTCGTGATGAGTGTGAGTTTTGTATGTTTGTTTTATGTTATAGATGTGCATTTCTAGAGCTTCCGATCGGGTGCCCTTTGCATATTCTGTAAGTCTCCCAATGTGGGCCCTAAGATCACTAATTCTACGTTCTAAACGTTTTTGCCACCAAGGGACTTTGTGTGGTTGACTGGTGTATCCAGTATTATCTTTGACTCGTGCACCATTAAATTTTGCTGCAGCGTATGCTGCACAGTATATTGAAGTCTGGAGTGTTGAAAAATCTGTATCTGAAGAGAGTGTCTTTGGTAGTATATGATTATTGAGGTGACTAATAATAGCTGCTAATTTCCTCGAGGATTTTAGCTTAGGTAAATATGGTCTAGTTGTGGGGTCGGAGTCTTTGAATTTATTGTAAAGGTCTACGTACGTTACCTCTAATTGTTGGGTTATTTCGGTAGGGAGATATATGGTGTTTTGTCCTGTTAGTGTGTTTTCCTCTTCAGCGATTGTTGACATTTGTACTGCATTATGATCACCCATGGTAATCGTTGGTGTGGGTTGTGTTAACGATTCGTATATTGTGTGATGTGATACTGTATCATTGAAATTATCAGTATTTGCGGAAGCTAGTTCGTTTCTAACTTCTTCTCTGATTTGGTTTAATCGATCGACGGGGAGAAGCTGGTTATTAACAATAGATCTCCGTTGGTCTGAGATTCTTTGTGCGGAAAGATGTGCGATAGAGGGGCATTTTGAGATGATGTCTTGATGCAGTAGTGGTCTGTATGTGGTTAAATTTGTTTCGAGGTTTGTTAAGCGATAGTAGCTTCTCATAATGGTTTCGTTTAGGTGATCAGTCCATCGCATTCTACGGGAATGCGAATGGTCGTTGTCTGTATGGTGTGTTGATGATGTAGGTTGGTTTTGTAGTAAGAGTGTAACTTCTTCCTTAATTTTTTGGATTTCCTTTTTTGTAAGCAAGTTGCGCTGGACAATAGCACGGCGTTGATCTCCTATTCGTTGCTTTGAAGCATTCATTTCTGGGAATTCAGAATTAAAGCGTATGTGTAATGGCGTCAGGTAAGTTCTCGTGTTTGTTTCGAGATCTGTGAGGATGAAATAGTGGCGCATTATGAAAATATTCATACTTTTAGACCACGTTTTACGTGTGCGGCGACCACCTTGGGCGGGTGCAGTAATTTCGGCTGAGATAGCCTCCTGCACAACATCCCTAGTGGATGAAAGTGATGATAGAGACGAATTAGGTGAGCTTGGTTGTTGAACGTTGAGATATGATGCTGGCGATGAGGGGATGGATGAGAATAATGATGACGTTGGTGAGGAACATGATGGTGATTGTACATGTCGTGCTGCAACAACTTGTGGCTGGGCAGCTTGCGATACGGTGCCCTCCCCAGAGTACGAAGGGCAGCCCAGGCTGGTAGGCCCGGGGCGGGATTCTCCATCGTTGTTAACTCCGGTACCCGCCTGGGGTATTACTCTACTTCTTAGTCGCATCGCATAAATGTGAGGGGTTGTTTTATATGAGGAATGGGCAAGAGTAGATATTACGACAAAAGAAGTGAAAAGTTTAAAAGTCGAGGGAGTTAAAATAGACAGAGGAAATTATAGGAGACGAAATTTAGGAAAATAATACATGTTGGCCTGTGACTGTGCCAAATGGGACCGTTAGTTGGAAGGGTGTCGCCGAGGGGTGAGTGGCTGTTATATTTGTATCTCCATTAAAAGGGTGGGTCTAGTAGTTCTTAGTGACCTATTAATAGTACATGCCTTCCCTAAGCCCCCCACCACGTCAAGGTGGCCCCGTAGGGGGTTAAGGTGGCCCCGTAGGGGGTTATTATTATTATTATTATTATACGTATGTTTAAGGTTCAAACCTCACCCATTTCTGGGGAACTACACCAAAATTGCGGGCTTTTGGCCAAAGCAACTTTGGGGATGAAATAATATATGGTAAATTAATCTATAGATAAAAACTTCCTAACTATTCTGCATGTATTGAGTATGACTGCTTTCTGTAGGAGTGTGAATGTAAGGGGATGTAAATCAAGGGTCTTTAGACTCGTGTGCAGTGTTTTAGGGATGACGCCTGTGCTAGATACAATAATGGGGACTGTCTTAACTGTATGAACTTGCCACTGAGTTTTGAGCTCAATGGTTAGGTCTGCATATTTGGATAATTTATTAGTATGAGTGGAACTTAAGTTATGCGTGTTAGGGATCGCTATATCTATTAGGTATACTATTTTGTTTTTCTTATCATGAAGTGTGATGTCAGGTGGGTTGTGGTGTACAGTTTTATCGGTCAGTATGGTTCTGTCCCAGTATATTTTGAATTCGGATGAATCTAAGATGATTTGGGGTGTGTACTTATAATATGGAGTTTTTTCGGGAATGAGTTTATGTTTGTGTGCGAGTGCCTGATGTATAATAGCTGCGACCTGATCGTGTCTGTGTTTGTAGTCTGTCTGTGTGATGGATGAACATGCGCCGGTAATATGTTGGATTGTCTCTGGTTGTCTGTGGCAGTGTCGGCAGTGATCACTGCCAAGGGTGCTGTCGCGAATTATATATTTTCTGTAATTTTTTGTGTCAATAATCTGGTCTTGGATCGCTAACATGAAACCTTCTGTTTCCGGGAACAGCTCGCCTCGCTTTAACCAAGCGTTTGACGCTATTTTGTCAACAATAGGGTTGGTTAAATCGAGTCGATGACGGCCATGGAGCGATTTTTGAGTCCAAGTTTGTATTTTTTGTTGTTTAGATATTGTGGTCATTTGTTTGGTGTGGTCTGCTAGAGAGAGTGGTGTGTATGTGTTTGCATGACAGATCGCTTTATGAAGTGGGGAATGTTGTGAGCGATTGAAGAAGAATCTTCTGAGTGCTGTGATTTGGTTGTTGTGAAGGTTCGTTATATCAATGAGTCCTCTGCCACCTTCAATTTTTGGTAAAGTTAACCTCTGAATGCAAGCCCTGGGATGATGTTTTCTGTGCTTAGTCATTGTAGTGTTTATTAGTCTTTGTAATGTGGTGAGATCTGTTTTCGTCCATCGTATGATTCCGAAAGAGTAAGTTAGAATAGGGATAGCAAATGTAGGTATTAATGGCTTTGATTGTGTTTTTTGAATTGAGTTGTGTGTGTAGTATTTTGTGTAGCCTATTTTTGAAATTTTGTTGAAGTATTTTCTTGGCGTTTTTATGGTGAATTTCTGCTGATTGGTGGTATCCTAGATATTTATAGCCTTCGTTAGGGTCTACAGATTCTATTATTTCGTGGTTCCTAAGTTCGTACGATGTTGGTTCTACAGTTCCATTGATGAGTGATTGAATTTTGCACTTATCTATTCCGAATTCCATACAGATGTCATTCGAAAAGGTTTGTGTGATCTCGGCGAGGGTGTGTATCTCGTTAAGTGTGCCTGCAATAAGTTTAATGTCATCCATGTACATGAGATGAGTGAGCCTTGTGTGTTGTGAGTTGTGTTTAATTTTAAATCCAAAATCATTTTTATTTAACATGTTAGACAATGGGTTAAGGGCCAGACAAAACCACAAGGGGCTCAGTGCATCACCTTGGAAGATGCCTCTTTTTATCGAAATGAATTCTGTTTCAGTAATTTCATTTGCGTTGTGTATCTTTAATTTGGTATTCCAGTTGGGCATTATTTTTTCTAAAAATTTAATGATAGTGGGGTGAATTTTATAGTGTTTTAAAATGTAAATTAACCAGGAATGTGGGACGGAGTCATAGGCTTTTTTATAATCAATGTACATAGTGTGTATATCGCGTTTTTGTTTGAGTGCTTGTTTGGATACTACGGCGTCGATGGTCAGTTGTTCCTTACACCCTTTACTATTTTTTCGGCATCCCTTCTGCTCTTCTGCTAATATATTGTGCTCATGTGTATGTTTGTATATAGTTTCGCTGAGGCAAGATGTAATGATTTTGTATATATTTTGTAGACAAGTAATGGGTCGGTATTTAGCGGGGTTAGCAGTATCTAATGGATCTTTTGGTAGCATGTATGTTATGCCTTGCGTGATGTATGGTGGCATTGTGTCAGGTGATTGAATGAATGTGTTAATGTGTTTAAGGAGTAGTGTATGAGTGCATGTTAGTTTCTTATACCAGAAGTTATGTATATTATCTGATCCTGCGGCTTTCCAGTTGTGTGTCCTGGCTATAACTGTTTGTAAAAGTTGTAAATTAATCTGATCGAATTTCATTTCTGGTGTATCCCTCCATCTTTCTTTGTCTTTCTCAATCCAGTTGTTTTGATGGTATGTGACTGGGTTAGACCAAATATTTGACCAAAATGAATGTAACGATTCGGGAGTCGGTAATGGTGTGTTATTTCCTTGTGAGTTGTTGTTATTTTGTTGTGTCAATTTTCTGTAAAATAGTTTTTCATTGTTGCAGAACTGTTTATTTTGTATTTTTCTAATCGTCGTTTCCCTATATCTCCTTAGTCGGTTTGTTAAAGTATTAAGTTTCTGTTTCAGGGTATCTAGGAAGTGTGTTATGTCTGTATTTTCTGGTTCGTGTTGAGAGTGTATTTTGTATACCTGTTTTATGTTATGTATATGTGTCTCAAGAGCTTGCGATCGAGTACCTCTTGTATACTCTGTGAGCCTTCCTATATTGGCTCTGAGGTCACTAATCCTCCGTTCTAGCCGTTTTTGCCACCAAGGGACTTTTACTGGTTGACTAATGTTTTCTTTTGTTTCTTTGATTCTAGCACCATTAAATTTTGCTGCAGTGTATGCTGCGCAATAAATCGATGTCTGTAGTGTAATGAAATCTGTAGCTGAGTTTAATATGTTTGGAAGTATATGGTTATTTAGGTGACTTATGATTGCTGCTAGTTTTCTAGATGATTTTAATTTGGGAATATATGGTCTAGTCGTTGGATTGGATTCATTAAATTTGTTACAGTGCTTAGTGTACATCTGCTCTAACTGTTTGCATACTTCAGCTGGGAGATGTAGAGTGTTTTGTTCTGCTTGTGAAGTATTTTGTGCTATTTGTGGAGTGTTTAGGTCGCTAGCGCTTGTTGGTGTCGTTCTTCCAGTGTGGTCGTCGTTAGTAGTATATATCGGGTTTAGTTGTGTGACTATTTCATTTGTTGTCTGGTGTGATATTATGTAATCAGAGTTGTCTGTACTTATAGAGGCTAACTCATTTCTAACCTCTTCTCTAATCTCATTAAGTCGTGCATTAGATAAAAGTTTATTATTTACAATAGATCTGCGTTGGTCTGATATGCGTTGTGCTGATAAGTGTGCAATAGATGGGCATTTTGAAATAATATCTTGGTGTAATAGTGGTCTGTAAGTGGTTAAATCTGTTTCTAAGTTGGTTAAGCGGTAATAACTTCTCATAATAGTTTCATTAAGGTCGTCACTCCATCTCATTCTACGAGATGAAGTTTGATCAATGTTTGTAATATTATATTGTGACATTGAAGATTGGTTTTGTAATAGTAGTCTAACTTCATCCTTGATATTTAGGATTTTCCGTTCTGTAAGAAAGTTACGCTGGACAATAGCACGGCGTTGGTCTCCTATCCTTTGTTTTGATGCATTCATTTCTGGAAATTCTAAATTAAAGCGTGAGTGTAATGGCGTCAGGTAATTCTTTATGTTTGTTTCGAGTTCTGTAAGGATGAAATAATGGCGCATGATGAAAATATTCATATCTTTAGTCCACGTTTTTCGTGTGCGCCGGCCACCTTGGGCGGGTGCAGTAACTTCAGCTAACATAGCCTCCTGCACAACATCCCTGGCGGAGTGAAATGATAATGGGGATGAATTGGTTGAGCTGGATTCTTGATTGTTGAGGTATGATGCTGGTGATGAGGGTACGGACGAGAATAATGAAGATGTTGGTGAAGAACATGTTGACAATTGGTCATGTTGTGCTGCAACAGCTTGTGGCTGGGCAGCATGCGATACGGTGCCCTCCCCAGAGTACGAAGGGCAGCCCGGGCTGGAAGGTCCGGGGCGGGATTCTCCATCGTTGCAAACTCCGGTACCCGCCTGGGGTATAACTCTACTTCTTAGTCGCATCGCATAAATGTGAGGGGTTGTTTTATATGAGAGATGGGCAAGAGTAGACATCATGGCAAAAGAAGAGAAAAGGGTATCAAAGTTGAGGTAGATAAAGCAGATTGAGGAAATGACAGGGGAAGAACGTTGGGAAAAACATACATTTGGCCTGTGATTGTACCAAATGTATTGATGATTGGGACCGTTAGTTGGAAGGGTGTCGCCGAGGTGTGAGTGGCTTTTACATTTGTATCTCCTCTACAGGGTGGGTATAGTTCTTGGTCACCTAATTGTAGTTCATGCCTTCCGTAAGCCCCCCCACCACGTCAAGGTGGCCCCTTAGGGGGGTTATTATTATTATTAGGGATAGGACTGACATACGCTGTGCGGTATAAAAGACCCTAAAATTCAAAAGGAAATAAAAAAATTTCACGAAAATAAAATATTCTACAACTACAACCTCGAAAAACTAAATAGGTAGGTAGTTGAAGATCGTTGGTAATTTAGGTAAGTTGTTACTTAGCCACTAATCTCTGAGAATATTGCCACATCTTAATTTTTTACTCTTATATTTTTAAGGCAGACAAGTTTTTACGCATTCTTGAAGCCTAGGAAGAATATGCAACGAGTAATTAGGTGGATGCTTAACAGATTGTAGAGATAATTTCATGGATGAATTATTGTACAAATTATGATGCGGCCACCTTACTTATCTAACTTGTGTAAAACAAAACAACGTTGATTTGAAGTTAAATTATATACTTATTGTGCAGTGTTGGATTGGCGATGTTATATAAATTGTAAGCGCGGTAGCCGCTTGCTTCCAATATTATGAACGGTGAAGTAGTCGCCAGCGCAGTATTGGGCGGGAAATTGTAACGTCAACTTCTCGATAATAGTGTTGTGCAGTATTTAAGAGTTGAATAATCGAGAGATAGTTGTTACAGTGAAGTAGATAATAATATTAATTTTATTTAAAATGTGGCGGCGACTGATATTCGTGAGTATTAGTTTTATTTAAATAAAATGAATGTAAAACATGACTGCGTATTAAAATAAAATTAATTATTTTTAATATTATTTCTACTGAAATTGTGTAGTTGACAGTCTTAAGAATTAGTTCGCAATTTTTTTTGCTATTCTTAGGCAAGCAAAACTAAATATTCTAATTCTATTATAAAAAATTAACATGTAGGCAGATATTTTCATAATGAAGTACTTATTTTTTTATTGCAACGTTTTGACTTAATTAATTTGTAATCTAAATTTGATGGACAGGTACCGATTAGATAGTGGTCAAACATAATCGTAGATGTCTTCAAAAAGTATCACACAGTCTTACACAAGTGTAACGTCCTTAGCGAGCGATACAAATCAACATTAGTCCCAGGTATCTAGTCTAGGTGCATAATTTCTAGGTGAATTCTGTGCAAGCCTGCAGAGAGACAGTTCTTGAAAGTTAACCAAGGCCGACCAAGGGCATCAGTCTATCAAAATTTTCTCCACGACTGACTCAACGGTCGCATCCTATTAGTTTCGCTTTCATTTCAATATCTTTCACTGGGTACCCAAACCAAGCTCATTAACATTGAAATCATCCGTTCAGTGTTTTGCTATTGTCCAATTTTTTGACCGCACCGGTCAGAGTTTGATTCCTATGAGAATAGTGGTGATAAAGCGACGTAGACTCGTTGTGCGGTAGAACAAATGGGCGGTGTGGAGAATGACGAATGACTCTCCGATAGGGTAAAAACTCTTTGGTTGATATTGTCATATTGCTGGGTTATTGTTGTCATACAGCTCCCAATTATATTATACCTTCTTAATGCTCCTTCAGACAATCAGGCCATAACCCAAGTTAGACGCCGGCATGAAAAATGTATGCAAAGGCGAATGCCATTGCATACATTTTTCATTCAGATTTTCATCTGACGCCTGATTATGAGGTAAACCGCCTTATTGATCTAGTGGTCTGATGTAGACGCCTGGCGTGAGGTACCTAATTAGGCATCATTTCCGGGGAAACTGTAGGTTAGACCTACCCAGTATTAAAGCAATAGTAACCAAAATCTTAATTTTACCAAACCACTAATCATTACTTAGTTACAACATAACACTACCTGTTAAGTACCCAGCATTTGAGATGTTTTAGACATTAACAAGTTCACGTCTAGTTTAAAATAGGTACGCCTTTGTCTACCCTCAGAAGAATACGTTAAGTGTTTACACTAACAGGTCATTTATCTAAAACAAAAAACGCATTTGGTACCTTTAAAATTACGGAAATATTAAAAACATTCAATCACAAATAAAATATTACCTTTACCGATCTTAAAATAACAGTTTTGTCTGTTATTGTAACCTACGTGAGTCTTCGTCACACACACCGGTTCGATTTCCGTACGAGGACAAATATCTATTAGTAGTGTTGTGCTGACATTTGTTCTAAGCCTGTAAGTGTACATGATTTGTATGTTTAATGACTTAGGTGTTATTGTATGGAACAGGTATTGTAACAGATTATAACCGCTTGACGGTTCCTCATGGTACAACGTGTATGAAATGACGTGATCCTTATTTCCTTATGAATACTTTTTTGGGAAAAGAAAATAATGAACATTGTCTGTAAGCACCTAGGTACCTACCTATATAGGTAATAGGAACGATGAACTAGGTACCTATCTGCCTATGTTTCCTCTATTAAAATCTTATTTATCAACAAAAAAAAACCTGTTATCATACATTAGGAAGCAATTTACCTCTATAAAACACGTGTGAACAAAAACTATTCATCATTTTTATAACGCCCCATTAATTCATTAGATATCTGAATTATTAACAAAAAATAAATAAAAACAAATTAATTGCTATGCGTCTGAAAATAACTTTGAATAATTATTTGGTTTTTGCCACATCGGTACGAACAAAAAGTAGTAAACAGGATTGTCTAGATTAATTTATTTGTTTCAATTACTTACGTCTTCACACGTTGGTATTTTGAGAATAATACCTAGTTACTTAGGTAGGTAGGTATCTCTATCTATGTGGGTTATGTATAACTAGGTATTATTTTTAATTAGGGCCAGAGAGTGAACCAATTGCCAATTGAAATTTTTATTCCGTGTATACGGATACACAGAATAAAAATTTCAGGTTCAGGAACTTAACTAACTAGCCGTACAAGTCGACCAAAGCACAGGCAAACAATTACAAAAAGTAATAAGGACTTACTTATATCTATTCTACTAATGCTTTCTACTAAAACTTTTTAAAAGGACACCTACTTGGCTTTGGCTGGAAAATCTTGTTACAAAAAATGGTACCTACAAACATAATTATTTGGCTTCAAAATGTAAAGTTAGATTCTATGGATTTTGTTACCGGAAACATTTGAGTTTGGATGAGTTACTTAGTTCATAGGGATCTACTTATTATTTCGGTTATTATCCACTTTACTGAAATAGGTTATAGTGTAATTGTAAGTTAATTGTATCTTGATCTCATTCAGTTCAGGAGATGTAAAGTTTGCTGTTAAAGTTTGAAACAGCTAAGTTTACGACAAATATCTAAATTTCTAAAATATATTTTTGTCTCCAACATATTTGCTACATCGCTTGGATGTATTTACACCTACATACATCTAGACATCAATCAGTATTCAAGTAACATCGCAATGAAGGCACGTGCCTGAAACCGCAGAGGTACCATTGCTAGTAAAACAATAACGTTCGTACGATATCTAGGTACTATGAAGTACATACGTACTTTACTGGCCTTTAAAGCAGCTCCAATGATTCCCCACAATCCACAGCTGGGTTGCTAGTAGAGTATTGGTTCCCAGCTTAATTAGTCGCCTTCATTGAACAAATGAAGTTGGTTCCGAAGCCACAAAAGTATCGTTTACAGTGGCAATATGGAATCGAAAGCCAGCTTTCTAACCAGACTGATTCTAGGTAGAGGTAATATTATATTAGCGACTTTGGTGGCGAAATTATGACCACAACTGATGCGGGAATCTGAATTCTGTTTACAAACACTTTGGGTACATTTTTGTTTTGAGAATCGCGTTTGGAAATGTCTTTTTCCTTTTTCACATGTTGGGTAAAGTTTTCTTCTCAGTAACAAATAGCAGTGGAGTTTGAAGTTGATCACCTTGTTTGACCGTAGGCTCGCTCCAGATTAGGATCAATAGGTTTCATAGAGAATCGAGTTCAATAAGAAGTGAAGGAGGCATATTTTTGCATCTTTGTTTTGGTGTCATTTGGACACACTTTTAGCACAATTAATGGTCATTCGAATTTCACATTGCCGAAAATACAAATTAACATCTCTTCGGTTTACTTACGATATGCAGCCCTACAATATTCAGCATTGTGTTTCAGAATATCATACAATCGTCGCGGTTTGTTTAGGTACTAGAGAATGGATGTGTCAATAATCATAACATTTAATTCTATTGTCGTGTGGTTCGCACCCCAGGCCGATTATGTTACTGACATAAATTAAATAGTCTCACATTTTTATACATATTCCCCAACGTTATGTTTTTTTTTTGTCTCTGGGTCGTGACATTGAATAATTAGCAGCCGCTAGACCGTAACCAATTAGGTTATTAGAAATAAAAAAATAAAATAAACATTATTTATTTACTTTTGTATAGATATTTGAGGTACTTATTTTATTCGTAGAAATGGTTTGTTTTAGTATAACCTCCAATGTTTAACGAGACAAATGTGCGTTATGAAAATAATCTTTGATGAACATTATGTTAGAGTCTTACGGAGCCGCAGAGGACGGGCTGCCGGGGCTCCGGCTCGAAGGGCAGGAGTAGGAACGGGGTGTTTTTTAGTCAGTAAGAGTCTGACACTCCGCCCACCTCACCCAGGCGGGAGCAGTCATTCGATAATTTTCCAATTTTCAAAAAAAAAGAGTATACTAAATTCTTACCATTGCTAGCCAAATTCTTGGAGTCTATTCCATATTTAACCGACTGGCAAAGGGTACAACTCTTAGGTATACACTTCGTAATGATTAGCTATGGATACTTATTTCATTTTATCTTTAATCTACATAATGTAAAGTTTGACAAAATTTCTTAAAACCTCTTCAAGAATTGAATAAATAGAAGCTGGAATAAATTAAAATAGCAAATATTGAACAAAACACCTTAAGACATCTTCAAAATAATCAGATTTCAACTGCAGTAATTACCTTGGCATCGAGATCAGACCAATTTAGTCAAACTAAATGCTTTGTGTAAGGCTAGCTAAATAAATCTGACGGATCGTGTCACTATCTTTTATCTGACGTTGTAAACTTAAGGGCTTGCTTAGGTTTACTTTGTAGATAACACTTATTGCTACTGATTTCTATTTACTATGCACGCAGATTATCTTTTTCATTTAACTTATCTTATAGGGGAACCTAGGAACCTATTTGCTTTTTGGCTTCATTGTGTCTTTTGCTAAAGAATAAGCATTTCATAGATTTAGTGTTTCCACTTTACATGATGACTGTCATGTAGGCAAGCACCTAATAGGGATAGGGGCAAGCCTATTGTTATTCAGCGGTTACAATTCCGGGTTTTGTGACACTGAAACTTTTCGATTGGGGGCCGTCCAAATATTACGTAAGCAGACTTTTTACAATTATTTACCCCCCATCCCCCTTGGCAGCAAAAGTAAGCAAAGATCTTTCCCCCTCCCCTTTTGCTTACGTAAATATTTTAAATTAGAGGTATATCTTTTTTATATTGTATTTTTATTATTCTCTTAGTTACCATAATGTCTAGTTCTCTGTCGGTTTTTTCTTGTAATTTATAATTTCAAGATACCTAAGGGTTCCCATTTGCGTAAAAAAGTAAATAACTATCGATGACTTAATCATCATCTAGACTCCCCTACCCCCCATGTCATCCAAAATAAGCAAAACAGAGACCCCCACCCCCCCCCATGGTGCTTACGTAATACTTGAACGGCCCCTAGGTGCTCTTGTCGACTCGAGATCGAATCGCGATTGACAGACGAGACTAGTAGGTACCTAAGACTCAGTTTAAAAAAATAACATTACCTAATATAGCTTATTTGTTATTACGAGTCCACGATGACACCACAGGAAACTCTTACCTGTTTCAAATAAATCACTTTCTAATGGTTGAAACTCATTATACATCGATTTTACAACGACGTCCCCGCCATCGCGCCAGGAGGATTTCCTTGATGTGATTGTCAGACTAATTTCCCGCGACAAAATAAATATCAATGTTTATAGTTATATCAAACTACCTCTAAGAGATCCAGAATAGGGACCTAGCTGCCATCGCAGCGGTAAGTCCCCTCTTTGAGGAGTGGCTTGAGAGACGCTACGGCGTCCTCACCTACCGCCTGACGCAGGTCCTCACCGGACATGGAAGTTTCGGGAGGTACCTGTGTCTGATGGGGCGGGAGGAAACGCCCGGGTGTCATCACTGCGAGGACCGCCCTGAGGACACGGTGGAACACACGGTGGGAGAATGCCCTTCGTGGGCTGAGCACCGCCGTGTCCTCAGGGAAGTGATCGGCGATGGCGACCTCTCGCGTCCGGGCCTAGTGCAGGCCATGATGCGGAGCGAGGGGGATTGGGATGCCGTTTCCTCCTTTTGCGAAGCAGTCATGCTAGCTAAGGAGGAGGCGGGACGCGTGAGGCAGCGAAGCGCTGCCTCCTCGCAACCCAGCCATCGCGAAGGACACACCGGGCGTCGGGGATCGCGGGACGATCTCCGGCCACCGTAAGCGCGGGCCTGCGGACGGCGAGCATGGGTGGCTCCCCGTCCGACCAGAAACAGACCCGAGCGTACGGCGCGTCGCGTTCCGCGCGCGCCTCAAAGAGCCATCAGACCACCACAGATGGGGCCCAATAGGGCCGATGCCGATTCGGAGTCGCGGAGAACCTAACGGGTAACCGGGGCTCCGGCTCGACGTGCAGGAGAAGGAACGGGGTGGTTTTTAGTCAGTAAGAGTCTGACACTCCCTCCCGCCTCACCCAGGCGGGGGCAGTCATTCGATGATTTTCCCCCCTTAAAAAAAAAAAAAAAGGCACCAGTCTAATTTTGAAGTGTCTGCTATCAGTGGCAGTGTCGAAATATGTTTATATATAGTTTTTATTAGCGTTTCTGGTTTCGTTTTTTGTGGGTTTTAGATATAATTCAATGATATTTCTGACCGGATTAAGATACATAATTTCAGCTAGGGTAAGAAGTATAAATACGCACTTCACCCACCCCTTTATCAAAGTTGCAAATTAGAACCTAGATAAATTAACTTTATTTTTTAAACTATACCTCTAAAGTTCTAATAGGATAATAAATGAACGCTTCTAATTTAAGTATTTAAATTCGATCAATCCAGGTTCCTTACGAAGGTAATATGAAAGAATATGACAATATCCTACACAATGTGTATTAATATATCATATTCTAATCTAGGCAGTATCCTCAATACCAATTTTAGTAAAACACAACACAACCATTTCATTAAGTACAGAGCCCAGGCCCAGGACGTACCTAGTTCTAAAAATAAATGCTAAATTTTACGCACGCTAAACACGCATTAACATTAAACATTAGCGTTACTATTGAACAAACTTTGCTTTTAACAACTTTTCAACATTATCAATGGCTGAACTAAATATGTAGGTAGGTATCTAATGTGTTTGTGTGATAAAATAGGCTGTTAGGTAACTTAATAAATAATAATAATATGGTGAAACTACCCGCAAAAATGGAATATAAGAATAAAGCCTTGTTTTTGTAGGAATATCTGAATAAAAAGTAGGTAACCTATGTTACTTCTTGATAGATAAGCATTAGAAAACATATTATGTTTGGTGAGAGCCATGCTTCGGCACGACTGGACCGGCTCGACCGGAGTGCTAAGACTTAATATTACGGCCTCACAGAAAACCGACGTGAAACAATGCTTGCGCTGTGTTTGGTCGTGTTACCGGCGTGTTAGTGAGTTTACCGGCTATTTACCCCCCCCCCTCCCCAATCTCTCCAATCCCTGAATCTCCAACAATCCCCAAATTCCTAATCCCCAAAAGGCTGGTAACGCACTTGAAACGCCTCTGGTGTTACGGGTGCCGCCACTGGCGACTGGACGCCGATTACTGATCCGTCCGCTGGTTTACCGGCTTATGCCGTAAAAAATTACCCAGTAGTTTAGGAGATAATTCAATGCCAACAAACAATATAGTCTTTGATCTTTATAATTTTCGTATGTAGATATTTGTTGTTTCTGGGTAATAAAGTGTAAGTGGTATTTACCCATCTATATTTTTTGTTATAAGTAGGTACCTAATCATAATGAGGAAGCTGCAGGATGATGTATAATGACGATGATAAACAATAAGGATAACCATCGTACTATTGATATTGTACTTATATTTTCTGACTGTGAGAGATAATTACAACAATCATTACTTCTTATTGATATTTTAATAAGAAACAAAATATTATATACTTTAATAACATCATCATCTATTATTTTAATTCATTCCACGTAGATTTATTACCTATGTTGTTAGGTTCCTGTGTAGGTAGTATTTTTTATGACAAAACTACTAGACTAACATAGACATCGCATAGAGATATATTCATTCATTACCTCGACTCCCTGAATGGCTTAATCTTCACCATTTTTGGTCAAGTATAAGTGACCTTGCACAGCCTTTAACTAAAATAGTCAAAAGTATAAAATTAATACTATTCTTGATTTGTGTCGCGGAGAACCTAGCGGGTTACCGTGGCTTCGGCTCGACGTGCAGAAGGAACGGTGTGGTTTTTAGTCAGTAAGAGTCTGACACTCCCTCCCGGCTCACCTAGGCGGGAGCGGTCATTCGATGATTTTCGCCCCTTAGAAAAATTCTTGATTTGTAACCTTAAAAGAATGTCGTGGCCGTGTCTAACAAATTAATTATGATGGTACATTTACATTGTCCATTTGCCGCCGACTAATAACAAAATTATCGATAAGAAGTTATTGTCTGATCATAGTGTCCATTGTTAGCTGCCGTTTTCCATTACTTACTAGTTATCTCATAAAGATTTGTATTTAATTGCTAAGATTAAGGACTCGCGTGATTGATAAAATGACAGAGCTTTTTACATGCATTCAAGATTGTTGACTTTACCTCTAGAGTTGTAGTGACAATGGCATCGAAGTAAGTATACAAAGAATAAAACAATATCCCCGTATTGTAGGCAGAGGTGCATATTACGCCACATAATGCCACTATAGAGGTACAATGTAACACCCACTTTTCATTATTTATGTTACGAGTCCCATGTAATAGGGAGTGAGCCTATTGCCATATACCGAGCACAATTCCAGAGTCCGTGATACTACTGAGATTTTTTTAAACCCAGTAGTGCATTGCCCGACCCAGGAATCAAACCGTAAGTATGCCCATGCAGTTGCGACCACTCGGCCAACGAGGCAGTCAAAGAAACGGAGGATAAATCACATTAGGTAATTTTTATATATTGTCAAGATGCAATTACACAGTGAATAAATAACGAATAAATCCGCATTTAATTTGAACCTTATACAAATACATATAAGTATCACGTTATTTATTATTAAGATACAATCTACGCACAATAACTAAGATACGTTTACTTTCTTAGTGACCGTCGGTCGCGACGTGGAAAGTAAAAAATTAGTTTCCGTGCACGGTTCATTAATTTCACGACCGCTATAAGACTTTTTATTGTGCACAAATAAGTGCACAACGTTGATATTGCACAAGTTATACTTTTTTATGTGTTTAAGATAACTTTGTGCCAGTTCCTGTTTTTATGTTACGTCACACACAAGTTTGTTCTCTGAGGCCTTAGTATGAGTTTGTTTTACGTTTAAAGTAATCGTAACGAGTACGCGTTCGGCGCTGTGATTGGTTGCTTCATTGGCGCCGGCCAATCAGAGTGCCGAACGCATACTCGTTTCGAATACTTTAAACGTAAATCAAACACGTACTAAGGCCTCTGATGACACTGTTTTACGGGGAACTTGTAACTTTTTATTTCTTACGTGTGTATAGCCTTTATATCAAGTTACTACAATGTTCATAATAGATTTTCAACCTTATTGTTTTAGAACAAAAAGTTGAAAATCTATCAAATTTTAGACTTCAGTGCATCTTTACTTGCTGCTACCTCTATCTATGTTGCCAATAAGGAAATGATATGTGAACTAGACGAAGTATCCCGTGTGTTACCTAATTGCGTAATTAGCGGCTAAGCCTGTTTTAGTCTTTGGAGAAAACTGTATTTAGACCGTCTAGATTGACTGCAATGGAGTCTGGAAGTACTGATAAGGTGTAGTTTGAATAGCCGGATGAAATAATGTTCCGGAATCACTACATTCTTTCTTTATCTAAGTATATGTAGGTTTATAAGTAGCTAAATAGTATCTTATGCTTAGCAGGCGGGTTGAAGAGTGCAGATTAAAACGATCAGCTATTGTACACTGTAACCTCATTTCGAAATTTTGCAGTGAATTCGATCGCTGTCCGCCATGTCATTGGTTGGTAGAATAATAGAACCTTCATATAGGGTTATAAGTAGCTAAATAGTATCTACTCATACTCAATTTTTTGTAGCTTTCCACATAATTTAGGTGGTAAAAATAATTAGGACATAATATGTACCTACATGTCGGGCACAACAAAATAAATTTTTAAGGGAACATAGGTACCTACTTTGACATGACATACATAGTACGTAGGTACTTATTGGAAAAGCCTGTAAATGTTTTCTAGATTTCAGAAATCTTTAGACTTAAGTATGCTTTGCTAATTAATGGGTAGGTAAAAAGCTTTCTACTTCACTTTTAACAAGTAATACATATAGACATGCTATATTCAAAACTGATTTATTAACATACAGACGTTAGATTGCATGGTTGTGAAGGTGGCTGGGCAACCGGCTGCCGTGCAACGTGTCGCGGGTTCGATTCCCGCACGGAACAACACTTTGTGTGATCCACAAATTGAACAACACTTTGTGTGATCCACAAATTGTTGTTTCGGGTCTGGGTGTCATTGTGTATGTGAACTTGTATGTTTGTAAACGCACCCACGACACAGACGAAAATCCTAATGTGAAGCAACGTAAAAAAAAATACAGCGTCAAAGCTGAAAGTTACAGAACGGAATATTGTAATGCATATTAATTTCACAATTTACCCAAACTTAACTCATTATACTGAGACTTTTGTTAAACGTAAAAAGTAAAGAAATCGCCACCCAAAGTATTTCTAGGTCACATCAATGCGACCGGTTAATTTATTTCCGGCCAGATTTCGTACCGAGTGCGTTGACACAGTGAATTGAAAATAAACATGAATTGAAAAAGTTTTGTAATATTCATGGTCTAATAAGTATTGTGTCCGGTGACGACGATTATATTATTCACGCCTGTCTCAAAATAGATAGAGGTATGCGCCTACTATGACGTAACAAACAATAGGCAAGTAGGTACCTAATCGAACAGGTATCTAGGTGCCATAGATGTCTATTCAAAACGAACGATTACCTCATTTCATTTACCCTTTTAATTTCAACGGCATTTTAAATTATTTATTTTAATGAACCGGGAATCGATCCTCATATCCGTTGCTTTGGTTGTACCGTTGTGTCGTTAAACAAGGTTGTTAAAGGTAAAGAGATATTAATAATATAATAAAACGGACCGGTACCAAGACTCTCGATTTTACCGAAGTAAATACCAACATACGAAATTGAAGTTTATAGAGGTATAACCACAAATATTCCTTTGTAGAAAGTTCAGGAGAAGCCAAACTATGAAGGATGTATTATAATTGGTTGATAAATTGAAATGAATCACTTCAAAGGCTATTTAAATTTGATTAGGGATGATAAATTTAATAAAATATCCACAATTCATGGGAAATTATTTCGACATCATAATTAAAGTGCCTAACTACTATTTAGGCAATTATTGAATTATTGTGGTGACTCGTTAGACATCATTGTAAATATTTTTTAGCGACCTCTACTGTGTTGTACTTAATAATAATATTCGGCAATAGCGCTCTCATAAATAAAAGACGCCTAGTTAATCGGTAATTGTTCCACAATGTGAATGTCTCAATGTGGTCTCACTGTAGTCTACGCAGACCTTGCGATTTGTCATCGATCATACACTTTTTTCCTATTGTGACACGGTTGGTTGTAATTTAACTTTACGTAACAAGATCCAATAGAAAAAAAAAATTAAGTCACCTCTTCCATTGAGATGAAGTGCAACGATTGCTCTCGTAACCCTTCCAATCCATTTAGCAATGAACGGTTTGATTAGTTTACAAATAGAGAAATAAAATGGAACCGATTCTGCTAATTTTTTACTTCTTTAATTTATAGTTATTTTGTTACTAGGTAACTTACATCATCATCATCGACAGCCATTAATCGGGAGCCCATTCCTGGACTATGTGTCTCCTCTATAAAGGGGAGTTTACCATAATATCAATTCTTAGCAGGCGGGTTCCCGAGCGTACGGCGCGTCGCGTTCCGCGCGCGCCTCGAAGAGCCATCAGACCACCACAGATGGGGCCCAATAGGGTCGATGCCGATTCGGAGTCGCGGAGAACCTAACGGGTAACCGGGGCTCCGGCTCGACGTGCAGGAGACGGAACGGGGTGGTTTTTAGTCAGTAAGAGTCTGACACTCCCTCCCGCCTCACCCAGGCGGGAGCAGTCATTGGATGATTTTCCCCCCTTAAAAAAAAAAAAAAAAAGTGAATTCGATCGCTATCCGCCATGGCATTGGTTGAGAGAATAATCTCGACCAATGGCAGGCGGGAATAGGATCGAGCTCACTTCAAAAATTTGAATTGACAGTTACATAAAAGCCTAACAAATTCTGATGAACCACGTTTTCGCGCTAATCGTTCTCATGAAAACGCTGCTACCCGTTAGGGGTTGTCCCTTAGTCGGCTTTAACGACACTCAAAGGAAAAGAAGGGGTGGGGAGCAATGTTTTCTCAGTACAAATTCTAGTATCCCCATACGACGGCCTTATATGTATAACAGATTGAAACAATTTTCGCCAGTCACATGCTAAGTAGGTCAATCAATCGTTCCCCTGGGTGTCGTAAATGATGAATGAATACAGACACTGATTAGACACCCTGTGTTATTGCTGAATGGGTGATAGAACTAAATTCTGTATTGATCTGGTTGTTTTGCTAAATTACATAGATAGGCAAATAGGAAATCTAATTAGTACTTACCTATTTAAAATACATAATATTGGTCTACCATCTATAAAGACGATTTCAGGAACAGCGTGACAAGTTACCCATATTATTATCCTTTGATATTCATACTTATATCTAAGAAGGAATTAAAGCACTTATTAGTAACCATGTGGTAATCTGAATAAATAAGGGACCTCTACGTACGGAATCTACGTTCTAACATGAACTTTTTATTGTTTCAGGTTTTGCCATTAGTATTATCAGTATCATCAATCAAAGTCCCAGTAGACAATGCAAACCCCACCGACGCTCCCAGTACTCCAGAAGCGACAAAAAATACTCCAGTGTACTACATATCAGATGACGCTAATGTCGACAGCTACCTCATCCCTCCTGACACACACAAAGCAGAAGATTCACCCGAAGGGACAGGCGGCCCGCCTACATTCTTGATACCACCTTCAAAAGACAGCCAGCCTGGTTACTTCGTGCCCAAAGCATCGGCAGACATTCAAAGTGATTGGTTACCCATTCTACAAGCCCAAACACAAACCCAAACTAAACGCAATGTTCAATACCAAAGACTACCCCTGGAAACAATCCCTATATTTTTCAACGGTGACCAAGGTGTAGCGGCGCCCCTATCTCTACCTCCTGTACCTTCAACACGACTTGAACCGCCTTCAGTCGACGCTGTAAACGAGTTCTTCATTGATGTTCCCGAGGAGGAAGAAGTGCATGTGGATGAAAATAATGAGCCTATTCAAGCACCAGACTATAATGTACGCCCTCAAAATGAGAATGAACCACCCTCAAATCTGCAACTTGATCCAGCAGAGCCAACCCTCGCCTTACATTTAACGCCGCCTAAACCACAATCATTGAACGCTCCAACAAAATTGTTCCCAAAGAAATATTCTGGTGGTTTCAAACCCGTCCCGATACCTCTCACTCAGTACGCTGAAACCGCACCAGAAGTACCGAAAGCGAAGCCTGCGAAATACTTTAAACCGCAATCGAGTGCCGAGGTACAACAATACACGCCGACCGACGACGAGAAGAAATTGTATCATTTCAAAAAAGCCGAGCATCAAAGAAAACTGAAAGGAGAAGAAGCCTTAAAGGTCTGTTGTGTATGATTTTGACAAGCAACGACAATTTACCGAATATAAATTTACTTAAGTCGTAAAACTTGTTTTGTTCCTAGCAACAGCAATCAGCTGATGGGGTGTCAGAGGAAACATATGGCGAGCCTACTTCGGCGGAACAAGATACTTCGGAAACTAACTTAAGATACCCCGGACGTACGTATAATATAACTTAATAATAACATAACAATCATTGTTTGAAGTGGGTTGAGATGTATAAATCAAAAACTTGTATGACTAAACTTACTGTAATAATCTGAATAGATTGTTCGACCCTTCCAACACATTACTGAATAACATGATTGTTTGATACTTTACGTATATCTATGTATAAGTTACTTTTGTTAGCTTCACAAATAAGTGCTTACTTACTTAAGTAGTAACTTACCTAATGGTTCGTTATTTTCAATCTGTCAATGAGTGTCTACTGTAATTTGTAGGCAATAGGCAAATGTTTAGAGGTATATAACATTATAATTTAAACATGAATTACCTAGTTCATATTGTCTTGGTTCACTAAAGAACCAAACGTAATAAAGTAAGTGATTAAGCAGCAGGCTGTTGTTTTACGTGTCATGGGTTCGATTGGAGCCCGGCATGCAGCATGACTCCTTTTGTAGGTACCTAGGTAATCCACAAAATTGTTCACTTCCGAATCTTGAATCCGGATTCCAGTGTATGTGAATTTGTATACCAGTATAAGCACCGACGACACAGAAGAGCGACTGATGCCAATGATGATTGTTATAAAATTACACTTTATTACATTTCAGACAACGTGTACCACGTACCTGCCCACGTACATCACGGGGCTCCGGGTCCTCTCCGTCATGGGCCTCGACCTGCTCCCCTGCGTCAGGCCCCTCCACCGAGCCCCCCACAAGACGTGGGTCCTGCTGCACCAGCTCCCGATGGCAGAACAGAGTTCAGGATGCACGGCATGAAGGGACCACATAGCTATCAGTTCGGTTACGATACAGGCAAAGGGTAAGTTTCATATTATACTAATTAATTAGCTACCTACCTCATTGAGGCTCAAATCAAATCGGACCAGCAGTTTCTGAGATTTGCGCGTCCAAACAGAAAAGAAATAAACTCTTCAGCTTTATACAATAGTATATAAGATATAACGTTGAGTAGTTAATTTTAATGCAGTCAATTAAAGAAATCCCTAGGTACCTACACATCATAACTACTTTTACTTCGGACTCGGACTCGGCTTCGATTCTTGAGTTGACCATAAATATTCTTGAATCGCAATAGTCCTACTGTTACACAGCATTTCTATTTAATATAGTTACAATACCTTGGGTACAATAATAAACTTTTAAATAATTTACAATTTCAGAAAAAACCGCCAATTCCGGTACGAGGAGCGAGACAACGATGGATTGGTAAAGGGCCACTATGGCTACGTGGACAGGTCCGGCAAACTCCGAGTGGTCAACTATAGCGCGCATCCCGAGTACGGTTTCCGTGCTGAAGAACCAGTAGAAAAACAGCCATGAATATAGAACGCATTATAACACGTGGTTGTAGCGCAGGGGTCATAATACCTTGGTCATGTTTCATTCATTAGATTTTCGACTTATTTACAAGTTAGATAAGGCTGAATATCTATTGAAGAAACTAAATAGTTATTGCGTTTCCTAATAACCCATTCTAATAGCATCCCGTTCGCTCCTTTAAATGTTCAAATTCAAAGGCCAAGATATATTGGTCTAACTACAATTTACTTTATCGGGTTCTTTAGCATTGATAGTATTGTCTAATCTTTACGACCTCTGAAGTTCAAATGTTGTAAATATATTTTTGTTGTAAATAACGTAAAAATGTTCAAGCCGAACAATGTATGGGACAAAATACTTTATACGAAAACATGTATTAAGTTATTTTTGTTAATTTTTTAAATATTATAATTTATGTTTGTTACCATAAGTGTCATATAGTGGATAAGGTATATTAATTTATATGTTTAACGAAATAAAATAAAAAATAATTAATGTCTTTGATTTTTTATTAATAATAACATTTTACTTAGATAAACTTTGAACTTTGCTTACAAAAATATGGTATATCCATAAAGTAAATTTAAAATATAATAATTATAGGCCATAGTGATTTAGGTCTATAACACTGATAATAAAATATTTAATGACCTAGGTCACTCATAAATATAAACACGACACTAAATAGCAATTAAATCCAAAAATATGGCACCAAAAAAACTTTTTATAAAAATATTAAACTCTCTTAAAAATGTTGACACAATTTTAAACAGCACATACTATTGACTTTCCTTTTTCTCATATACAATATTGTTTACAAGTTCAGCAAGTAAACTAGAAGCACCAATACGGAAGAGTTTCGGTGTAAGCCATTCTGGACCTAATTCCGTGTACACAAGGACCAGCCAGTTGACCGCGTCTCTAGCTGTCTTTATGCCACCAGCTGGTTTGAGGCCAACCTGTGTAATAAGTACATTATATTTTAGTAGTATTATTTATTTTGTTTTACACCCATTAAATGCTGTAGGAATTAGTGCTACATCTATTCAAACATTGTTAGTTCTTGTTCAATTAAAACTAAATAAAAAAAATTAGCAACTATACGGGTATTTAGCCTACTTGGTAAGGTTTGGTGAATTAGTTTAGATAAATACCAAAAGCATGAAATTTATCCCCACACTAGAATTTTATTTACATAACATCACGCCTTTTATCCTCGAAGGGGTAGGCGGAGGTGCACATTATACGACTGTACAATGTAACACCCACTTTTCACTATTTATGTTATGAGTCCCATGTAATAGGGGGTGAGAATTTTATTTACTGTTTATGTAAAGCTATGTGTACTTAACAGCTTCTGTAATTGAACTCTCTTTGATGGCAATATTATGCCCAATTTATATGAAGAAGACTTATAACGATAATATGCCATACCTATACCTTCTTATGAAATAAAAAATATCCTTAAAATCCTATAAGAACGAGAGAAAACAGGACTGCCCGCAATTTTGTACGCAAGCGCAAGTTGCGAGTAGAAGCTAGGCAACAATGAATATCCTCTTACCCTGATTCCAGTATTTTGATAGTGTCTTCTTATTGCTCTGCACATCACAAGACCAATAGGCAAGGTCGCATTCACAGCTTCTTTACCCGTGGAGGTTTTTATGAAGTCTGCACCAGCCATCATAGATATCATGGAGGCTCTATAAACCTGGAAGAAATTAAAAAGAATGGTAACTACTTGAATAAACTAGGCCCAGTCCAAATATTTAACTCGTCGAGTACCGTCATTATAGACACAATTATAGAACAATAGTTTGCGGCTTTTTAACCTTACTACAAAAGTATAAGGTTGAAAATGGAATAAAAATATTATAAAGATAAGAGTAGCTTGGTTGCTGGTATCTTTATTTTGGCTTAAAAATTGTCATAAGAAAAATTATACAATTAAAATGAAACTCACATTCTCATAAGTTCCCAATTCTCCAACTCCTAATATGACTTTCAAGTGGGCTTTATCACATGCTTTCTTCATTTGTTTAACTTCATCATACAATGCATCCCACTGCCCTGTTAGCACTAAGCTACGGTCTAAGACTATATCAATTTCAGTTGCTCCGCTCGATACAGCATATTTGATTTCTTGTAGTCTTGTCTCTATTGGGTAGAGGCCCGATGGAAATCCTGTGGCCACTGCAAATGAAAAAATAATCATCTAGTTAAAATTAAGAGTATTTTTTCTTGGGTTTCTTAATTTTTATAATTCTTGCTTGTTAGTGTTGAAAGTATGAAAACAGCCCTTACCGGCTGCAATATTAATTTCTGAAGTGAGTTCCATAAGTTTGATAGCCTCATAAGCATCTTTTACTTTTGTTGGGTAAACACACACTGCTGCCGTTCTGATGGGTTTTTCCAAGTTCAACTGTTTTATCAAATCTTTCGGCAACGGATTTGCTGCCTAAAATGAAAGATTATGTATGAGTTTAAAAAAAGAATGCATATTTCAAATAGTCTTCATCAGGAGTCTTTCATTAATAAAAAAAAAAACAATACCACATGGGACTTGATCGGACTATTAAGTTAATCCTTTTTTTAAATAAGTATTGTCAAAAGGCATAATCTTTTAAAATTCTGAGACTAATACAATTTGGTCTTTTCATACAAACCTTAGTACAAAGTCTAAATACATTTGACCTGGTATCATCACCAGAAAGAGTAGTTAAATCAATTACTGCTATGGCTTTCAGTAACCATGCATTTAAGACATCTGGAGTGGTTATCGGGTGAGTATCTAATATTGTCTGTATTTGTGCATCCACATTCGATTTGTTTATGTAAATCTTCCTCAAATTAGCCATTTCTAAAAATAAATAACTTAATTTTTATAAACAATTAAAAAGTATCTATTGCTTAAGCAACAGCATGTAACCTGTAATATCTAAAACAAAACATTTTTGATAAAATTTCAGGCATTTTACAGGATCAATTTTAATTCTGACAATTAGGATAAAAGGTCGATTCTTTGATCACAACCCACGGTCTAGCATATTTCTAAAATTATTCTTATTACATCAACTTATTGACAATTATTAAAATGAGATAACACATTATCTTAGACAAAGTAAAACTTACCTAGAACTTTTGAATCTACCATTTTATTTAAGTTGTTTTTTAATAGTTTTTTCTAATATTCAAAGAAATTATGTATTTTGTTTCCTTTTATATTTTATTTTAATGTGGTCTGCCACTAATATTTTTTCAAAATTATTAATTCAGCTTGTGAACTTGATAAGACTCGATGTTGCTGAATGCTGATTAGAGGAATCGTAATCAGGGTTGCCAAAGCTAATTCATCAAAATCCCCAAAAATCCTGATCGAATTCCCCAAATTTGGGGATAAAAATCTGCTGATTCCCCACAAATTCCCCTCAAAAGTTTTTTTTATAAAATGATACTATAATCAATGAGTTAAATAAAAATAATATTTAGTTTTTATCTTTTATATTTTTTTTTCCATATATTAGTTCGAAGGGTTAAACTTGACAATGTCGTCCAGTTTTTTAATCCCTTGCAATCTATTGCGATTTTCAGTTTTTAAATTTTTAAGGAGACTAAATTTGCGCTCAACTTCTCGACGACTCGATGCATTTGATAAAGGCAATATCAGCAATAATGAAATAACAATTTTTATGTTTGAGAACAGGTATTCTCCCGCAGCGTTTTTCATGCAAAACAATAACCGCACGAGGTACAGTTTCATCTTTTTTCAAATCTTCCATACTTTCTCCAGCCTTCATACTTTATGATTCAAAAAATGTTGTCATCGATAATAAACGATGAAACATTTTCCGATGAGAATATGAAGTCAAAATCCCCACATAATGCCAATCCCCAATAAATCCCCAACCAACTTGAAATTCCCCGCAGTTTGGGGAATTCCCCACAGATTGGCAACCCTGATCGTAATTCGTAATCGGTCCAATCAGAGCTTCGAAAAGAATGACATTGACGTTATAATGTCAATTTGACAATGGTAAGTTCAAATCATTGAGTGCGCTATAGCTAAAATTGAGCAGCTACAAGTAGCAATTATACAAACGACGTGTATAATCTTTAATTTTGCTGTCGTAAAAAGACTTGCTTACTTTTAACACTATTTTTATTCGGGGTGGCGCTGCAAGCTATGTAGTGGTATAAAAACAGCTTTTTTATAGGCTATATAGGTGTATTTTGTACTTTTTAATTAAATTATTTTATGGTTTACCTTTACAAAAGTTCACGCATTTGTTATTGAAAAACATGTAGAATTGGTCTAGTTTAGGGCGCTAAACACAGATGTCACTAGCTTACTTGAAAACAAAACAAATGTCTTTTGTTTTAGTTAGAGTATAGCTCAAATAATTTAATTTCGAATGTAATTATTTTCCAATGACGAACCTAAACTTACCTCTCCAACACCAAGAGCACAAGGAAAATTAATATTTCCATTTTAGAGTAGGTGGATATGAGATAAATAATAATAATAATAACCTTTGAAATAATCTCGGACTTATAACATGGGAGAGAAGTTCAGCGGTTTCCATATTTTCCGTTCCCAACAATGTCATTTCCCAAAACTTTCCAAGTTTTTTCACTTTCGGGTTAAATTGCTCCCTTAAAACGCAAAGGAACCAAAGGAACGAACAAAACGCTAAATTTTAAAATACTAAAAAAGACAATTCGAATGTCAGTAGCTGGTAACAAACTTACTTATAGGTACACTTATCTAGAAGTAACTGACCAATTTTCTATTTTTAAAGTAGATCTATCAATAACTGACAATTGGAGTAGGTAAGATAGTTAGGTACGAGTACCTACTTCAATTTTCAGAAAAAATAAGAATTAGAAAATATTATCCTCAAAATGTGTTTTAACTGAAATAATTTACTGAAATAACTCTATCAATTAATATAGATATATAATCATAGTATTAGATATTACTTTAGCCAAACTCTGCTGGCGTTGGTTTCCATCCAATCTAGATGCGGCTAAAGTGATTGCAGATGGTAATAGGTCTATGTTAGACCTCCGCCTTCCAATTACTTGGGAAAGCGTTAGTGTAGGTACATACCTAAGTTTCACGATCGTCACATTTCCTTCTGTAATATTCACACAATTTTTATTTAAGTAATGTACCTAGATTAGCAAATAGGGATTTTAAAAATCGAGATAGTGTAAATCGGATTTTTTTATAAGGAATAAGCAATGGCAAATGGCAAACGAGTCTGTGGACTCTCACAATACCAAAGGAATTACAAGGTATTGGATTTTTTCACATAAAACGAGCAGACGGGTCTCCTGATGGTAAGCAATCGGTGCCGCCTATGGACACCTGAAACATCAAAGGCGTTACAAGCTACATTCATCCCGGAGCCTGGCACTTCCACGACAAATAGATATATTATTTTATTTTTAAATTTTTATTTTTGCAGAAGTATATTTTCTTTTTCTACTAGGTACAAAGTTATTTGAGACAATGTTCCTGTAGTACGTGACAACCGTGCAAGCTGACTGCTCGACCACCGAGACACCTACCTTGATATGTTTGTTCCGAACACTGTTTTAGCAAGCTGGAAGGTGGAGCTAGATTACCATTTTAATTAGTTTTACCATCATTAACATATTGCAAGGTCGCGTTTTATTTTAACGATCAATTTATTAGGAACGTTTTATTATACCTAATATTGCTTTTTAGTGACTACTGAGCATGATGTTTGATTCGGAGTCAGATACAGAATTTTAGTTAAGGATTTCAATTGAAAATCCTCATGATATTACGTGGGATGGGAAAGTGCTGCAACAGTCCTATGTGTACACCTACGCAGCTACGATTTAAACAATTTAGAAACATACGAAAGCAGACACCTTCTTGTCTAGTCTAACTTATTTTATCTCAAAGTAGAAAACGTTAAGAAAAACATCTTCAAACATCTAGATAGCAGACTTGAAAGGTATTGTTTCTATAAATACAGAAATAGTCAACTGTCATTCAGAATCGAACAGTAGTGGACCAAGTTTGTATAAATCAAACATTCTAGCCACGAGCTGATTAAACGTAAACATCGGAACTATCTCGAGAGAGCTTGACATGCCATTCAATTCACTACGCAGTCGACACAAAGTTCTAAGTGCCGTAATGTTATTCTACGGGAATTTGTCGGCACAATACTCGTTTTGCATTTGTTTTATATTGAATAACGTTTAACGTGAAATTGAACGCTTTTGTTGAGTTTTTTAAAGTTCGGTGACTCGCCTTGGCTTCGCGTGGGTGCTATTATCTGATAGTTTATACCTACCGAACATATAGTCTGCTTGTATTATTGCTGAAAACGTCTTGGTTAGGTATAGAAAGAGAACTAGACATAGACAGCAATAGATTTTTCAATGTGTAATAAGTAAGTACCTAGATATAATTAGATTTTTAGACTTATATCTATAGTAAAATATATTTCACTGTCTGCTTTAATGCAGAGGTTAGATGGAGGGAACCTGATTTCCCCAAGGAAGTTAGAATTGTAGTAGAGAGAAGATTTTATTATCTACATTAGCAGCACTTCACCGTCCTGCTTGATTAAGGTTTAATCAATCCTCGATGCTTACCGCTATTGCCTTGGTATGTTACGTATGACAGTAGGGAGACATCAGACAATGTATCAAGTAAGTAGATTCATGTTACAGGATATGTTTACCAAGATGATAAATCGTCTATCCACCACGTAACCACCGGGGGGTGGCGGCTGCGTCGCGTCGCAGTCCTTTAAAGTTATGCATTTTGATGTTTCAGTTGGCTCTCGGAATTTTTTATGTCTCATTTTATAAAATCTTGAATAGGAAATGAGGATCAGTCTCTTAGCCAATTTATTTTATCCCGGGTAGACAGCTTAAGATTAAGATGGGTTCATTTTTACTTAAGCAACAACATGAAAAAATATAAAATACTTAAACGGAAAAATTAACTCGATGGTTGACAATTTCTTGAGCAATCGTTTGTTAGTAAAAGTACAAACAGTCTATTTAAATGGCATTGTATATGGTGGTATCTGCGTAGCGTATGTATCCCGATTCATGTTGTATTCGTATTTGGTGAATACCGAGACGCTAATCAAAGAATAAATCTCGGTATGTACCTACTGAACACGATTTATTGCGATCTGAGATTTGTTTCAGGCTCGCAGGACGCGAAGCGAGCGCTATAAACATTTCAGCGAACCATTACTGTAGTCCCACGGAGAAAATAGCGTCTTAGTTCTTGCTTTCAAAGTTTTAAAGGAATTACTGTTGTTTCCGCGAGCCCCTTGCTCAGATTGAATAAGACTCGATGTCATAGGTCAAGGCAAGTTTGTCCAGTGTTCTTTACTTGGAAGTTTATGAACCTTGAACTTCTTTTGTGTCTAGATTGATGACATGGTTTGATCTACAGTAAAATTGATTACATTTGTGCCGACAGACATTTACGTCGGCATGAAAAAATGCTTAGTCGTTGAGGAAAATAATTTGGATTGATTGATAAACACTTCCGCAGTTTTAAAGCTTGGTTAATATATTATTGTCTAACAATGATGACACTTATTAGACCGTACCTAACCAACAAAATGAATGTTAATTGTCATAAAACTTTATCCAATATGCACATGGAGTCAATGTCGTGTGTTCGAAATTCGAAAAAAAAAACATCAGTCGTCCAACACTACAAAATGCTGGCAACAAATAAACGAGGCTTGGAATCCTTACATCCTCTTTTGCATTAACCTATACAAGTTTGAATCAGAATAACTCGTGGATAACGAACTGCCTTTCAAAATGAAGGAGCTCATGATATGAGGGTATGTGAACAAAGAACAAGGTCGTGTCGTTCGTAAGGTTCGCAAGAGACGGTACATAAGCAACGGCAAGGGATATGAGTACGGACGTGTGGATGAATGAGTGTTCCTTCATCTTATTTCCATATCCGCATGTCAATTGCCACGCAGTAATTTTACTTTGTTGTAGGAATCGTGCTCCGGAATCAGATTTTTATTGACGTTTTATATGGATATTGTTTGTATGTATCTCTATGCGTGTTTGTGCTTGTTTTTTTTGCACAAAAATAGAATTGTCATTTTATAGGCATGTACGAAAATAAATTGATGAGGCTTAACTATTTTCTTGCTTGTTTGGATAACAGAATGCTCTGATCTTCTTCGTCTGAGGAAAGACCTCTATCATATCATAAGTGGGAAAGTTATTGATTGACATTATTTTACAGAAAATCACCCTAACGACTTGTCTAAAAATATCAAAGGAAATGTTGGTCTGATAGCCTAGTTCTTAGAAACCTTGTAAGTAAAGGAAAAAATAGCAGATGTGAACTAAAGTGCCTAGTGACGCTTCCCATTAGGTAGTTAAGTAATGGTAGCTAAAGGAAAAAGACATCATCCTTGGCACTAAGCTAGTTTCAGTACTTTTAACACATTTTGTTCGAAGCTCTTCTCCAGAAGTTTGATAAAAGCCGTTAGATGTAGGATATAGCCAACTTATTTGTGGTAAAAAACTATCAACGTAAGTAAAGATAGGTTAAATGTGATAACCAAGAATAAGAGCTCTGGTACGATTCTCAATTTAAGCAAAGGTTTCATTCAGTACTTATAGTCACGGGTTTTAAGTCACAGAAGGATATACAGTTTTCACCAGTAAGATATGAGTTCCATAAAGTAATTCCGATTTCAAATTTTGTTACTTTTGTTCGACTCGAAAATAGAACCAATCCGACAATATGGCTATCTCATTCTCAGTAAATTGTTAATTACAAATATACTTCTTTATAAACTGATCATACGTTTCTTGATAAGCTAGCAAATATTTCGAAGATGTAATTAGCAGTATATTGCAACTGCTAATATATCATGTCGGTACACAAACGGATGGGTGCTCGCTACGACATGATGTATGTTACCCGCCCCATTGGGGGAAATCACTTGTCTTAACCCCATGGAAGATAGGAACGGGTACATACTGTGTATGTATTTGTTTGTCCTGGATTCTTCGACCTACTGAGATTAAATTGTTCGACGTAAAGTTCTGAAGATTATTGTGTATTTATTTATTTATTTCTTATGTTATATCGTACGCGATATTCTTTATTATGTGCACCTATAAATAAGTGGGCAGGACGACGGATAGCATTGTTTATTATTAGTCGAAATACGTGGGAGTTTTGAGTGGCAGCTTTGACGACCGTCTTTAAGGCACAGTGCCTGTAAATATTACAGTTACGTAGTGTGATAGGATTTTCTCATATTTCGTGGATGCGTTTATAAATACTTTTAACAGATAAAGTACTTTGAGGATGGCTTAAACAGCTATACTATACAAAAATCAAAACCCTTTGTACTGCAACTAGATTTATTTATCTATAGGTTCTTCAGCTTACAAAAATAAATGATTACAACCAAAATAGGTGAACGGTAGGATCGATTATCTTAAGTGCCTATTTATAAGCGTAACTTACTCTGCATTTAATACAGGGTTGTATCTAAGTAGATTGCTATAAAGTACTTTAAAGTTACTATAGCTCGCTTTATATTAGGAAAGTAAGCAAAGTAAAGTAGCATAGCAACTACTGAAAGCGTCTAAATTATTCCGTTCATACAAACATAAATGGCGAACTTAAGGTTGATTCAGTTCTAGGAAATGTCTAGGTAAGAGTAAGGTGAATTCTAGTTTAAGTAACATTACAGAATTTGAGCTTTAAGGTCTAATTATATTAAAAAGCAGGTGTACTTGACCTACAATTGAGATTAATTCTCATGTCGTGGGCCGTGGGTACAGTTTTCTTTTCGGCAACGCCACTGTTTTTCTAGGTAGCAATCATTGGCCACAATTCCGAATATCCCTTACATAGTTCATTACATTGAACAAAATCTAACATCGGTATCCATTTACCCAGTAATTGATTACTAGACTAAGAACAAAAACTAGACAATTTTATTGTCTTCCGTCCACTGTCGCGGAGAACCTAACGGGTTACCGGGGCTTCGGCTCGAAGCGCAGAAGAAGGTACGGTGTGGTTTTTAGTCAGTAATAGTCTGACACTCCCTCCCGCCTCACCCAGGCGGGAGCGAGTGTGAGACATTCGATGATTTTCCCCCCTTTAAAAAAAATCCTCCGTCCACTCCTCTCTATGTAAACCAACAACACTAGTAAGGGAAAAAAGTAAAAGTAGGTAAATAAATAACACATAATAAAGCCGTTAAAGTTTTTATTACCCAATAAATAGTTTATACATAACTTTCAGGTGTTATAAGGACTTAGTTTGGGCTAGGTTATTATGACCTAGTTGGCTAACTCATTACTTATTTATGTAGTAAGTTACATTACACGCCATAAATCAACACAGGCTCCTAGCTAGAATGGTCAATTTTCTTACGATAGTGTTTTGTAGACATGGCCGACATTGGCCAGACTCCAACGTATACTGTTTCATAATGAATGAAATAAATACCGTACATGTATACATACATGTAGTAGATAGTTGTACAGTTCTATAGCCTTTATAAATCCTGTTGAAAAATTATTATTCGCATTAGCTAACTTTTTTAATTTAATTGGCAATTTAGTTAGTAAAAATAACAAAATATGCATACCTATATCAATTCCTAGCTTCTGCCCGCGACTTCGTACGCGCAATCTCGTTTTCTCCTATTAAGATTTGCAGGTTTTTTTTCTATCATAAGAACCATCTCCCGACTATAACAAACACAACAAAAATATAATCAGCCAAATCGGATAAACGGGTTTCATTTTTTTATATATAGATTTAATTTCTTAGAGATTCCGTATCTACACTATATGTTTTTATAATGACTGCCTCATTGGCCGAGTGGTCGCAAGTGTTATAGGGCTTCCATTCCCGGGTCTGGCAAAATATAACTGGTTTTTTTGTGATGGTCATTACCGTAAGTACAAATTTAATTCGCTTATTTATATAATAGGCTCACCCCCAATTACATAGCACTCATAACATAAATATTGTAAAGTGGGTGTTACATTGTACAGTGGCATAATGTACACCTCTGCCTACCCCTTCGGGGATGGGAGGCGTGATGTTATGTTATTTTGTTTTAGCACTGAGTTTATACTGCTTTTTTCACGACCTGCACACGTTGTTTTATTTCGCACGTAACGTAATCTATTACACAATTGTTCTGTCACCAATCGACAGTTTACGTTTGTAGTCTTTCCTTACTAATATTATAAATGTAAAAGTGTGTTTGTCCGACTTCCAAGGTAAAATGGAGCGACGAATTGTGTGTTATAGGAAAGGATAGAGAATAACTCTTTCTAACCCCCTATTCCAAATGGGGAGTAGACTGCTAATAGTAAGCTACCTTTTGTCTCTTTCTCTTGCGGGTTAAATGGGGAGTGGAAGATTTGTATGCTAAAAAATCGTATGTGGAGTATTGGTCATTAATAAAAATATCGTACATATTTTTTTACTAAAATTACGAGTTACACACGTAAATATACAGGGAAAAGTTCTACTAGTTTCAACTCATCGAGGGACTCTTCCTTATGAGGAGCGTGCGCGGTCGCAGCGATGTCGCGCAGACTGCGTGTAGGTTGCGTGAGCAACTCGTAACTTTTAGTTAATTCAGCATGTCTCACGATAGTTATTGTCAAAACACTAGCTACTTCCGCGTGGCTTCACGCGCTCTGCTCGGCGCCTATTAATCGTAGCGTGATATTTTATAGCCTTTCTCGATTAATGGGCTATCCAACACAGAAAGAATTCTTCAAATCGGACCAGTAGTTTCGGAGATTAGCGCGTTCAAACAAACAAACAAACTCTTCAGCTTTATAATATTAGTATAGTATAGAGCGCAAGCGAAACCGCGGACAAAAGCTAGTAGTTAATATTATTTCAATGTACAGTCACGATCTGTGGTCGAGGGATAAAAGTGTTACGTATTAATGTTGTGGTCCACGGACGTGTCACAGTCTGATTGGCAATAAATTCGACCAGCTCCGGTCGGAAAACAGACCAAACAAATGTTATAATTAAACGGCTCATTAACCAACACTTGACTTTCAAATTCACCGTCCCTGCTTATATTAAATTAGAATGGGTTCTTGATGTATTCTTTTGATCTGTCCAGTCGTTCCTGTTTTTTGTTAATTAGGACACAAGATGGGTCATTCTGTAAATGTTTTCTTTTTGTCTTTGTTCGTTGAGTACAAAGTAAAGTGTTTAGTAATTAGATTAGACAATATTGTAAAAATATGATAATTTTATCTTAGTGTGCTAGATTTAAGTTTAGTACTCATGAAATGGTAGGGTATGGTAAATGGGCTCGCTGCCATCGCAGCGGTAAGTCCCCTCTTTGAGGAGTGGCTTGAGAGACGCTACGGCGTCCTCACCTACCGCCTGACGCAGGTCCTCACCGGACATGGAAGTTTCGGGAGGTACCTGTGTCTGATGGGGCGGGAGGAAACGCCCGGGTGTCATCACTGCGAGGACCGCCCTGAGGACACGGTGGGAGAATGCCCTTCGTGGGCTGAGCACCGCCGTGTCCTCAGGGAAGTGATCGGCGATGGCGACCTCTCGCGTCCGGGCCTAGTGCAGGCCATGATGCGGAGCGAGGGGGATTGGGATGCCGTCTCCTCCTTTTGCGAAGCAGTCATGCTAGCTAAGGAGGAGGCGGGACGCGTGAGGCAGCGAAGCGCTGCCTCCTCGCAACCCAGCCATCGCGAAGGACACACCGGGCGTCGGGGATCGCGGGACGATCTCTGGCCACCGTAAGCGCGGGCCTGCGGACGGCGAGCATGGGTGGCTCCCCGTCCGACCAGAAACAGACCCGAGCGTACGGCGCGTCGCGTTGCGCGCGCGCCTCAAAGAGCCATCAGACCACCACAGATGGGGCCCAATAGGGCCGATGCCGATTCGGAGTCGCGGAGAACCTAACGGGTAACCGGGGTTCCGGCTCGACGTGCAGGAGAAGGAACGGGGTGGTTATTAGTCAGTAAGAGTCTGACACTCCCTCCCGCCTCACCCAGGCGGGGGCAGTAATTCGATGATTTTCCCCCCTTAAAAAAAAAAAAAAAGGGTATGGTAAAAAGTAAGACAATATCGAGCCAGGATGTGCAAGGACCGTTATACATATATGTAGGAGATATAGAGGTAGATTAGAAGACTGTGTATCCAGTAGATACAGATTCGATATATTTGTAGTTGTAGTAAGTATTTACTGAAAACGTTTGCGTATTTAGTTTAATTCCCCCAGATTGAGCCATCTATAAATTAACCTTTGACACAGGCGATGTTGTTAAAATGTAGACATTAAAACTAAGATTCATTTTACATCGTTTACGCCAAAATTCATTTTCAAAGTTACGCCGGGACGTTATTGTTTTATGAGGTCTATAACTTTCGCCCTGTAATGGTTTTCGCTTCGTTGTGGCCGTGCTCTTTCGTAAAAATATTCGATGTTCGCAGATAAAGTAGTGGAAAGAGAAAAAATTTCATGTTGCAAACGTGACTAATAAAAAGGGTAAGTTGGGTGGCTCCATAAATCGTCAGCCTACGGACTGGAGATTTATATTTCTATTAGGGGTCTCCTAACAAAGATATCTTAGATAGCTGTGCAATCACAAACTTCTGAATAATATATGCCAGCATTTGTGTCGAGTGCCAATCCTAGCAGATTAGTTTTGTAAGTGCTGTTAACATTACCTAACTTTTCAAGCTGATCTTGGAAGCTTTTAAACGAATCAGAATAGTTTGACGAACACTGATTTATAGACACTTTAGTCTATATTTGAAATCGTTTAAATCACTCTAGAATTAGTTCTAATTCGAATGCCTATCTATCATCAAAGTTTCAGAAAGTTTAGTTGTAAATAAATTGCAGCATTGTTAGACACTTTGCTATAGTTAAATGAGATATGATTTCGTACGGTATTTCATTACTGAGAATTTGTCATTGAAACCAAAATATTAATATATTGTCTTACTTAATTTTTCAGTTATAAATCATCTATTTATTCTACTCACATAAAAGGCACATGCATGAACTCAAATTCGCAGTTATTATTATTATAAAACACGGCCAATTCATTTCAATCCTTCGTAATTAATTATGAAATAAAAATGAACGAAAACAAAGCCCGTAATGTTTACGCTGTAAGCATTTCGAATCAAATTAATTTCGCGTTAAATAACAACAAAACACCTTTATTTCGCATTTTTATGACAATAAAGAGTTGTGCAAACTCAATGGTGCGAGCAATTTATCGGCGCAGAGATGTTCGCCGCGTTCTTCTGTGTTCCGTTGTCATACCGAAAAAAAAACAATGCGGCTTCCGTTAGCCAAAGACAAAGTTTTTTTTTCTTGACGCCAGAATAGCTTCCGGGTACACTGGTTCATCAATCATCGTATTTTTGGTTGACGAAAATCGTAGAAACTTTGATGTAGTAGACATCATGGCGTTGAAAAACAAACATGGTGTTTTACCTAGTTGGCCAGGGAAACTTCATACATTTTTCCGTTTCATCGTCAAATTTTCAGTTTTCTTGTCTTTTTTTCTATGAAGCGTCTCCTTAGTACTTAATACACAATGCTTTTAATGTGATGTACATTAAATGTGAAATAACAGTTTTATTTTCTTAAATATAGGCACAGGTTAGAAAAGCACTTTAATGTATTACGTTATAATTTGATTGACTAGGCCTGTTGCGAGCCACATCGTATATAAACATAATTTATAAACGATTTATGTTTTGTAAGTAGGTAGGTACTGCTATAACTATTTATTGTTTCTTTGAAATCATGTTGCTCGTTGTCGTTCTATTCTCTCTTCTCTGTTTTTTCATATTAGTTTTTCTTTTTTATGCTTGGACAAATGTTATGTCACCAATTAATGAATTGTCACGTACTCGTCACGTTTCTTCATTGGCTTTGTTTGACTAGTTCTTATCTCAAACCAGCTTTCTTGCAGAAGTCACGAAAATGAGAACAAGAAATTAGATATTAAACAGAAAGTCTACATAAAACTTAATTACTAAACTTGTATATTTTTAATGTTTAAAATGAAAGTGCTAATGAAACTTGGCTGTTAAACCACACAATTAGCTACACAATTATTTTGTAGCATCAAACCTTTCTGTGTTGTAATAATAATAAGAAAACGCTTTTAATAATTAATTACACCCGCGCTTTGACAACATTGTAGCTAATTACCAATTTGTCTGCAACAAAAAGATACATTATCATTATCACTCAGACGAACGAAAATATATATCTTCATAAGAAGATTCTAGCTTTAAATCGTGTCTAATTGAATTATTCAGTAAATTGAATTTATCTTCTCTAACATAACAAATAGAAAAACTTTGGGAAACTCGCTTGTTTGACGTAATCGCGTGAAAAATGTTGAGGCAATTTCAAAAATGATTTTATTTGAATAATTTAATATTTTGTATGGCTGTAAAATATATCTCTGGCTTTGTATAATACGCATTTCAGACGAAACAAATTATTCAATGTCTCGTTCTTATAGGTAATAATAAAATTATACATTTATCTGACCTTCCTAAACTAATTTTAGGTTCTGACTAAGTACCTGTACGTATCTTAATTGCCTTTCAGCTGGGAATGATCTTTTATTAGGTTAAATTGGGTTGAAAAGACACAGAGAGCGCTAATCAGAGAGTTGACAAGATCAAGTGACCCGCTTGCGAATTGATATATTTGTGCACTAAGCCACAATAATCCTGAGCCAAATCTAAAAGCATGATCACTCGACGAGTAACGAGTTAGTGTGAATTACTTCTCTCGCAGCTAAATTATCAAGCGAGCCTGGCTTTAATTCCACTTCCGCTAATGGATTTCGTTCTTTTTTCAACAATTCACTGTCCAGTTTCTTTCTAAAGAGCTTTGGGCAACGTTTTGTTTCTGACACTTAATCAGACTCCAGTCTCAGGACAGAATTGCTACAATGAATAACAATATACATATACTTACCTAGATAACTGCAAAATCCTCAGTCATTCCCTTACTTACTTTATAAAACAACTGATGAGATGTCTACAAAGTACTGTAAAGCCGAAGTTAAATAAATACAAAAAACCGGCCAAGTGCGAGTCGTGCAAGGTTTACAAAATTCGTTCATTACGACAATCGAGTCATTAACTAAAAATTTAAGGTTTTCGGAATTTTTCCTTTATGTGTGCTATAAAACGTTGCTTCATGCCAAATTTCAAGTTTCTAGGTCGACTGGAAGTACCCTTGCGGGTACTTGCGAATTTCAAAATATGCAGCTTAGATTGCTGTTTCTTTTGATTGCGTTGACATAGAAGTTTGATTTTGTTACAGCTTAAAGGTATTATAGACCTGAGTATTTGGTATGAATTTCAATTTAATACCTCTACGCGTTTATGAGGAAATGGGTATTAAGTTTAAAATTATTAAAAAAAATATAGGTATATTATGTGATGTAACTAAAAATTTATGGTTTTCGTAATTTTTCCTTTATCTATGCTATAAGACGTTGCTTCGTACCAAATTTCAAGATTCTGAGTTCACGGGAAGCACCCTGTAGGTTTTGATTCCCTTGCAAGTGTCGAAAATTTGCGGCATAAACGGCTGTATCTTTTGATTGCGTTGGCTTAGAAGTTTGATTTTATCACAGCTTCAAGGGACAGTAGACCTGAGTAATTGATATAAATTTCAGCTTCATACCTCCACGTGTTCCTGAGAAAAAGAGTCTTGACAGACGGACGGACGGATGGACAGACGGACAACAAAGTGATCCTATAAGGGTTCCGTTTTTTCCTTTTGAGGTACGGAACCCTAAAAATATGTGCAGACTGGGTTTTCGAAGTCGTGTATCAATTTAATGTGTACCTAAACGCTTCGGCAGCGCAGCAGTATCGTAAGATACCGCACTTTAGTGAACGGAACTCTCCCGTGTAAATTATGTAATAACTTATCCATTATAAGATTTAAATTGAAGGCCAATACGCAGTTAGGTGCAGGTAAATAATTATTAAGGGCAGAAGGGGTGGTCTCCCAGAAACCGCCAAATGTTTTCACATACGTTTACAATTTCACACACCGGTGGTTCTCTTAATTAACCCGTTCAGCGTATTTTAAATGAGTTGGGACTCACGCGCAAAAGTGGTCTAATTTGGAACTCGTTGTCTTAAACTAAAATCATTTGCTTGATCTAGATTGCGCGTTTGTTGACACATAAGTATAGATTCTAAATTACCATTGATTAAAGTTACAAACTATGTCGATGTTTATAGTTTATTGGAACGTTGATCGAAAGTTAACTATGTAGTATGGTCCGCTGTAAGCAGCAACCACGAAGAAAATGCCATTATCTCATACAGCTGAGTTATTGCGTGAAACAGGAACTTCCTCCAGGCAATGCACGTCTGATAAAATGTATCGAGAATGTGGAATAACGGACTTACCCACAATGTGTTTACTGTTTAGTCACTCTTATGTAATAAAAGCCGATGAATGTGTATCTTGTACTACTTATTACAAGTATGCAATTTATTTTTAACAAAAGAACCATTTGTTATCGTTTTTCATTTGGACCTACAAGTTTACAAATAAGTGTTACCTAACAAGATTCTTTTATTCGCGTTTCTTCATATATGAGTTCGGCTTTAACGAGTCCTAGTGTAAGAAGTTGGGGTGCGGTGCCAGAAGACCTCCCCGTGGTGCACCCTGGGTGCGGGCGACAGTCTCCCTAGCGGGGGTGATAGGGTTGGAGTGACTGTCGCCCGCAGCAGACTTCTGGACTGGGCGGGCGAACCCGATAGGGTTCTGGAGGCGGCGGGCTGTGTGCTCATGGCCTGCGCTTCCGTGGGGCGTTTCTCCGCCTGTCTCTCTGATTAGCAGAGAGCGTGGTGGAGAGGCAAGGGCGGTGCTCGTTGTGCACTCACCCTGCCAGCGAGCAGCATCGGGACACAAGCTGTCCCCGATTGCAGCCGTCGATATCGTAATCCGTAAGGAGGTCACGGTCACGTTTTGTGACTCTGAACGGGACGAGGGTCTTGGCTTGGTCGCCCGGACCGCGAGGAAGATAACCTCTATAAAAAATTCCTCCAATACTAAGTTCTGGTGCGCGGCGAGAGTATGCATGGCTGAGGAGTAGTGTCAGTCGCGAGCGCACCCCCAGCTAGGGGACCAGTGGAACCTCTAGTTGGGAAACAAATTAACACTTACCCAGGTACAGGGGGCACTGCCTGGGTGGACCGATTATTTCCCCCATACTCGTGGGAACTATATGGATAAGTTCAATTTATATAAAAAACCACATACGGAGGAGGAGAGTGCGGGTGAGCTCTGCTCGCCTGCGGTAGAGGGAGAAGGGGGCCCAAGTGGCTCCGGGACTCGTGGTGAGGCGCTGGACTCGTCCAGCAGGCCCCACACACAGGAGTCCAGTCGGAGGGGGTCGGATTCAGAGTCCGACACAACATTAGCGGAGCGGCTGAGCGTGAGCTCGAAAGGCTCACGCCGCCGCGCGACGGGGACGTTCAAACGCCCCAGGCTGGAGGAGGACAGTTTGTCCCCGTCCTCCGGCGCTCAGGAGGCGCCTCCCCCCAAGGTCCCCACGGCAGCGCGGGGTAGGGGCGGCAAGGGCAGCGGTCGCCGGAAACCGGCACCAGCTGCCTGCGCGGAGTCAGCCGAACAGTTGGCCGCGGAGGGCAGGGCTCTCTCAAGCGCTGTCCGTTCGGAGTCCTCTGCGGCCGAGATGTCCGGCGTGGAGGTGTCGGAGGGCGAGCGCGGCTCTGAGAGCGAGAGCTGCTCCGGGGGCCTCCAACAGGCCATTACGGCGGAGCTCTACAAGCTGGCGATGGGGAAATCCCAGCCGGTTAGGTTCCGCCTCCTCAAGGCGGCGGCGGCCACAATAACGGAGGCGGCCTTGGAGCAGTGTGCGGCGCCCACTGCGGGAAAGGTGCGCTCCGAGCTGGCCGAGATGCGGCGAGAGCTGGCGCGCTTGGCGGCCTCCAATGCGGCTCTGGAGGCCGAGCTGCGGACGGCCAGGGCCGAGCTCGCCGCTGCTCGCGGCAGTCGCCCCCAGCCCCCGGCGGAGGCCGACGTAGTCGGACTGCTGCGGGCGGAGTTGGCTGCCTTCCAGCGACGTTTCGACGTGCTGGAGGGCAGGCTCTTGCGCCCCCCACTCGCGGCGAGTCAGGTCGCCCCCGCGGTCCCGCGGTCGTACGCGGCCGCTGCGGCCAAGCCTTCGACCTCGAGTCAGGCTAGCCGCAGCTCCCAACCGCCGGCAAGGGCGCGACCGGCTGCCCCAGCGAGGGCCTCGGCGCCCCCGCCGGCGCAGACCCCAGCTGCGCCGACGGCGCCTGCGCCTGCGCCCGCTGGGCGCAAAAAGAGGAGGGGCACTCCGGCCCAGCAGGCTGGGGTTGCGGCGGCGGCGGCGGAACCCGCCCCGCAAGCAGAGGACGGCGGCGGGTGGCAAATCGCCGGCGAGGCGAGGAGAGTCGCCAAGGAGGGCCGGAAGCGCCGAAAAAAGGCGCAGCGGCAACGACGGCAGCAGCAGCGCAGGGAGAAACGCGCTGCTGCCTTGCTCCTCGCCCCTAAGACCGCGGCTGTAGTAATTACACTGCAGCCCGAGGCGGTCAACAGGGGCGTTACGTATGGCGACGTCCTCGCCAAATTAAAGGGGGCGGTGACTCCTGCGGAGTTCGGGGCCCCGGACGGGTTCGCGGTCAAGGTGACCGCTACCGGAGCCCGTCTTTTGGAGGTCCCCGGCGCGACCAGCGGCCCATCGGCCGACGCCCTGGCCGAGAGGCTTAGGGCGTGCCTCGGTGCGGACGAGGCCCGCGTGTCCAGGCCCACCAAATGCCTGAATGTCAGGATCTTGGGCCTGGACGACTCCGTAACGGAGACGGAGGTGGTGGCCGCTGTGGCCAGGACGGGAGGGTGCCCTGCTGACCAAATCAAGGCAGGCGCCATCCGCCCGGACAACTCGGGGCTGCGCACTGTTGTGGTCAGCTGCCCCGTCACAGCGGCCAAGAAGCTGAAGGAGGGCAAAAGGCTCTTGGTGGGATGGGTCTCGGCGCAGGTCAAGCTGCTCGAGACCCGGCCTCTGAGGTGCTACCGCTGTCACGTGGGGGAGCACGTGAGCGTCAAATGCACCTCGGAGGTGGACCGCAGCGACTGTTGCTTCCGCTGCGGTCGGCCCGGTCACAAGGCCGGCTCGTGCTCCGCCCCGCTGCACTGCAATGCATGTGCGGCGGCTGGCAAGCCGGCCAATCACCGGGTCGGGAGCAAAGGCTGCTCCCCTCCCGCCAAACCCAAGGGCAAAGGTAGGCCCTCCGCCGCCCCTGCCGTTTCCGCCGCCGCCGCCGCCACTGCCACCGCAGTCGCCGCTGCCGCCACTGAGGAGGTCGGAATGGACTGCCAATAATGGCCCCATTCCGCCTCCTCCAGGCGAACATCAACCACTGCGCCGCTGCTCAGGATCTCCTGCTCCAGAGCATGGCGCAGTGGTCGATCAATGTCGCCGTGGTCTCCGAGCCGTACTTTGTCCTGCCCAGGGATCACTGGGTGGCGGACCTGGACGGCTCGGTGACCATCATCTCGTCGGCCGCCGCCGGTACCCCGACTCTTGAGGCTGCTCAAAGAGGCCGGGGTTGTGTCGCAGCACGGTTCGGAGAGCTCGCTGTGGTGGGCGTGTACTTCTCTCCGAACCGAACTCTCGCCGAGTTCCACAACTCCTTGAGGGAGTTGGTCACTGTCGTCGTCGGGTTCCGTTCCCTCCCCGTGCTCGTCCTCGGGGACTTCAACGCCAAAAACTTGGCTTGGGGTTCCCGGTTCACCGACGTCCGGGGTAGGATGGTGGAAGACTGGGCCCTTGAGACGGGCCTAGTCGTCCTGAACCGGGGTTCTGTCCCCAGGTGCGTGCGGATGCAGGGCGAGTCGGTGGTGGACATCTCGTTCGCCAGCCCTGCTCTGTCACCGCGTATTGTTGACTGGCGCGTCATGGAGGAGGTGGAGACGTACTCCGACCACCGGTATATCCGGTTCGACGTCTCCGCCGAGTCCGCAGACCCGCCGGTCAGACAGGCCCCATGTGGCCCGCGTTGGGCGCTGAAACAGCTGGACCGGGAGCTGCTCCTGGAAGCCGCCATCGTGCAGGCCTGGGTGATACCACCGGTCAGGCCTGCCGACATAGACGATGAGGCCAAGTGGCTCCAGGACGCCATGTCCAGGATCTGTGACGTGGCGATGCCCCGGATCCGGTCGAGGCAACAAAAGCGCCAGGTGTACTGGTGGTCGCAAGAGCTAGCAGCTCTACGCAAGGCGTGCACTGCTGCGCGACGCCAGTACACTAGGCACCGCAGGCGCCGCATCCGTCCTCCTAATGCGGAGGCGAGAGAGGCGGAGTTGTACGAGGGATACAGGGCGGCCAAGGCCCTCCTCAAGGTGGAGATATTGCGGGCCAAGGAGGAGGCCCGCCGAGAGATGCTGGGGACTCTGGACAGAGATCCGTGGGGACGCCCGTACCGGATGGTACGAGACAAGCTCCGCGCTTGGGCTCCTCCGCTCACCCAGAGTCTCCGGCAAGAAGTCTTGGAGGAGGTGGTTGGCACCCTGTTCCCTCGACTGTGGAGGGGTTCACCCCTCCGTATATGACTCCGCCCCCTGCGGTGCCCGACGCGGGCTACAGCGACGACGACGACGACATCGTCCCAGAGGTGACCGAGGCAGAATTGAGAGCGGCGGTGCGCCGGATGGGCGCCAAGAACACCGCCCCAGGACCCGACGGCCTGCATGGCAAGGCATGGGTTCTGGCCTCAGAGGCTCTCGGGCCTCGATTGATTGGTCTCTACAGCGCATGTCTGGAGAGAGGCCAGTTCCCGCTTCTCTGGAAAGCGGGAAAACTGGTCCTCGTGCGGAAGACGGGGCGCCCTGCGGACTCTCCGTCCGCGTACCGGCCCATAGTGTTGCTCGACGAGGTGGGGAAAGTCTTCGAAAGAATCATTTCGAACCGCCTCGTCGCGCACCTGACGGACATTGGGCCGGACTTGTCGGACGGCCAGTTCGGCTTCCGCAGAGGGCGCTCCACGGTGGACGCCATCATGCGCGTTAGAGACCTCACGACGGGGACTGCAGTGTCCAGGGGTAAGGTCGTAGTGGCGATGTCTCTGGACATCGCCAACGCCTTCAACTCCCTGCCCTGGAGCTGCATCTTGGAGGCACTCCGATATCATCGGGTGCCTACCTACCTCCGTCGTGTAATCGAGGCTTACCTGACGGACAGGTCCGTCAGCTACCCCGGTCACCGGGGCGAGTGGAACCGGCGAGAGATGTCACGCGGTGTTCCACAGGGTTCGGTTCTGGGGCCGCTCCTGTGGAACATCGGCTATGACTGGGTGCTGCGCACCGACCTCCCGAACGGCGTTAGCACAATATGCTACGCCGACGATACGCTGGTGCTAGCGCACGGGAGGTCACACCAGGCGGCGGCCGACTTAATGGCGACAGCGGTTGCGACAGTCGTTGAGAGAATCCGGCAGTTGGGACTCGAGGTGGCGCTCCACAAGTCCGAGGCCATGTGTTTTCATGGCCGCGGGAACGCGCCACCTCCGGGTGGGTCTCAAATAACGGCGGGAGGAGTTACCATCGGCGTCGAGACGACGATGAAGTACCTAGGACTCGTCCTCGACAGTCGGTGGAACTTCATAGAGCATTTCCGACGTTTGGCTCCAAAGTTGGAGAGGACGGGGGCTGCGTTCAAACGCATCCTCCCCAACCTCGGGGGCCAAACGCCTCCTGCCGGAGGTTATACGCCGGGGTCGTGCGGTCCATGGCCCTCTACGGCGCCCCTGTTTGGGCGCCAAACCTGTTGCGGCGTCCCGCTCGGACGCTGCTCATGGCACAGAGGGTCATGGCGATCCGAATGATCCGCGGATACCGCACGATCTCTGGGGAGTCGGCGAACCTCCTTGCCGGATTACCGCCGTGGGATCTGGAGGCGAAGGTGCTCGCGCGCGTGTACAGCATGCGCGCGGAGGCACGTCGCCGGGGCGAAACTCCGCTGCCGCGCCAGATAAGTGCGTGGCGGGATGAGCTCCGGCGCGATCTCATGGCGGAGTGGCAGCAACGACTGTCGCAACCGAGGGCTGGGCTCGCTGCCATCGCAGCGGTAAGTCCCCTCTTTGAGGAGTGGCTTGAGAGACGCTACGGCGTCCTCACCTACCGCCTGACGCAGGTCCTCACCGGACATGGAAGTTTCGGGAGGTACCTGTGTCTGATGGGGCGGGAGGAAACGCCCGGGTGTCATCACTGCGAGGACCGCCCTGAGGACACGGTGGAACACACGGTGGGAGAATGCCCTTCGTGGGCTGAGCACCGCCGTGTCCTCAGGGAAGTGATCGGCGATGGCGACCTCTCGCGTCCGGGCCTAGTGCAGGCCATGATGCGGAGCGAGGGGGATTGGGATGCCGTCTCCTCCTTTTGCGAAGCAGTCATGCTAGCTAAGGAGGAGGCGGGACGCGTGAGGCAGCGAAGCGCTGCCTCCTCGCAACCCAGCCATCGCGAAGGACACACCGGGCGTCGGGGATCGCGGGACGATCTCCGGCCACCGTAAGCGCGGGCCTGCGGACGGCGAGCATGGGTGGCTCCCCGTCCGACCAGAAACAGACCCGAGCGTACGGCGCGTCGCGTTCCGCGCGCGCCTCAAAGAGCCATCAGACCACCACAGATGGGGCCCAATAGGGCCGATGCCGATTCGGAGTCGCGGAGAACCTAACGGGTAACCGGGGCTCCGGCTCGACGTGCAGGAGAAGGAACGGGGTGGTTTTTAGTCAGTAAGAGTCTGACACTCCCTCCCGCCTCACCCAGGCGGGGGCAGTCATTCGATGATTTCCCCCCTTAAAAAAAAAAAAAAAAAGTTTAAGAAGTTGGCTAAGATATCAAAGTTTCTCGCTGGACCGAACTCAAAAAGAGTTATAAGTTATATAAGTTGAATCTACGTGACTTTAAAAGAGCAGAAGTCGACTGTACTTTACATTAAGTTTCGGTTAACGCGAGTCTAATTAAGGAAGTTTCCGCGAGAGTTTGCTAATATTATAAATGAAGAGGAAAGGGGCCAAATTCTCGCTCACCCCTCCTTGTAATGACATTTCTTCTTGCACTCGCGAGTTTTATGTTTTGTGCAAACTTTGTTTACTGTTTCACTAGTTTGTTTCGCCCGCTAAACTTTTTCTTGAACGATTCTATGAAAGGTTTTGTATGGAATGAAGTAAACATAGTTTGAATTGGTTTTAAATAGATCCATGTAACTTTGTATCTGTACAAGAAATAAAGTTGCAGTGCTATTCGTGTGAGAGCAGATTCGGCGAAGGCATTTAAAATTGAGGGGTAATGTCGGATTTTATATGGAATTCTAGGTAATTCTACTTATATTCAGATTTTGGATTACTTGTATATCTACAAAGCGATTTAAATTTAATTTTGAGATAACGGACTGAGTTTAAATGTATGATGTACTGTACTATGTGTGGCCATAGTTTCAATTTTTCTTAATATTTATTTCTCGTGTCGAGTGAACTGTTACTGCCATTTTTGATGTCGATGTTTTGAGACAGTAAAATCTTGAATAATTCTTACTGTCTACTACTCTAAAGTAATAAAAGGAATAAATTAATTTGTTTTTTGTTCCAAGATTTGCTTCAAAGTGCCTTTAAGACTCAGCTTTGTCTGTATAATGAGCTTAAAATACTGGTTTTGATGAAGTACCTATTTGATTTAATGCGCCTTTAATACAAATGGTGTTCGCGTCACCACCCGCGTTTTCTTCTCCCTTTATTCTTTATAACTGTATTTTATGAGCTCTAGGATAAGATTATACACTTTTAGCTTTAACTTTATATTCACTCTGGTTTTTCTATTTAAGTTACTTAATACAGGGTGTAAGCAAAACGCTCCCACAAACGCCGACAGGTGATGGAAAAAAACAAGTTTTATTTTTATAAAAGTAAGGAATTAAATGTTTCTTTTATGTAATAACTGTTGTAATCAACTGTTCAAGGCTAATGTTGCATGAAAAACACGAAAACAAAAAGATTAAAATTGTAAAAACATTTTTGGAATTAAGGGCAAATGATAGAAACCAGGCGGTTTCGTTCTTTAATGGACGTACATTTTTAAACTATGGTTATAATTAACCTTCCTCCTGTGTTTGGGACACTAACCTTCATAGGACACAAACAACAAAAGTGTAGCGCAGTAAGCAGATAATAGTTTTACAAGCAGCTATTCATTGAAGAGTTGTCTCAAGTCTAGTCAGAATAAGTCCCTAGGTACGTACCTAAGCACTAAACTTATTTACCTACATGTAGCAACTTTCATTCTATTTAGAGTTGACTTATACCATTTTATGGAACTCTGGAGACTCACAAAGTTAATAGATCGATCAAATACGGCACGCATTAAAAAGTAAAAAAAAACAAAAGAATTTAAGGACTAAGTTTTATTGAATGGGTCTTTCAAAAATAGTTTTAACGTACCTATATATCAAATTGTTTCAACAAAGTTATTTCAAAAATGTTGAATGGGACTTTTTGGCAGTCTTTAACTTTTTTAAGAACTCAAAGTATCCTAATTACACATGAACTAAGATGTTAAGAAGTAACTTTATACATTCAAAGAAATAGTTAAGTGTAAACTATTAGCGATTTACTGTTAGTAGTGACTATTTAAAGTGTAGTGGTACGGTTTATGCGGCACTTTAGAGTTTCACATTACCTCCCCAAGTTTACAAACATCGTAAAGCGGAAGGGATAAAGTTGTACACATTTTCTTTTACAAGACTCGATAAGGAGAGGTCATTAAAATATAGAAAAGCGCTTTCCACTCCTTCCTAACGACGTTTAACTTTGAAAATAAAAGAATCCGATAATCCCAGAGGAAAACATGAATGAGAATAAAAAATGAACGCTTACTTACTTAGTCATTTCAGAAAGGCCGAAGAAAAGAATTTTTTAAATTAAAATTCTCAAAACACTCCACATAAAAGTACAAGCAAGCAATGTAGCTTCATTCATTGTGGCATTTTTATTACGTAATAAGACGGAATTCAAATGGATAATCTCGAGCCGTAAACGAGCTGAAGAACATGAGCGGCATGTTTAATATGACTTTTCCATACAAGTAAAAATGGGGAAAGGAATGTAGGGACAATCGTAAAGGATAATTGTAGCCGTGAATTAAGTTTGTGTACTGAATCATCAAGTCATTTGGCCCAGTTACCGCTTCAGAGCGACCAGATTAGATTCTCAATTAACTGTTACCACACGTAAAAATTTCACATTTACTTCATATTTTACAAGGCAGGTAAGTGCAGAGCGGCTCTGCAAAGAAACGAAGCGATTTTCGAACATTAAAAACAGAATAAAAAGATCCTTCGAATTAAAGTGAAATTTTCTATTTCCAATAAAACGATTTCCTCCCACTGGTGCTGAAAACGTGATTTAACATAAAATTTTGTTTGCTTCCGCTCGAACAAATGTTTCCTCTCTCAGTACTAACTCAACGAGTTGTGAAGTTGAAACTTTCCATTAAAATATGTATTGAACACTTTATTTCTTAAACAATATAGATGAGAGAATACTTTTGACGTAAGCAATAATTATTTGTATTTCGAGCTACTTGTAAAGTCAATGTTTTGTTACTTAAAATTAATTATGATTTGTCGTAGTGTGTTGTTACAGATTGCTCGGTACTTGTATTCTGTAGAAGCGAGCACAGTGACAGATCGCTGGCTCCTCGCCACAATGTCCGTAATGTCTACCTACCTACTCACACTGTCACACCACCCTAAATCGCCTTTTACGATTCCGAGCGTCCTGATAAAAACTGATATAGTTTATGTCGTCTGTTCAATTTCAAGTAGGTGAACCTTTAAAAGAATTCCTAGTTCAATCAATCATTGGTCCCCAGTAAGAGCAAAGAATACTTTTCGAATCGCTCACAGCAAGCTAGTTCACCGAAGTGGTCAATAAATTTTACTATAGACTGCTCTCTTAAATGTGAGTCACGGCCTAAAAGATTTATTTGCTGACTGTTCTAACATTTTCACGTTTGAAAACTGGACTTAGTAACATAAATGGATCGGATAGTATTTCAACAAAAGCTAAAAGATGAATGTAATATCTCTATACGTTTTTTCGCATCGTTCCGAGAGTAAGCTTGCTTGCCATAGAGTGCTTCTGTATGTAAAACGGTTTCAATCCGAAGGTTCAGCATTTTGAATATCTATCCTCTAAAGCTGAGGTTTCATAACTACGTTTTATCGGCAAATATTCAAAAGTCTGCTTTTGTAATAGGTTGATTGTGTTTATTGCTGTAGGTGAGTTTTATCGCTATGCTGTTTATCAGATATTATTTATCTCTCGATATACCTATGTCTAGAAGGGTATTTTTTAAGGGAGGACATTGAATGACTTCTCCCCCCTGGGTGAGACGTGAGGGAGAGTCAGACTCTTACTGCCTGGGTTTGCCTCAGTAACTTACTTAGCCTGTTGGTCTAAAATGTAAACAGTCATCAAACATTGACATATATGTTCAACTGTCAATCCTTACTATTATAAATGGGAAAGTGAGTTTGTTTGTTTGTTTGTTTGTTCCGACTTCACGCCGTAACTACTGAACCGATTGCATTGAATTTTTGCAGACGTAAAGTTAGTAGTCTGGATTAAATAATAGGGTACTTTTTATCCCGAAAAAATTTGATATTCCCGAGGGAAAACAAAAGTATTGGTATAGATGGCGCTGTATGTATTGGTATATCCTTATCCTTACTATTATAAATGGGAAAGTGAGTTTGTTTGTTTGTTTGTTTGTTCCGACTTCACGCCGTAACTACTGAACCGATTGCATTGAATTTTTGCAGACGTAAAGTTAGTAGTCTGGATTAAATAATAGGGTACTTTTTATCCCGAAAAAATTTGATATTCCCGAGTGAAAACAAAAGTATTGGTATAGATGGCGCTGTATGTATTGGTATATCCTTATCCTTACTATTATAAATGGGAAAGTGAGTTTGTTTGTTTGTTTGTTTGTTCCGACTTCACGCCGTAACTACTAAACCGATTGCATTGAATTTTTGCAGACGTAAAGTTAGTAGTCTGGATTAAATAATAGGGTACTTTTTATCCCGAAAAAATTTGATATTCCCGAGGGAAAACAAAAGTATTGGTATAGATGGCGCTGTATGTATTGGTATATCCTTATCCTTACTATTATAAATGGGAAAGTGAGTTTGTTTGTTTGTTTGTTCCGACTTCACGCCGTAACTACTAAACCGATTGCATTGAATTTTTGCAGACGTAAAGTTAGTAGTCTGGATTAAATAATAGGGTACTTTTTATCCCGAAAAAATTTGATATTCCCGAGGGAAAACAAAAGTATTGGTATAGATGGCGCTGTATGTATTGGTATATCCTTATCCTTACTATTATAAATGGGAAAGTGAGTTTGTTTGTTTGTTTGTTTGTTCCGACTTCACGCCGTAACTACTGAACCGATTGCATTGAATTTTTGCAGACGTAAAGTTAGTAGTCTGGATTAAATAATAGGGTACTTTTTATCCCGAAAAAATTTGATATTCCCGAGGGAAAACAAAAGTATTGGTATAGATGGCGCTGTATGTATTGGTATATCCTTATCCTTCCTTACTATTATAAATGGGAAAGTGAGTTTGTTTGTTTGTTTGTTTGTTCCGACTTCACGCCGTAACTACTAAACCGATTGCATTGAATTTTTGCAGACGTAAAGTTAGTAGTCTGGATTAAATAATAGGGTACTTTTTATCCCGAAAAAATTTGATATTCCCGAGTGAAAACAAAAGTATTGGTATAGATGGCGCTGTATGTATTGGTATATCCTTATCCTTACTATTATAAATGGGAAAGTGAGTTTGTTTATTTGTTTGTTTGTTCCGACTTCACGCCGTAACTACTAAACCGATTGCATTGAATTTTTGCAGACGTAAAGTTAGTAGTCTGGATTAAATAATAGGATACTTTTTATCCCGAAAAAATTTGATATTCCCGAGGGAAAACAAAAGTATTGGTATAGATGGCGCTGTATGTATTGGTATATGTCACATAGACTACTTTTTATCCTTTTGTGACGCGAGCGAAGCCGCGGGTAAAAGCTAGTACTTTATAATTCAAGAGCTGCGTGGAACTGCGCTGCTCGGAGTTTGGACACGTCGGGAGCTCCGATAAAGTTGTGGACGCAACAACGTCTTTGTTCATGACTCTTGTAAACGCTTGGACGTAAACTGTTTATCAGTAAGAATAATGAGCTATACCGAATGTTGCAATAGTAGTAAAATGTTATGTTTCCGGCTCTCTCTTTGGGGAAATTCGAAGCCAATTTTTGTAAGATCTTTGTTTCGCTACCAGCTATCTTCGTGTCCCAGTTTATATTTTGTGAGTAGTAATCATCGCCATGGTGATGAAATATTTCAGGCGTTTCACCGAATAAACATTAGTCGACATTATGTGTTGGTTCTTAAAAATAAAGCAAAGAGTAGGTTTAGTAGTATGTTACTGGTAGGTTACTAGTACTATTTAAAAAATACGTAATGCGAAACGTCCTTTTCAGTATCATATTAGTTTAGAATCACTAAATAAATGATAAAATATGTGGAATTTGACTATTTTACTCACGCATCATGTTAGCGGAGACGAGGCAAAAACCCTTTTGAATAACACGAGCGCCTAGACGAATTGTATCAGCAATAACAAATAAAAGACAACCCTAGCATAATGTATTATTGCAGGGAAACACTAGTACGGATACGAACGAAGACTAAAGTGAGGAAAAACATGTTCCTTAAATAAAGCAACGAGCTAAATTTATCTTACATCAAATATGAAAAGTGGTTTGACGATAAAACTTCTGTCCGCTTCAACATCTGAATTTTGAGTTCTGAACAATCGTGATTGTGGCGCACGATATTAAGCCACTTTGGCTTGCTGTGTTACCTGCATTTATTTGGGTCCGTGAACTAACTGTGGTCGTCAGAATATGAACTAGGTCATAAATCTCTCCGTCTGAAATTCTGGATTTTCGTGATATTCACTAGAAGTCTCCTGTGAGATATGTTCCAGCTGTGAGATTGGAATTCATTGGAATTCTTTAGTGCATTTTCAGATCGCCATTTTTATGAGATAACAGCTTATTTACTGTTGTAAAGATAACAACCCCTTTAATTTATGTAGTAACCGAAAAGTGTTGTAAACTGGCACATCTGAAAGTGTTCTCCCTAAATAAAGACGTTGTAGTTTTGTGTTATAACGTTTTCTCAGCCCATAATAGTACAGCACTATAAAGAAATAATAGCACCGTGGGTCTTGTAAAAGGGTAGCCTTTAGTGGTCCGAGAACAGCATTATACTGAGGTTAACAATAGGTTAGCATAGAACCTTAATGTTTCATACAAGGATTAATGAATGGGATGCCTGAGGGCACAAAGAAGCGTAATGAGTCGCTTCTCGCGCGGCTCACGAGGCAAGGAGACATTGAGTTGAAACTATACCCAGTGGATGAATTACCGCCCGCGCCCCGCACCCCGCACCCCATACACCCTTTCCCATTTCGTGCTATGCAATGACTTGCGATCTTGTTGTTCGACTTGCTAATGAGTTCTCGATTTAGCTCGAGACGGCATTTGCAAGTACCCACCACGTATTTTCCTTCTCATTACTTATGATGTATTTTGACGTTTACTGTCAAAACTTTGATGTGTTTCGTTCGAGTGGAAATTAAGATTTTCGTTAACTTGACTCCGATGTTATTGATTTGTCTGTATAAAATTAGATTAAGAGAATAAGGTATAATCAAAGTATAGGTGAAATAAGTTACCACTTGTTATTTTATATTAAACATTTGACTAACGAAGTTGTACCGGAGCAAATTCAAGTGTGAGATCTGGTTAACGATAGATGTAGTTCTAGGAAGAACAATGCCACGTCAAACAAAAGACTGTGAACTCAATTATCGACAAGATGACTGCACGGTTGGTGCGGTGGCTGGGCAACCGGCTCCCGTGCAACGTGTCGCGGGTTCGATTCCCGCACGGAACAACACTTTGTGTGATCCACAAATTGTTGTTTCGGGTCTGGGTGTCATGTATATGTGAACTTGTATGTTTGTAAACGCACCCACGACACAGGAGATAATTCTAGTGTGGGGCAACGTTTAAAACAAAAAAAAAACCCGAGTTACAGTAGTGAGTCGAGGCTTGTATCAGAGTTCACGATATGATTGCATACCCACAAACGGAACAGGTCCAATAATCTTGTGATTATGGACAATACAGTTTTATTGTGTCTGGCATAAGGCTGCCATATCGTAACCCAGGGACAAAATCGAAGAATTCTTCCACAAAACGTTAGGGTTGGGGATGCCAACCCTATCTTAGAATAATATTAGCAATAAAGTACATTTTCGTTCGTGGAATTCGCCTCGGCTTACACCCTTAACCATATTGACTTTGTTTTTGTATGTATGCAAAGTTTTTGTTAATATCTTGCCGCATAATGAGGCCGCATAATTATTAAGTTTCAGTCGTGCCTGTCGATCATTTAGTGTAATTCTAATGGCATTTCATGTTTTGTTAGTTCAAAGCAGAATGTTTAATAGTTAACTGAATATAAATGGGTACTAACTACTATAACTAGGTACGTTAAAGAAAGTGAAGTATTGTTATGGTTTTTAACCGACTTCAAAAAAAAAGGACGTTCACAATTTGACCTGTAGGTATGTTTGTGCGCGCTTAATCTCGCCATTGGGTTACCCGACTGAGACCGAGACTGCCTCGTTGGCCGAATGGTCGCAAGTGCGACTGCCGGGCAAGGGGTTTCGGGTTCGATTCCCGGGTCGGGCAAAGTATTACTAGGTTGAAATGTGCCCGGTATATGGCAATAAGCCCACCCCCTACTACACGGGACTCGAAACATAAATAGTGAAAAGTGGATGTTACATTGTACAGTGGTTTTGATGCGGTTTTCAGAAAAATGTTTGTTCGACTTCGGAAAAGGTTTCGTTTATTAATCGATTTTTTTGAAATGTAGTTTAAATGAAGCGCCTTCAGCGCCTCCCTAAGTTCTTGAGAATGATCAGTGAGAGTGACGTACCTTAGCTTGAGGTTCACATTTCCTGGTTTTATGTTTTTTTTATTTTCCTTTGCTGAATTTTATTTTTTTTTGACAAAATGTTTCTAATTTTAATTTTTATTTTATACTCAATTTTTCAGATTTTTTATTATCTCTTTTGTATTGTGGCGACACATGTCACAAGTCAACGGATGACGTCATAAAATCCTACATCACACATGCGAAGTTTACATTCGATTTAACACGGATAGAAAATCCCAACGAGGAACTGTTGGGCAGAAAGCCCGCCAGACAGATCACCTCGCCTGGTCGGAGGATCCTCCTTTTCCGATCTTAGGGATCTTAGGGAACTATACTCTCTGTTCCCTAAAGTGGTGACCCCGACGTGATTGGAAGTAACCTTCACTTAACGGAGCAGATCAGCACCGTCATCCGTATCGCCATCCCTCTCATTCATCATTTCTCCGCTGAGCGGTAATCAAGTCGCAGCCAACCAGCATCCTCAGCCTCATCAGGGACCACCATCGCCTGCAACGAAGTTGTGCAGCCTGGTTCTTCCCTACGGCCTCACCAGCGTCTATGCACAGCACTTCTGCACACGGTTCTGAAGGACATCTCCTCCCGTCAACGCAGACGCCAGCCACTACGCACCTACCCTCGCAGCATCTCTTCCCCGACTCACTGTGGGACACTGCGAACTCATCTCTCCGACTCACTGGAGTATCGCCCTGCACCGCTCACCCGACTCACTGGGCAATCAGCGGCACAGTTCCGACTCACTGGAACTAGGGACTTTCTAGACTGGCTCTGGCACCGCTCATCTCAAGCATCGACAGCCGTCTCAGCGGGATCGACCTCCGGTCTTGGGAGGGAGTGTTGTGGCGACACATGTCACAAGTGTTGGATGACGTCATAAAATCCTACATCGCACATGCGAAGTTTACATTCGATTTAACACGGATAGAAAATCCCAACGAGGAACTGTTGGGCAGAAAGCCCGCCAGACAGATCACCTCGCCTGGTCGGAGGATCCTCCTTTTCCGATCTTAGGGATCTTAGGGAACTATACTCTCTGTTCCCTAAAGTATTAATGTAAGTTAAAAAGCTATATGCATGCTGTGGTTACCTATAATTGTGAATACAGATAGTCTCAAGGTATTTTATAAGTCAAAAATATTTTCATTATGTAATAGTGCAGTATTTATGTCGGTGATCCTCTAAAAAAATAAATAAATGCAAGAATTATTTGGAGAATCCGTTCTAACTTTCTATTAGATTTGTTAAAGTGATAGAATACCACATTTTGTAGTACATAACACATTTAATAACTATAAATAGTACCTATGTATTTTAGAAGTATGCTTGGGTCATGAGGAGATCAGTACGAAACCATTCAATATAGGTACGCCACAAGTAGGAACGAACTAACGAATAATTAAACGTTAATCTTTTAATTGGTGAAAACTAATCTAAACCAAGTTATTGACTATTCAAATGTAGCTCATTCAATAGTTAAATAACTAGTTAAGTACTGAAATAATTGCAATGTCAATACATATTCCCATCATAGTCATTGTCACATTGAATCTAAATTAGCCGTAGTTCGCCAAATCGAATATAATTAAACATATGTGTGTTATGTAACCACTATCTTTTGCCAGAAGCTTTGCTTATGGTATTAGATGCCTATGTTATTTCAGACTATATAATCTATCTCTGTGCTAAATTTCATCCAGATCCGTTCAGCAGTTTTTGCGTAAAAGATGTCAATAAATGTATGTATGTGTAACAAACACACATACATACATTTATTGATCTTCACAAACTGTCGGGGTTATAATACACTAGCTTTTAAGCGCGGCTTCGCTCACGTCACAAAAGGATAAAAAGTAGCCTATGTGACATGTATCAATACACACAGCGCCATCTATACCAATACTTTTGTTTTCCCTCGGGAATATCAATTTTTTCCGGGATAAAAAGTACCCTATTATTTTATCCGGACTTCTAACTTTACGTCTGGTAAAATTAAAAGCAATCGGTTTAGTAGTTACGGCGTGAAAGCGGAACAAACAAACAAAGTCACTTTCCGATGTATAATATTAGTAAGGATTTAGAAGTCGTAAAGTAAAATAATACTAAGGCCTATTTTTGCATGAAGGCAAGAAAATAGAAACGCTATGCTTTTAAAAGGATTTTTCTAATTTCTTACCTGGTTTGTTTCTAAAAAGAAATATGATATTGTGCAGCTGTGTAACTAGAAAATTCTTTTTCCATTTCCGGTTTTCCGTACGATGGTAAAGGGAATTTTATTTTGCATATTGTATCGCACGTTTAACGATACACATTTTGCATACGAACCTGGTCCAATAACATATACGACAAAAAATAATATCCAATAGCGTCAATTGCTTCGCGAGTTATGAACGTACGCGCATATAAACGTTTTGATATAATATTTTTATGTACATTACGTTATTGACGTCAAACAATCCTATGAAAGTAGGTATATTGAACGACTACTACGATTACGTAACAGATAAACACTAGTTTTAGATTAAGTGACGTCGTTGGCTGCGACCAAACGACATACATAATTATGTACACTTTTTCTCGAAGGAGTTTGTTTTGAAAATGGATCTCTCAAACCACCTGCATTCAATTAAAGGCGGCAATAACTTAGATTTAGAAAAAGAACACGATGTTTCTTTCCTTGTCATTTTCGGCGTGACGTCATTGACGTGTCATTTGTTTTTGTTTTGGATTGTTTTAGAGGCGGCAATAACTTGGATTTAGAAAAAGAACACGATATGTCTGTCTTTGTCATTTTTGGTCTGACGTCATTGACGTGTCATTTGTTTTTATTTTAATATCTGGGCGAACTTTCCAATCACGACATTAGGATCCACGTCACTTTATCTAATGACACCTGTAGAACAGTTTCAACAGGGAAATCGATTATTTTCGTAATTACCTAGCTATTTTTTCTCATCGATTTGTTCATGTTTTCTCATCTTTTAAACCTTTCCTGAACTTTAACAATTATTTCAAAACTATAATTAACCAAATTTATCCAGTCGTTTTTGAGCTATCACTATCTAGAACAGACTGTAGGGACTCGCAAAAAGTAATTGTCTAGAAATCGAGCCGAAGTCCTTGTGCTCAGTAACAAAAGCGACCACTAGACCAACGAAATTACAAAACAGTAAAGAAAACAAACGTTCTATGGAAATAAACCTCAATTTAAAACCACCAGTTTCTTTCACAGCTTTGTGATTTTTAACATTAAGCGAAAATTCAGGCGTCCATTTGTTATTATCAGTTTCCTGGCTCCCGGCACAGAGGGCGCTACATTACGGCACTCCTGTGGTTTCCTAACTACCATCTCTAAGAATCGAGTGATTTACGCCGTCCGAACTTTTGCTGCTCACCACTAAAACAGTTACCTATATTAAGATTTGTACGCAGAACTCACAAGTTCACACGTTCACGAAATCTTTACTGTGCGACTGTGTATATTTGTTAATGAAAATAAAACTTCCACGTAGTGTTTGCTTGACGTACAAACATGACGGAAAGTTACAAAGTCGGATACTGTTTTTGAGAAATAATAAATGAGAATTCCGTAAGCTTTAGATTCTTTGTTAATTAAATTATTTAAATGACTTGACTCTCTCAAAGTGCACGCTACTAAATTATTTCGTGGAATTAAGTCCGCTGAAGCCTTTCTGGCCCTCAGTGACGCCTTCAGAAGACGTCTAGTAGTCAGAGCAATTAGGGCGATAAGGATTTCTTCTGTTCAGAGACCTGAATATGCCAGCGAGCACAAAGTACACAATAGTTCCCTAAATTAACCTAAATAAATTAAAAAAAAACATATTTTTGATAAGTTATCTATTTTATTTATTATAAATGCTGGCATTTTTATTTCGTGGAATAGTCCGGTCCGAGCGTTTGAGCTACGAGAAATATGCCTCGAAAAATATTTAAAAAGGGCCTGTTATTAAAAATGTAAAATGATATTTTCTTGTTGACGGGGTGTAAAGGGAAAGCGGTCGTTATCAAAAAAGGTCGAGCTAGTAGGTACGTCTGTAATTTAGAACAGGTAAAATTAATGAAAACGACATTTTTATTGGTGGGTGATTATAGTCACGTGGCCGGTATGATGGACCCACATATTTGATTTCATTTTATCGGCCTCCAATTAAAGTCCAAAGTCATTTATTCTTCTATACATATAATAAAATCGTAGGAAAGTGAAAACTGATCATTGAATATTTTTATAAAATAATGCTTAGGGCGTGATCTACAATCGATACCGAAGCCAAAAATATGGTATTTAGAATTTTTGTCTGTTTGTCTGTATGTATGTCTGGGATGAACTCATAAAGTGCTGCACCGATTTACCTCAAACTTTGTATGAATATTCCTAACAAGTCGGGTCAACATATAGGCTACATATTATCACGCTATCACATACGGGAAAGGAACTGGGAATCACTCCTCCAGGCGTACGAAGTCGTTGGCACAGCTAGTTACGAATATTTTGTTTTGAAATTCTTAGTAGATAATATCGTGATGTTATATCATTGGGGAAATGAGTATGTACTGTAAAGTTGAGTAAGACGCATCTGTAGATATTTCTTAGCTCCTTTACTTACCTTTACCTTTCACGAATATTATTATACTTTACCTACGTTTATAAGCTACGCAAGTACCAAGAAATAAAATATGACCTTTCTAGGCCATCTAATATAGCTCCTTTAATTATTCTGTCTACAAAATGTATTGTAATGTCTATATCTCCTGAGCTTCTCTCAGCACCTTCTAGATTTCATTAAATCTATTTTTTGTGAAATCTTAAATTCTCCGAATTCCGTTCGAGCAGGCGTCTTAAAGGAATGCTCATTTTTCGTTCGTGAATTTCCTGGAATTCGTGAAACGAAACTTAATACGAGTCCATTGTAGACCCAGCCTTAAACAGGTAGGGTGAAGGCTTACCCTTAAATTGTCTAATGTTCTGTAGTAAAGGAATTTATCACGAGATTGAACTTAGGTATAGATTTCAATTTACATCGTAAGAGATATTAAGTTACATACATATTATAGACCCGAACTTGACGTTTGATTTAATTTTATTTACCTTCTACGCACAGAAGCTAACAATGTTTCGTCTTTCATCTTTGAAAACAATAATTTGAAAGAAATAAAAGTATGTTTTCAAGTCGGCAGGTAGATTCTTTGTACCATAATATAATAATATATGGGTACAAGTCAAAATACTTCACAAGATCTTGTTTAATCTTTGCTCCGAATTTACTTTCTTTAATTCTTTTACCAAAACATTGGAATTGTTATAAGTTGCCTCGAGATACGAGTTGGTACTACAAGATATATATTACACGCTACAGTACGTAGGTACACTGCAATCCAATTATTCCGACGGCCTTAAGCAAAGTATTTAAATGTAACAGTCCCGTATTAAACAAATGTTATGATAGGAAAAATGGTTACCGAACCACTTACTCCATTAGTAACCCGAGTATTTAGTAACTTTCCATCTAGGTTTTAATTTTCGCAAAGTAAATATATCCATTCTTTTTTATGAAAAGATTCGCTGAGTCAGTAGTGATAATAGCGGCCGCTGATTGTGCAGACGAGATGAGTTTATAACATTTAAAACAAAATCTGTAATCGATATTTTGTATAGACTATAGTGCCATTATGCGGCACATTGTATTTTAGTATTCATAAACGGCCGGCGGTTGAGAGAAGAGGTACACAAAGCTGGTATTTATTTTGTAACAACATTATGCTTTTAAACCTTTTAATATTTGCATTGTGGTTATAATATCGTCGTATTTAAGGAGAAATTATCATAATACGTGTTTTGCTGCTAAAGTAGGTATGTACCTACTCGTTACAGATATTGTTATTACAAAACACATAATCATTACACGGAAAATACTTTGTCTATTTAGTGGTTTGTTGCTGAGCGAAATTGGTCATTATTGAATTTAACATTTTGGATGTAAAATGTTATCGCAATCTGCGAGTACATTGCGAGATGAAAGCTTCTATATTCAGGTATTATCTGGAGTCTAGAGTAAAAATAAAAAGTGAAATGAAGGTGTCCTCTTTGAGGTGTCCATCAACGGCGAACCCTGTTAGCCGGACATGAGAGCGGAGGTAGACGTCAAAACGAAAATTGTTTTTGAAGGTCCCGTCTGACTCGGAAACATTGTGACAGGTCAATGTATCTTATAAACTCGTTTCTTGCTGGTATAATTGAGTTCTTAAACAAAAAGTAAATATAAAATGGATTAAAATATATTATGACGTGCTACGCGTTGCTACGTATTGCTACGCACAGCTACGCGCAGCTACGCACAGCTACGGGATGCTACGATTAACTACAAATGCATCCTAACGTTATAGTAAATATCTAATCTGTGGTTTTACTTGAAAAAGTTACAAGTTTAATATTTTTAAATACATTATTAATTTATAAATAGGTTTCATGTCCGAAACACATTATGAAACCGCGAAAACCGCAAACATAATTTTATGCAATTTAGACCATTCCGGAAATTGGTCAACGGAATGTAAGTTAATTAAATATTTATAAGTTTTTATCCTGGAAATCAGAATAAATCAGGAAGAGTGTCTGACAAATAGTTTCTATCTACATTCCGACGTACCAAACACAAAGCTCGACCATTACTTTTGACCTACAAATATAGTGTTCAAGTATTCCACTCAGATTTGAGGATACCTGGAGAGCACTTCGGGGATAAACTAAAACGCGTTTAAAATTCAACTCGTGCTCAACGAGTAATCAAAGTTACTAAGAATATAATGAACCTGTTTTATTTGATACTTTTTACATAAATATTTTATGCTCTTATAATCCTTTTTTTAAATATATGTAAAGTCGATTTTTGTATATTCTAAGAAGATTTTACGAAAATACTGCATATTGTCGAGCCGTATCTAGAAAGCATTTACTCGTAAATTTTCAAAGATCCGATACAGCTTTTCCAGAGCATAAAGTATTACAGTGTCTTTGATAGTACGGATCGTCGGAGTCAATAACATATAATAGAGCTTCTTTCAAAATGTTTTATTTACAAAATATTTTACAATGTGAATTTGCATTGTCAATATTGTTGGGTACACTATACTTACTTCATAATTTTTCAGAGTTAACCCTTCAAGCAAACGGTCTTGGTCTTGTACTGTAAAGCTACTGCATTCGCTGGTTTTATTTTCATTTCGATGTTATCAATAGAGAAGAACAACTTTGCTTAAATAGCTCAAAGGCTTCGATGAATAGCACTCTAAACTCATTTTTAAAACATTATAATAATTGGAATTAAAATTTTACTTTCCCGGGAAAGGACTTAATGGTTTAAGTCTAACGTTGTTTTAATAGCTACTGCTATAAATAGGCATGTGTTTGTAATTAATTCGAGGGTTACAATGACGGGGATAATACGTGACCATCATCAGAATGTGTGACACCGTGACATACTCCAGTAAGGATTATGAGTATAAGGCAATAGCGCTTACACGTGTTTGTTTGTTTTGGGCTAAGAATTCAAGGCGCTATTTTCTCCCGCGCCCGCCGCGGTTGCGGTCCCGCAGCCTTTGTAGAATACAGATATGTATGTAAAAATTAAAGCTAATTTCACGGCGCGTTTTTCGCCTGCGGCGGCGGTTGCGATTGTTTGCGGCTCCCGCTGCACCGTCGGGCGTGGCCGCAGTCCTAAAGCCGCGGCGGCTAGCACCCGCGCGCACTGCGATCGGTTGACGGGCGATCGCAATGGGACGGCCGGTCTGGAACTCAACTGATTGCTTAACAGCCCGCTCTTCTAGCGATAATCATTCGCAAAATTTGCAAAATTGGTGAGGATGTACTGTTGTATTTGTTACGCTTTTACAGAAAAACTAAATGGTTTTAGATTAAACTTTCAGATAAGTTTCTCTTTTTTGACCACTTTAATGGGATATTTAAAATGGTTGATTTAAAATCTTTAACCCACATATTGTCACCCCAAATCATACGGGTCAATTAATTTCCCATAACTCTAACCACGAACAATGGGGTAGTTATAACTATACTTGTTTACTTTTTTAACCCACAAACTACCGGGGTGAAGGGGCAAAAGATTAACTGCAGTGTTAAAGTAAGCTCCGTTCCTTCACGGTCTAAATGGCCACTTAAACTGCTGATAAGGAATCTCGCAGCCTGCATCCATTCTCAATTACTTTTTATTATTTTTCACTCACACAATAGCCAGACAATCAAAGGAATGCTATTGTGCTAAAGTAAACTGTTTACTTTCAATTGAACATAACATAACATAACATCACGCCTTTTTATCCCCGAAGGGGTAGGCAGAGGTGCACATTACGGCACTTAATGCCACTGTACAATGTAACACCCACTTTTCACTATATATGTTACGAGTCCCATGTAATTTTTTTCAATTGAACTTTTTTAATTAGTCTTTTAACTTAAAATTAATGGCGTAATGCTTTTTGAATGGATCTTGGGAGATTAAATGTTCGATTGCTCCCAAGTGGGATTTGATTAGGAAAGGTTTAAGTCGTTTTAGCCAAGTTCTTGCATTTTTAAAGATCTTTTTACTCTCTAAGGAGACTGTCTGGGGAACTTGGGATTTCATTTCAAAACATTTTTTGGATTTCTAGCAAAAATGATTCCAAAACAAGAACCCTCCATTTACTACGTAACTGTATAAAAACATGATTGTTTTCACCACTTCCCTTAAACCTAGAATTAAAAACAGATTTAAATCCCTAAATTAAGCCTTTTCTATAAAAATGTTGTTGAAATTCGAAATTACATCGTCTAGCACAATATCGGAAATCCTGCTGGAGATTTTTATACGAATGACCGAACACAAATCACTAGTTTTCTGCGACTATTGCTCCGTACGTTATTGGTAATATAGACTTTAAAAATGAAACTCAAATACATTTTCTTGTCTTATTTCTAACTTTAGTTTCTAACCCAAATGTACCAATAAGATGCAAATTTATTTTAAACTTAGTAAGAAAAGTTCAAACAATAATAACACAATACAAATCTCCATAAGTATTGTGTTATTATGTATACTAAACTTTAACCAAATTTTGTATCACTATGCACTATACACGTTCACGACTGTCCAAACTTTTCAGTTATAATAGAAATGGATGGGTAACAGTTACACGTAGAGTGAACTCACGAAAACAAGTATAGTTGTGGTTGCAGCGGAAGGCTCCGGCGCTCTCTATAGCGGAATTGTGACGTCAGAGTCAGTCTACTTCGTCCACAGAACGACGAACGTTTGCGGCCCCGACACACGCATCCGGGACCACGAATCTAGGGCACAACTTACTAACTTACAACAAATATTATGAAAAAAGTCACCAGAGGCTTTAGTCTAGTTAGCTATCTATCATTTGTCAACATTATAGAACATGACATAATAAACATATGTTTGTATGTGTATATACGCATTACGCATGTACTTTTAACCACGTGGTTAACAGAGAAAATCTTATAACAGATTATTGACATGCTGCGGATTGTTCCAAATTGCTCGGTTAGTTTCAAGTTATGATCGGGGGTCATAAGAGTAGCATGCGCGGCGACCGATGCCGTATTTTTTTAAGGGGGCAATTCATCCAATTCCTTCTCCCGCCTGGGTGAGGCGGGAGGGAGTGTGAGACTCTTACTGACTAAAAACCACCCCGTTCCAACTCATGCACTTCGAGCCGGAGCCCCGGTAACCCGTAAGGTTCTCCGCAGCTCCATATCGGCATCAGCCCTAATGGGCCCCATCCGTGGTGGTCTGATGTCTCTTTGAGGGGCGCGCGGAAGTATAGTTATCAAATAGTGAATGAAACGTTGATAACGTTTGTGCATGGGTGGCGCTGATCGCTTACCATCAGGTGATCCGTCTGCTCGTTTGCCTCCTATTCCATAAAAAAAAGATATATTTATTTTAATTTATTAGGTATGTCTCTCGGTAGGTATTAATAGGCAAAAATCTCATACAATTTCGTTCTATAGACCGTTAAAGATCGCTTGATTTTTGCTGTTGACAGTCAGTAATTGAAATATGACACAGTATGGCCAATACAACTGCGGCTGATGGCCAATCACAGGACGATGAACATTAACAAAATTTCATTTTACAGTTACCATTTACCGGTAATCGGTCCAATGAACGATTACTAAACCTCAATAGGTTTTATTTCCATTTCAACACGATATCAATTCGTTGAAAATATGTATTTTAATTTAAACATTTATAGCAGGAATCAAATAACATTATTGCTATTATTTTCATTGCAATTATTTATTATTTAATTATTTATTATGTTAACACGGTTTTCTACCAATTACATTAACACATACATAAAAATCACAACAAACAGTTACCATATCAGAAGAATAAGAAAAAGCACAAACATGAGGATGCTCAACTGTTTTTCATGGTAACTTAGGTTCAATTTAGGATAGGTTTGTTGTAAAAAATTACAAATGAATAGTCTCTCATGCTCACGTAGATACCCTAAATTCAATAGATCGAAGGAAATGGAAAATTGTGTCAGTGAATTCCTCGTCAGGCCAGTGAGTTCTGGCAACAAGCCGTCCTCGCCGCCACTACTTATTTCATGATTTTGGAACACGTTTTTGCGTCACATGCTACGAACGCTTCTGTTGTAAGTAGTAGATATTAAGGTCGTGGGTTCCTTGTTCTATTGTATTTTTTTGCTCCACTTACAGATATTTTATCTGAATGTAATACTTGTCTGGAATAAATTGCCAGTGACTAAATTAGCTATTACAGTTTGTTTAAAAAGAAAAGTAAACGGGTTACCGGGGCTCCGGGTCGACGTGCAGGAGAAGGAACGGGGTGGATTTTCGTCAGTAAAAGTGTGACACTCCCTCCCGCCTCACCCTGGCGGGAGCAGTCATTCGATGATTTTCCCCACTTAAGAAAACCTGTTAATATTAAAATATGTATTTTATCAGTTACTCTTTTTGAACACAGTCATAAAGATAAAGATAATCTTTTATTAGCCCCAAACTCTATTAATATTAATTTAACAACAAATTGGAATAATATGAATAAGTTTCCGCGTAGCGAGGAGCGGTGTCGGCCGCAACTGTTGGCGCGTCATTATTTAGTCGTCTCGTGTAACGTGTCACCTCCATCTGTGACTTACTAAAGTAGCGCTTACAAGAACTGATCGCTTCTGTTACGTTACGTTCGTAAAATTTTATCACTCTTTTATCCCTTTCAAAGTACGAAGCCCAAATGGTGCCAATGCACTTTGACTTTGTGTAATCACGAGTGACAGGAATGCGTTAGTACAGCGACTTCTGATAGCTTGCACGTTGCCCACAACATATACATAACGTAGGGGTACCTACCTATCAAGAATTCTGTTTACAAAAGTACAATTACCTCTTTATTTCTTCCAAAGTCTTACTTTTATACGCCATTTTTTACAAATCATATTACACAAAGTAATGAATAAATTACGAGAAAAAGTTTAGTAGATCTGCTACGGCTACAACTTTATAATTTGGTCATTAAATAGCAATCCATTGCGATTAATTTCATCCTAATTGGCTGGTACTGAAAGAAATAATTATTCAAGTTCCATAATTTGATATTTAGGGCTTTTATTAAAACGTATTTTACAGAAGTAAGTATCTGCGCGAATCAAAATTTACGAGTTTAAAATAAAATTTTAATGGTGCTTCGTTAAAATTTTATTTTGCCCACTTTCAGTTATCATAGCAGTACAGCTGCAATTAACTTCAGATATATTATGACGTTCATGCCGGTTTCCGTAATCGTGTATAATTAATCATTTAATTCCGACAGCCACAGAATTAACATACACTTCAAATTACCAATTCCCTGATAACGGGATGGGGGGTACGTACTTGAATTTGTTCGGCAAATAAAGTTAAATAGGAGGAAAGTTTGAATAGCCGAAGATTTGATCGGAAGAGGGAAAGTCGAGTAAAAACAGGATACAGATTAATTGGACTAGTAAGACAGTAGCAGGTTCATCCTTTTAGCCAGAGGATTGATTAGACGCCGTCGGCACGGTAATTAATTAGACGCATCCGGTTCTATTCCACTTTTTGTCTCGCAGGGTTTGATTAAATTTTTCACTTCGCAGCCAATAAGTTGGATGAAGCTATTAATTTACTGACACCTCATTAGCCATGGAAATTAGGCAGACGAGTAAATAAAGTGGCGCAATCGCTCTTCTTGAAACTGAACTTAACTGCCTCTCGAGTTGTAAAAATGTTTTGCATTTTTTACATGTTAGGCGAGTGAACGAGTGTTATAAAGGTCTCTAAATCAGATAATTGTTGGTTATCATTAATTGAATAATATTGAATATTTAGACAATGAGGATAAGGATCCTCGACGTTTATGTCATTAACTGTCTTCACATAAAACCCACACTTAAATCAATTTCTCAAAAATAGAATAAACTCCACAAAATCTCACCAATTAATTACACTGGTTAAGCTATAATATTAACTGCACATTACTTATTTGGGTCAACGTAGAATCATTTTCCTGCAAACGTCTGATGAAGCAATGAATCTTCTTTTCACGTCTTCAGTTATCTATCATCAGGTCATCATTATGACGTCACGTGAGTGACTGGGCGATGATACCATGTAAGTCTAGCTTATCTACTAATACTGATTGATATATTAACCCCTGAGTGATCTATGATCATTTTGTGTCATATAAGTTTATTTTAGTGATATTGTCTGTTAAATCTCGAAGTTTTGATATCAATGTATTTGGTACTTTTTGGTGTCCTCTGCTTAACTGTATAGGATGTCTATACGATGGATCCTTTTCAAAGCACCTCCTTATTTTCATTTATATCTTTCACGAGTACCAAAGTGATGTCCCCTATCGAAGTTTTAATTTTAGAAAACACTTACTTGAAAATAAAAAACAATCACAAACCATAAAAATGTCGAGAGTCGCCATCACTCACCCAATTTAGACAGATAGGGAGTTCCTTATTATTTTTTGTTTGACAAAAGATCCTTTTGTCGTCGACTTTACTTCTTAAACTAAGAGTAGAATAGATAAGACCATCGGAAACCTTTTAATATTCCAAGTTAAAATGTTCACTTTGTTATAGGAAGTTGTGACCTAATTACGGACGTGGAGTAAAGTTTTATTCGAAATTTTAGGTCGAACAGATATTTCTTATTGTACTTCTGTATAGAGTGCTAAATTATGCTTTTATTATTAATGTTTACTTTGTTAGACAATGGAGTAATTGGCCTTTATTTCATAGAATTTATGTCAATAGGCTTAGGCTCACCCCCTATTACATGGGACTCATAACATAAATAGTGAAAACTGGGTGTTACATTTTACAGTGGCATAATGTGCGCCTCTGCCTACCCCTTCGGGGATTAAAGGCATGATGTTATGTTATGTTATATTCAATAGAAGTATATTATTGAAAGACTATGTTTATTTGTGAAATTTTGTATGATTAAAGTCGATTAGAAATCTTTCTCATATCATAGTCTACTTTGAGTTTTCATAATTTGTTCTCGCATAGTCACTAAAGTACAGACACACTATAGTACAGTCACATAACTATAATCGTATGCAGGTATCTTGAAAACCCGAAAACAATAGCAATTATAAAATAAATGCATCACAAGTTTTTGATAACAAAAACTTAAGTAATAAGCACCAGTCCTACAAACGACGTCACTTCTCACCCACTATACAACTCTCACTGCAGCTAAAAACTCAATATTGCCTAGTGACAATATCTCCAATAGTAAATACGGAACAGAGATAGGTCACGTCACTACGTTCGCTCAATCAATGCGAATTCAAAACTTTGATGGCACTACTAGTTCCGGCGTCGCGCCCAACTTTGGGTTATGGAGATAGTAGATACCACTAGTGAGAGACTGTGAGAACGAGAGACTAGAGACTCATATGGTGAGTTTACTTAGTCTAAACTGAAAGGTATCGATTGTAAATCGTTCACCTCACTTTTTTATTGGTTTTTCTGTGTAAAGGTGTGCGATAGTGTGGGTGTATAAGTCCTAACTGACATGTATGTGTGTTGCATGTAGTAAGTTACTAAACAATTACATGTTTTGTATGCGACAGGGCACCAGGGTGGTTGTTAGTGAGTAAAGGTCTGACAGTCTCTCGGTCTTTTCCAGGAGAAGACTTGGCTACTTATTAATCACGCAAATCTTTATCTAATAAATATTATTCATTAAATATTGTTTTTGTATAATGTAATGTCATTGAGCAACCGACCAACCGTTTATCAACATTGGTTGATAAACGGTTTTATTTAATCTTTGCGTGTTATAAAAACCTTATGAATTGGAAAAAGTGGGCGCCTTGTGGACCTCGTGGAATATGTTATATTATTATGTTGTATAAGTAAAGTCGAAGCGTCACTGATTCCTGATAGATGTCCCACTCACAAGCACGAAGCGCTTCGCATCAAGTTTAATTGTGCTAAAGAGTGGAATTCTTTGCCAGAGTTTGTGTTTCCTAAAGGGTTTACCATGTGTCTTCAAGGCCCAAGTACATCGGTTACTTATGGGCAGACTTGCTCCATCGTAGGCCGCAATTATCGTTTACTACCAGGCGATATAGTGGTGAATTTTATTATACATAATATTATCAAAACAAGTTTTGTATTATACGAATTATATCTACTGACGTGGTAGAATAATGTTTGTATATATGTATAAGAAGCAGTTTAGTTTTGCCCTTTCGACGAAAATTGGGGCTCAATTTTGAATCGTTTTCGTTTGAGTTGGAAACTTGTAAACTTGTATAACTTCTCAGGTGTGTACCTGATAAGTATTGATATAGTCTGGTGAATAGTTAATACGAATAGTTGTATTAGTTTTGTTCATAAAACAATAAGTTATCAAACACTTCTTTTTGAACAGTAGACGGTTACTTCAATTGTGTCTCGTTTAAGACAATTAACAAACCAAAATATTTCAATAATGTTTTATTTTTATTCATATTCATATCTTATTTTCCTACTTACAACTTAGGTACATAATACGATTAATCAATGAATTAATTTACAATAATATATTAAATGTTAGCCTAAATATTGTACTTACTTAAAAGTACGTATTTATTTCAATAACATTTAGTCATGTAAATAGTTTAATAAATAAATAAAACATAGGTAGCTTATATCATAAACATATTTACATTGTATATTGGCTAATATAAATCCTATACAACTAATGAGTTTTAGAAAATGCTTTACTCATTTCAATATTAATTATTTCTAGTAATGTGAATATTTTCTTAAATGAGAATTTTACATTTAATCTCGACCTAATAACACAAAGATTCGTACCGGCAAGTGACCAATATTACTGATGAAATCGAATAGTGATAGTTGATAGTCTATCTAGTTCACTAGAAGAGGATTTTTTGTGCTGTCTGCGCCATCTCCTTCACTTTTGCTCGATGTACTTTGCCGGAGGGCGTGACGGGTAATGAATCTACGAAGAAAAATCCGCCGTTCAGTCGCTTCCCTTCCATGTTCTCTGAAACAATAAGTTAGTAATTGAGTAAGAACAAAATTGTTTAGTCGTGTGGCTAGCTAAGTAATAAATTTGAAACGTGTGTAGTCTCGTGAACGGCAATAGATTGTGCCACCTGCGACGCTGCATACGAACTACGGGCACTGCGGCCGACGGAGATACATTGAGCTTGGTCATGCATTCACAACGATGATTGACACACAAAGCTCCGTTTAGACTACCATTATAATAAATTACTTTGTCTAACCACTCGAAATACAATTTTGATGGCAGATTTAGTAATTATTTCCTTGTTATTTGATTTCATCTTTATGATTTCCGAATTTGATATTTCGTAGAAAGATGTAAATTAATTACGGCCAAAGAGAATTTGTAAATATTATCTCAAATACCTCAAGGGGATAAAATAAGTTTGCTCGCTTTCACATCCATCATCAGTTGATACCATCAATTTATATATTATAATGTACGTTTTATTTAAATTTTCTATTTAGACTTTAAGAGTGGTTTTCATGTCTATAAGATGTTTAGAATTTTAACAGATTCTAAGATGAATAGGTGCTGTTACTGTTTTATTCTAAGCATCTGAACTGAGATTTTATCGGCATTCATTTAAACGAACACGTAGAACAATAAAAACACGAACGAAATGTTTTCCACTTTGTATCAATTAAGTAATATATAAATAAGAATCTGTATTACATTACACCTACGAAAGTAAACAGAAATTCACTGTTTTAATATAGTAATTAATTACGTTGACTGTTTCCTACTTATTGGAGATACGCAATGAAATGAATTGTATTTCGGATAAAAAGATCGCACAGACGAACCCGAGTATTTATATTTACTAGCAATTAATAAGATTGCATTTCATGCAACTGCTACTGCATTTTTTTCATTATTTATTAATGAATCATTAACAAAAAAAATGACACAAAACGAAGAGAATTCATATTTTCGCCTCAATTTCGGTGCTGCAAACGAAAATTTCTGTATTCACGGCTATACGTTATTTCGCAAATGAATTTTATTACTGCGCAATGTACGGACCAACTGTTACACAAGTAATTATGACGCGCGATATGAGTTTTCTTGAATTTTCATCAAAAGTATACACGGATTAAAGATGGCTGTCTCAATAAATTATTTGATTAGAAAAATCTAAAGTATCTCCACTCGTTTAGTTATGATGTTAGATTACCTCTAATTACGTTTCATTTAGAGTTATTATTATGTATCTTATAAGTAAGTTGGTAGACTTTTATTTAGGAGACAACGCTCTATAGGATGTCCCATGTCAAAAACATTATTAATTTTGTGGTACCTACAACTAGATACTACACATTACTATGTAAGAAGGACAACATAGTGTATTACTTTTTCTAAGTACCCACTAAAGACATTCATTAGATGATTAGACGACATTCCATAAATAGGACATTTTAGCAATTAGTTTTATGAAACCACACTATCCTACCTATCAACTTATCATGGGCACTTAAGATAACTACTCATGATTACTCAATTTATTAGAGCTATCTATAATAACCAATTAATCTCTCAGTATCATATATATTACATCAAATATAGGTAATGGTTTATGATTATCATAAAAATCATATCGCATGTATTCATTAGCAGTGTTAAATGTAAACAAATACCTCATGGAAAAATATTTGGTTCAAGTTGATTATTAATAAGTTTATCTGATACCAGTTAGATATTCTAGTGACGTGTTTGAGTCCGGTACTAGTAGATTAACGTATATAGATTGCTTTAACTCATGACTTTGAAATAAATAATAATTGTGTTTTAGGGGATACTCACTTCTCAATAACTCAGCGACTTCTTGTGTGTCAACTTTGTCACCATTTCTTCTCTGTAGGGCAAAGACGGGCAGTTCGGTACAATCAAGTTGTGGCAGGCTGACCGCACAGGCATCTACTATGGATGGGTGGCGCCTGACAATCTCCTCCATTTTTAATGGGGAAAGCTGTTGACAAAACAATTCATTGTTAGCATTTCAAATAGACCATTTGCATCTTTATTGCTGCCTGGATAATCTATTTGGAGTTAAGATCGATGGTACATTTGTGACAATAGAAGAACATCTTCATCTACCTACTCTTTCACGAAATATATTTCCATACCAACTGGTTTTACATTCACGAGAACATTAGTAATACTTGGCCATGCAAAATTAATTTGTCTGCAAGAATGAATATGGCTTGAACCGTTTGATAATAACGTAACCAGTTCTGAGTGGCTGAGTTCACAGCTTCAAAAATGAATGGATCTGCTCATGCGAGAACATCTTTTTTAAAATGAATCATATTATAATGTTTAATATCAATTAACAAAAGAAAATGTACAATGAAATCTATTTGTGTAAAGTGGAGCGATGTTGTCATAGCAACGTCGAAATGCAGACGGCTAGCAAGGATTTGGAAGATATTTTTCTTGTGAAATAAAACTTAGTTTTCTCTTGTCGCATATCAACCGACTCGAGACACTGCTCCACTGGAATGAATCAGAGCGTGAGAGAAATAAGTCTAGCTAAGTTTACGCTGACTGAGTTTTCGCCTTGCATTATTTTAAAAGGTTGAAAACTCAACAATATTTCCTTGAAAACTTAGAATGTGATTGGGTAAATTGATTGCATTGCTATGTTTACGCGTCATCACATTTTTTAATTTCGAGGCGCACTTCATTATAATTAGTTTCTACTTTGAAGGAACCTCACGTTTGATAGAAATTCTGATTAGAAAAAGTAATTAAATGGGGTCTAAATAGAAAAATTAAGAAAAAATAGTTACCAGAAAACCGTAGTGCTTAATTAAAAGTCTCTTGCGCTCCACAAAGTAGTAATAATCTTGCTCGTCCTTGTAGAACATGTCTCCAGTTTTGAACCATCCGTCGTCAGTCAACATGGTCTTGGTCTCCTCAGCATTGTTTAGATAGCCCTGGAAATTGAGCCACTTTAAATAAACGTTTCTTTGATACAAGATTTTCTTCGAATATATTCGGGCAGAATTCTTTGTGTCCTAAGTAATCTTAACGGCTCTATATGGTATTCACAATAATGTGTTTTCGATAATATTCGTTTGATGTTCAAAAGAAAACGGTTCTTCATATAAATGCACAGATAACTTGAGAACCTAAAGTATTTCATATAGCATATTATGTCTAATATTTTTGTAAGGGCTTTTCGTATTTTAAGCACTAAACTTGGCACTAAAGAAGCGTGTTTTGTATATTTTATTGAGTTACTGTGTCGAGGACCGAAGCAGTATTATAGCGTCAGTAAATTATGAATGTATATTCATCCTTGGGGCATTATCATCCGCAGCCCACGGCTTAACTAACGGTTTACCTTTTTGGGGATTGAGTTTCTGAGAATCTTTCTCATACGTTTTACGTGGTAACAAACTGAATACTATTTTTGGGTAACAAATTATCGACTTTTTTGTAAACCACAAGATAAAGGGTCCCTAAAGCTCCATAACTTACTTTAATGTGCACATTAATATATGCTAGATTTTATGCGAATTTATATTTTTTGTATTTGAATATTTGTTGTCTAGATTTGACGATTATTGTAGGCCTAATATGACCAATTCTCTCATTCATGGAAATACCCTGATGTGTTTTTCTTACCTTGAAGAAGGCGTCGCCCTTAAGCCACAGTTCACCAGTCTTGTTTGCACCTTCCAGGGGTTTTGCATTATCATCCACGAGCTACAAAAACAACCATGATTATGAAATTGCTCAATTTAAGCATACATTTGTGAGAATATGTAAACATTCCGCTAACAACGATAAATTATTTCGGCAATTCTCTGAATTTCGCAGTTCTGGTAACTAAAACTGCCAAACTGTTTGTCCAATCAAATTTCCCAATATTAGTTTACATAGTTTAGGCATAGAAAATGTGTATGAATATTCAAATAGAGGAATAGGTACATACCATATACTCATACTGTGACTGAGGTTTGCCGGTCGACCCAAATGGAGTGTCGTCGTTATAATCGAACACAGGTACCAACAACTCGGTCATTCCATATACCAGGTACATGAATCCATCGCATACTTTCTGTAAATAAATAAATAAAAGTTTTGATTAATAAAACCGTCCATTCTTTCTTTAAAACCTATTTCCCCAAAATTCCAGGACCCCTTTTTCGAAATTAGCACGCCAGTTATGATTCGACTAAAGATGTAATTTTCGCATCAAAGAAAATTAATTAAATTACAAATATGTCTAGTTCTTAAAAACATGTTACCATTACATTCTGATCCATCAAAACAATTACAGTTCTACAATTCCATTTACTCTATTTATACTCTCTCACTCTTCTAGGAAAAATATTATCGTTACCACAAGTTAAACACATTCAGACTTCGTAGAGACTAGTTAACTATATATTTCTTTTATATAAAGCCTGGAGAGTGAATATTAAATTAAAAATAAAAATAAGAATTGTTGAAGTAGCTTATAGTGGCTGTAACTATGAATATTGTCTACTGTTGGCTTTAAACCAGTCCTCATTAAAAAAAACCCAGTAGAAGGTCGTTGACAATAGGCTCCGTACCACATAGGACTCATAACATAATTTGACTGTACCTAATAATACTTAATTTCCATCATAATAAGATTGCAATTTTTTTAGTAGCCGCTATATATTATTGAACTCTATATAACATATTTTACGATATTACTTACTTTAAATCTGTCCAATAATGGTTTCTCGATAGCACTGCCCGCAATAACAATGTATTTCAGACACGATAAGTCACAAGTTTTTTCGGCAGCATTCAGAAAATGACCTAATAAATATGGCGTGAATGCTGTCGTGACGGGCTGAAATATTATCAGAATATGTTTTAGTATCAGTAGGCAGCAATCACAGTAGCAACATATTATCAGGTGGTTTAAATATAACACTTGGTTCTTATCGGTTATTGTATTATCATTATAATTACCCTGTATTTGTTGATAATTTGGACGAGCTTCATCGGGGTTAATGGTTCAGACGCCTGAATCCTAGTGGAGCCCTTCAGTGGACCCGAAATGAAGTAGAGTAGGGATGACATCCATTGTAATGTAGCCATAGCCAAAATGCTTTCTACTTTCTCTGGGAAGGGTTCCCTGTAAAGACATTTTATTTATTTAACATTTATTCTGCGAATGATCTATTTTACTTGGTCTATTTTAGTTACTGCACTTTTAGTTCATGTTTAACAGGTACAGTCCCGTGAATATTGTAAAGTTTTTAAATTATACTTGTAAAGTTCTTGAATGTTTAAGTGCGAATATAAATGATAAATGTTCGATTTGCTGGAGCTGTGCGGTGAGTCCCAAACATTTAGTTTTGGACAGAACTTCAACTAATACCATTAATTTATTATTTACCGATATGCGATGTTTCGAACTAACTAAACTTGCAATAAGTTGCAGAGCATGTTCAGTGTAACGAAGTTCCGAGGGCATGTACTTGTAATTAATTGATTAGTAATATGAATTGATTTATGAGGATCTAATGTATGATAGGCTTCTAAATTATAATTAGCTATAAGTGCCTACAAACCAACGTATTGTGTACAGTTTTTGTACCTACATTTATATCAATAATACGAAACAGATTTGTAAATGTTATCATGAAAAACCCTACGGCAAAAAGGTGACATCATTCTATACCTAATATCATTTTAATCGTTACAACATTGTGAATTATGATCTGTTTGGCAAATTAATGATTCAATCGCTAAAACAGGCGACCGTTATAATCCGCCGCGCCCAAACTAATCGGCCAGTCAAATGACTATATTCCTTTTTAACAAGAATTTTTACTTACCACCAACTGATGATTCCATGGAGTAATGTGTCAAATGGTATGGTGGCTACCTTCGGTAAGCCCGTGGTGCCGCTGGTTAGCATCAACCAGGCATTAATTTTGGAATGGTCGAAAGTGGCTGGCCTGTAAACATCAAATACATTAAAGGAAACTTCATATATAAAAATTTACTACATCATACAGTTTTTCAGTAGGTACCTGCTTATCACATACTACGAAACGATTCATATGTATTACTAATCACATTTATGAATGGTTATTTCATAAATTTTCTTTACATTTTAATCGTAAGTTGATAAAACCGTAGATAGAGCTGTATTTCGTCAGCATTATCTTAATTGATCATTTCCAAAAGGGCCACGCACGTAATATTGTTTCTAGACGGTTCTATATTTACCTGTAGTCAACTTCGGTGCCGTTGTGCTCCTGAACGAAAGCCTCCATATCAGTTTTTTCGTCATCAAATACGACGATGAAGCCCTCAAGGTTTTTGACCTTGAACGCTTCGCGGACCTTTTCTTCGCAGGATTTCGGGCAGAAGACAATTTTGGGGAAGATGTATGGGAATAGTTTGACTAAGTCATCTGTGAATAACAAGAAAAAAATAATTAGATTGAAAAGAACACTGAGTTAATCAAGCACATCTTTAATTATTTTCCTTTTATCACGGATTATTTATTTAGACTTACTTTTGCCAATACTGGGGTCGATTGCGCACATGGGGTATCCTCCAAAGTGGCAGGCAAAGTATGGGATGCAGAGGTCCATGTGGTTGTTGCCCATAACAATGGCGGGGTCTCCAGGCTTCAGGCCAGCGTTAACCATAGCACTGGCGAGACGGCTTGAGCGCTGAGCCACAGATCTATTCGTTTCCTCTTGTTCGGTGGCGAAATCGATCTAGAAAAAATCGATACTTGAGGTTTGTTAAGAGTCTAATATCATAGTGACTTTGATAACCTTGATAAGTAAATTAAGACAACTTTGATAAGTAATTTGAAAATATTAATACTTTTATTAGTTATTTTCACATAGCTTATTCAAAAGTTGTCTGATCAAATTGGTATTAATCGCGACTTCTCAAAGTACTAGTTGCTTGTTGTTTACAATAAATTACGCGATATAAGAAAGACTACGTAAAAATAAAACGTAATTAAGAAAATGCAATATAAGTATTACGTTAGACACTACAAAATATTTAGGTTAGAAGCAATTAACTTTTCTAGATCGTGACGCACAAAAAATCTCAATTTCGAGATTAAGTTTTCGGCTGATTAATTTTGTTCTACTAAGCTACTTTCGGAATATATTAACAAATTTTTTTTAGTGTATAAGAAAAGTACCTTTGAATATCTATATACAATGTCAATAATAAGTCAACAAATATTAATATCAAAACGATTTTTCATAGTGTTTATTATGATTATCGTATATTAATTTAAGTTTTATTGAAATTTGAAACAAGCTGCTTCTAGGAAAATGTAGAGATTTAACCTTTGGAATTAATAGAAAACAACTTTTAAAATAAAATCAAATAACATTAATTTATAAAACAAGAATAAATTGGATCAGCGAGATATTGCAGCTTACTTTTGTAACATTGTTACACAGAGTGTTATAAAAATAGGTTAGAATCGATAGAGGGTGGTTTATTTAGCAACAACTAGAACTAGGTTTTCTAGTACTGGGTTTTATATATGAACAAATAGTTCTCATGCTACGTGAGTCCGGGACTGTAAACTATGTACGTGAACACGTATTCCTTACTGAGTTATTTCAGTTTTACCGCAGTTTGCTTCCCCTTATTAGTTTTCTTTTTAAAATTTTATCTAGCACTTCTAACTATTAGCTTATGTGATTTCTTATCTATATTTCAAAAGTTCCTTTTGGTAAGCCTATGATAAATCTGTAGGTATTCTGAAATCGGCTTACAAGTTTTCCAAAGGCTTTTTTGGTATAAAAAATCACAGTTAACTTGTATAAATTGTTGAAAACTGCGTGTGTGGGAAGATCATTTATGTCTTCGTGGAAAGAGATATTCCCAATTTTTTTTATAACGTCACCAACCTGCCTACTACCCCTTTTGTTAAATTATATCTTTGCATAGCAAATTATTAAAATTTTCACTAGAATTTAATTACTCGAAATTACTCTTTTGTTTCTTTAATAAAATAATAATTTAAGATAATGTAGGTAACCGGTAATAGATATTTCTAGTAATTAATCATTAAAAAGCTCTCCACGGTTTTACTTGAAATCAATTTAGACTTTAACAGCTGTAAATAAATTATACTTTTGTAAATAAGATAACCTTACGGCTTTTATTTGTTGGAGGGGTAAGATGACGCTGATGTGCATCGGCTATGTTCAATGTAGGAAATGATTACGCAAAATGAAATTAAGAAGTTCCTTACCTGGCTGATCATGTCTGGGTCCAGTAACATGGACTCCAGAGCCATGTGGCCAATGTGCACCTCCTTCTCATCGATGTTGTACCGTTCAGCAGCACTCTTCCTAAGGCGGGCTACACGGTTGGTGATTCTAGTTTTCGCGAGTGCGTCGGCAGTCATTTTGTTTGATTTTAATATCTTTTATCACAATAAGTAAAAACACGAAATAATTATTATTTGTATTGAATACAAATATTAAAGAGTTGTACAAGGTACTAGCCCCTGTTTCACTAATAAATAATTATCAGTGCTAAAGCGTTTATATATGTTTCAACCGTTATTTTTATCTGGACAGTGATTGCGTTACAAATTTTGATCCCTATCTATTAATGCCCTATAGCTACACGATAATAGTGATAACAATATCTTCTGTGAGACTTCAAATCGTGCTTTCGTCACTCGTTAGTATGTTCAAGGTAAACAAAGAGAAAAGTCAATATGAGCGACAAAAATATGGTTTATTCGGCAATTTTTTTGTGTCCCGTCCGTCAAGTGTCATGCGGGGATTGCGGCCCAGAGGATTTGGGACAATAAAGCCATTATAAAGATGTATAAGCTAAAGCAAAATGATTCCAATTTTTAATGATCATGCGGTTTTGTGTCAGTTAAATATGAAGCAATACTTTAATTAGTCGGAATGGAGCGTTTTAATTACGGCAACAAAGCGATAAAACAATGGCTGCGTAATCAGATTTACACACAGTTATTTTCGTTAAAAAATACTTTAAATTAACCGTTTGTGTTTTATGTTTTTTCTTGAGTTCTGTGTCAGTTTTCATCATATTATTATGAACAATTTCGCAAAGACAGGCTTGTACAGACTTTCAGTATTTCGCTAGCTGATGTAGCAAGATAAATGATACGGAGGAAAATAAATCGTAACAGATCTGTCCAAAAATGAAGACAATAAATGAACATCCATTTGTTTTTTCACTGACATTAAATACACTCGTGCCAGCTTTTTTTGACATATCATTTTTTATGTTACATTTATATTCAAACGATGTCATGATAATTGTGTATCAATTGTGAATATTTCTGAACACTTAAAATCTGTGCAGATTGGGACATAGCGACATTCAATGTGAGCAGTGAAGTGCCTATATGTTTTATGGGAAATTATTGATTAAAGTTCAAATATTCGTATTGTTTGTGGAAAGTTAGATAAAAAAGGTAGACTAGTTTAAAAAATTTAAAACATAAACCTGGTCTATTACACCTATTATTAAAGTATCGATGTAGACATTCTTACATTGTACCATTAATTACGAATAAAACACCTCTAATTACGTAGGTCCTTGACGCAATATCGGTTTATCGATAGTCTGGTTTCACGTCAAACTATCATTTTATTTTATTTGTCAAACGATATTATAATATATTATGATAACGATATGTAAACCGATATTTAAGTCTATCCAAACAGCTACTGCCATGGTTTCACCCGATCTCTTCAGCTCCTATTGATTGTACCATGGTGGTACATCATATTGACTTCCTCCATAAACCGACGTGAAGCAACGCTTGCGTTGTGTTTCGTCGTGTGAGTGAGGTTATTGGAGGCCCAATTAGCCCCTCCCCTTCCCAAATCTTCCCAATTCCTAAATCCCAACGATCCTAAAACTTCTAATCCCCAAAAGGCACTTGCAACGCCTCTGATGTTCCAGGTGTCCCTGGGGGGCGTCGATTGCTTACCACCAGGTGATCCGTCCGCTTGTTTACTGACTTATGCCATAAAAAATGGACTATCCAATACAATAACGCTTATTCAATTCGAGCCAGTAGCTCCGCATATTAACACATTCAAACTATCAAACTGTTCAGCTTTATATATTAAGTAAATCAAGTAATATACTAATAGTATATAGACTACTTCTTTGGCCGAGTGGTCGCAAGACGAACAGCCGGGCAAGGGGTCTCGATTCCTGGATCGGGAAAATGGCTACTGGGTTTTAAAAAAAATCTCAGTAATAGCACGGAGTCATGCCATATACCGAGCACAATTCCAGACTCACCTCCTATTACATGGGACTAATAACATAAATAGTGAAAAGTGGGTGTTACATTGTACAGTGGCATTAAGTGCCGAAATGTGCATACATACCCCTTCGGGGATAAAAGGCGTTGTGTTATGTTATGTTATATAGACATGAAAGCATTAATTAAGGGTTCATTTACGAGTAGTGATGCCTAATTTAGTTTTGTAAATGGGTAGGTAGAGTTTACTGAAATGCAATGACATGTTAAGCTATAAATCTTATTTGAAACTCGTTATTTGATTAATGTTTAGTCAACTACAGCGTGATTAACTTGACTAATTAAATTGACTAACTATGTACTTACTGGAAAAGATATTTTGATTCTTATATTATTAGTATTACATAAGAAAATTAGAACTTTGTATTTGAAGGATATCAATGTGGTTCGTGTTAGTTTTTTTTATAGTCTAAAATTGTCTATAGACTCCGGAACTTAAGGCCTAGAGAGATCTGGAAATACGTGGCGTGTTGGACTTAGGTCAGTATAAAACTGCATCATTCTACGTGTAACATTTAATAGTAGATAGGATTGACATAGTTGACCCTTTAATTTATTTTGAAGTAAATCTGTGGCGACACACATTGAAGTTTTAACGACAAATTATAGATGACGTCATAAAATTATATATGGCGAAGTTTGCGCACGATTAAACATTGATAGAAAATAGCAACGAACAACTGTTGGCCAGTAGCCCGCCAGGCATAATCACCTCGCCTGGTTGGAGGATTCTCCTTTTCCGATCTTAGGGAACTTTACTCCCTGTTTCCTAAAGTTCTGAATACTTACTTACCTACAACAATATTTTGTCAAACTCCAATCTGAATTGTGAATTCCAGACTGATACAGCAAGCAGTCAATAAATAAGATTGTCAATAATATAAATTGGGATTTTTGATGACAGTATAGTTATGTCTCATATATAAGCTACAATAAAGATTAGTAATGTTATTGTGTCAAGTAATAATGTATTTGTAGCACTTTATGTTTTTATTATATGATAGGAGTGGATTATTGTTATATATTGAATGAATTACTCATAGTATTCATACTTATCTATTACATTACTCATTTATTTTAAGGTTATTTTGTAATAAATGAAACAAGGACGTATTCAGTGTTTTGTTGATGATAATATTATGATTCTGATATCGTTGTTTATTTTAAAGTTAAGATTTTTTAGGTAGGTACATACGATACTCGAATATTTTGACCAATTATGTAACTAACTAAGCATAATACATACTGGTTCCAAATCTTACTTGACTTGTTATTTTACTCGTAATGTCTTACTTTCTGTTAAACAGAAATCAAAGTTTATTAAAACAAATACCGAACCTTATCCCTTTGTATTTTATGATTATTCAAATGTTTTCCATCTATATCTTGAGACTATCGTCTATATTTCTATGAAAGGGTAACAATTATGTACGATACAAAGACTTATATGAATCTTGCTACATATCAAAATTTACAGAGGTCTCCATAACCCTTGCTAGGACATGAAAATTATTGCTTTTTCGATAATATATAAGTCTATAGACCACCGTAATACCAATTAAGGTTACATGGAAAGGGTCAGTAATAAATTAAAGCACACATCGATATTCAAATTGTTCAATAACTGACAGTGTTTACTTTCCGACCAACAAAAAGTAATTTTCAACTCTAACTAAATAGAAATTAGTTTCAACATTATTGTGATAAATTTCCTTTGAAATAATCATCGTTTTATCAGTTTGGTGCATTGTGGTCTACTATCTGCTTTACTGCGTAAAATAATTATTTTTCTTAATACCTGAATCGGTTTTCCTCCGAATGTTCAACATCGCTATCACATAAGAGGATAGCTTAATCTTGGACGTCATTATTAATCAGTTCGATCATTTTGTTTTGGACAATTGATAAGCAGCTAAACAAAAATAGCGATTGTTCTATTATACTTGGTTTATTAATTGTTATGTTTTCGGCTTACTCACTTTTATGTTTGACGAGGAACTCGACTAGTTTTAAGTCTGGGTGGTCCCCTTCACGGATTTTTTGTAAATAAATTGTTCGTCAAACAGTTACGTGAGTTAGCCGAGAACATGATGATTAATTTAGTATATCCCACGAAAGTTTTAGTATTACGGCATTAAGTGCCGTAATGTGCACCTCTGCCTACCCCTTCGGGGATAAAAAGGCGTGATGTTATATTATGTTTTAGTATTATACGTTATTTATACATACATGCCTTTTATCCCTGAAGGGATAGGCAGAGGCATAAATTATGCCACTGTACAATGTAACACCCACTTTTCACTATTTATGTTATGAGTCCCATGTAATACCCGTAAGCTTATTGCCATATACCGGGCACAGTTCCAGACTCCGTGCTACTACTAACAATTTTTTAAAAACCCATTAATACTTTTCACGACCCGGGAATCGAACCCGAGACCCCTTGCCCAGCAGTCGCACTTGCGACCACTCGGTCAACAAGGCAGTCAGGAGTCACGTTATTTATCTTTAGTCATTAAGCAATACACACAACGCTAAAGCATTTCCAGAAACTTCGATCTATTTATACGAAGCTATTCTAAAATTGAGTAAACAATTAGTAAGTTTCGCTTTAAATTCAGGTGCGCTCGGCGTCATATTAGTAATTTAGTATTTATCTATTAGCAATAATTAGCTCATAAAGTGGCTGAGAAAGATCAACAATGTCGGATGCGCGCCGCCCAGGATCGAACATAAAACTTTAATGAGTTTCGCCTCTTCTTGTTATCTTAAGGCAGGTTCAACAAAGTTTTACGTTGTTCTGTTTAATGAACATAGCACAGTTTGCCCACAACTCAATATGAAATTATGTTTAAGTTTTAATTAACGGCCAGAACAAACTTCATTCAATTTGTAGTTTGGACAGAACAAACCGTTTTAATGTAACTGCTTGCTGCTTTAGAGGTTCAGGTTCCCTTATAAATACATTCTTGTGCTAAGCATAACACGTCAACTTGTTAATATTACCTTACCTTGATGATTCATTTCAAACTGAAATTCTAAATTTTGATGGAAGTTTCGTTTATAAATGTCTGACTCTAGTTACTATGACTGCATACATACATACATAACTTCACCCCTGTCTGCCATGGGGGTAGGCAGAGACATGGAACGCCAATTACTATGATTCCTACGTACCTCTTTCGCTTCATCAACAGTCATCATCTTTTCATGCATGCTCGTCGGTTAAGGGTATTTTTAATTTGGCCCTTCTTTAATATATCGCCAATCTGGTCACTATATGTCCGTCTAGGGCGCCCTCTACCGACATCCCCATTCATATCCGCTCTGTATACTTCTGACTATATTACTATGACTACTTATATTACTACGACTGCTGATATTTAAATGGTCAATTTAATGAATGAGTCGACAAGATTGTAGGTTATATTCTCGGGTAGGTATTATTAAGTTACTTTTTATCTCTTTATATATAATTTGCATTCATATAATATGTTTCTTGTTTGTTAGTTATGCGGGTGTAACCACAGTCGGAACGTTTGTTTCAATATAAGTTTACACGTTTGTCGTCATTTATATTCCACAAAGCCATCTGCTCTGGTTTGAACTCTAGTATAGTTTCCACAAACAATATGAAACAGAGTTTTGGTTCCAATTAATGGTCATAGCTATTTCAATTCAATTTCAGAGTTCGGTTAAACCTATAACGTAGTTTGTGTTGTTTGATCAGTTCCGGGTAAAACCATTTAAAAGGCTTTATAATATATAATTAATATTTCAGACAACAAAAGCTATGATTCACGGTACCTAAGGTTAAATTACATTATTTTAATTGATTTTGCTATGTGCACAATCCATTGGTAAGGCTCAGATGAACACAGTATGCTGTTAAATAGCATTCATAGTAGTTATCCAATCAAAGACATGTATATTCAGCAAATGTTTAATTGGCTAATCTATAAGACAATTGATAAATTATATTTTAGCTAAATTTTTACTTGAATACAAGGGGATGGGAATTGTCCAAAAATCTGTATGATTAATGCGACTAAAGCCGCAGATAAAACTAGCATAAAATGAAACACCAATGCTAGGGGAAAATGTGCAAAAAAGCAATTACCACACGTACATACATACGACGCTCGCTTCGAATAATATTAGTTTTTAACATGGCTGCGTTTTGGTCAACAATTTTGTAGCGACAGCTTGCACGTAATGTTTTGGAAAAGAATATTGTTATAGTTCTTTCAAGTTGTTTAGAACATAATTTTCTCTTATGTTGACCTCACAGAGAACTGAGTTATTTGATAAGTAATCTTATACTTGTGACGTCAAAACAGGTTTTCCATTATTCGTATCTACATGTGTGCATTGAAGAGATAAAGCAGCCATTGAACTCTATATACGTTATATTTAAAATAAATGTATAAAATATATGTACTTACTTTGTAACATCGTGTAATAAAGTTGTTAACTTGGTAAGAGAAAAGGTAAATATTTTAATTAAGTTTTATTTAGCTAACCGCGGGCGCGGGGCTAGTTGTACCGTTTAAAATCAAGTAGATGCACGTGGCGGCCGCGGTGAGCTGGCAAGGTGGCGGCGTTAAGTAGTGTATTTCAACGTACATTCACCAAAAACGCGATAGTGAAAGGGTTATTTTTTAACTTAGTCAAATTGGTACATAGCTCATTCCTTTGTGTGTGTCTTCATTGTTCTAATCAACTCATGAGTTGATCTCATACCTTACCACGGTAAGGTATGAGATTGCTAAGGTGATAACAGTACATCATTGTTTTATCCTCGAAGGTTTAGCTGAGGTGTTCTTGGTCTTCAGTTATTTCTGACCATAATTGGTTCTATTATGAATACTGATTATTTTGAATAAATAAAGAATCGTATATATCATAGAAAGACTGTGTCTTTTACAGATTTTGAAAGATTTTTCGAATATTTTATTATCATTTAAACATTCACGATAAATATTTCCAATAATAACTGTATTGTATTGCGGGTAGATTTGCATTTGTAAGCCTGTTTAACAACGTACGGTGATCGATTATGTTTTCGGCGCTCAATTTACCAATAATGTATGCGTCACTGACCAGTAGGTAATATGGCATTAAACAGTCGGCTAACAGTCGGCTTTAATACCGTTAAAGGTTAACAAGATATTATTTTAGTAAAAAAAGATGAAAAAGCCTTCTTATAAGCCAACAAAGAAGCTTTTGTCAATCCTATACATGTTTGACTTTTGTATTTTATCGCAAAATGCCACTAGTCTCTTCTCTTTCCTTGTACAATTTTTCCTTAATGAGATTCGGACGTATACAGAGGTATGAGGCTATTAAATTTTATTATAATTGACAGAGATACCTTATATATCAGCCTTTCTTGTAATTCTTAATAGATTTCATGATAATTAAATTATCGGCTTTTATTATCTGACTTTCAAAATACATATATCTGCTTTTTCTGTGATTACGTGCGATGTGTGCGTAATATGAATACTGAATTATGTTAATGCCACCATATTGAATTACAATATAAACATCTGTTATAATTGCTGCAAATAAGTGGCTTATCTTTGTCTGCATATTGCAGTATTTTATTTGTGCATTTTGCTTTCGGTTGATAAACAACTTAGGTACCTGCCGCCTGCCGCAGGTAGTAACAAATTCATAGATTTAAACGAATTTTACCTATAATCTCAATCCTTCAACTTACAAATTCATCTCATTTTTAAAGTTCGGTACAGATTATATAACGTCATAAGTCACCCACATACGAAACGTAGTGGCGTTGCTTACTCGAACTCAACAATTGTCATTTCGCTAATGTTTCGCAGTTCATTTAGTGGCCCCAACCGAACGTTCACATGAATACTATCGCGCTCTGCCCCGGGAATATTAACGAGCTACTTACTATAACTGTTCACTACCACTACCACGAAATTCATGTATCAAAAACCAGAAAAGGAAAAATAATATAAAGCTGTGCTATATATCATTACTGGGTCAGCCTTAATCGTCCTTTTCTCGACATAACGACATAAAGATATGTATAATACGTACAGTTGTAGGTTCGTGGTATAGGTAAGAAATGTTTCAAAGAAAATTTCATGATATTGCTTGTAATTCATTTTGTTAAATAATAATGTTAACCTCTAAGAATAGAACTTCAGGTTTTCTAAAAGTTATTCGTCAAACAACTTCCCTCACGTCCATTATTAATCTAGTACAGACGAGATCGTGGTCGTTTCAAATGGCTAGCTGTCGCTGAGAGCAAAACATCCCATATAGTCGAGTCGTTCATTGCAGTGCTAAAGAACGTTTTCAAAGTACCGAACTATATTGCACCGAAAACAGAGCAAATGCCTGAGCTTTAACAGAATACTAGAACGTAATAACAGTATTGCAAGAGTTAATGAAGTTGCGTAAATATACCATTTTATTATTACATCCCTTTTCCATTTGGTATCAGCTTATCTCGTTATGGAGGTGTTTGTTAGCGCTAGTCCATGTGAAGCTTATTTCCTGCCGAAAGCGAAAACATCAGGGCTCGACTTGCTACTAAACAAATATAAACAAAACTCGATTCATATACCTACGTCATAAGGGTATTTTCAGTGTGTACACATAAAAGTTAATGTTAAGATTGCTGAGTAGTGAACAAAACGGTCCAACTAACTGGTGCGTTTCTGTCGTGATGCGAATATTGGCTGGTGTCCTACTTCCACGTCAGGCACGTAGGGAAAACAATGTCTCACAGACGTATGTACTTATCTACATAAGTAAACCTGACTACAACATAGGTATACTTACTACTTTTTCAGACCACCGAGTTGGTTTCCACGTTGCAATAATCGGAATTTGGATCATACATTGCGACTGGCCCAATTTTCCGTATAACATCGCTTTGCCGCTTCAGTTGGTTGTAAAATAAAAAGAAATTGTACGACGTGGTTTCATAAGTTGGTGTATCTGTACGCCATGTCACGAATTGTGTAATCCCAAATAGGAATTAAACAAGTACTTACTACATCACAGCTGCGGTTGTGGTTTAAAACTCTAAAGGAAAGGTGTCGCAGTGAAACCAGCGCATTTATAAAACTTTATAATGAATTTCGGTAACTGCTTGAGCAACAAAGCCGAAGGTCACCGGCGACGTAGTAAATTATGAAAGTTTCACCTGCATCCCGTGGCTATATTAGAACAAAGCGGAGTCGCCGCTCCTAAATAAACGGCTCCGGAACATTGCAGCCAACTCCAACTGCTATTTTCAATTTCAAATTTGCCTCTCCAACGACAACAGAATTGCAGCATTTTATGTGAAAAGTTTTTGCGATCTGCCTTTATTCAGGTCATTGGAATTGTAAAAAGGTTCATTTTTGTCAACTATGTATCAAGCTGAGGAAGTTAGTTTAAATTTGGTTTTGTGGTGAGTGTGCCTTTTCACGGGATGTCGAGGCGTTGTCTCGTTTGAGATAAATTGTTTGCGCAGCGAGCAGCATTCGAGTAATTTGAAGTGGCGCAGTTGTCTGGAAGGTGCGTGTCGCGGTGTCTCGCAGCAATTCCGACGCGACGTGAGCTCTAATCACCCTCTTTAAACGGGGACTCACGTTCCCGACCGGGAGGAAACGTTTATTTTAATTCCCCACAAATGCGTGTCTAATTTCAACGGATGTGTTTTGTTTAATTTCGAAGGATTATAATTGCCGAGACACAAGGATTAGGTACGAGGTCTTTAAATGCGCGCTTCAAGGTATTTTGTTATACAGATTGCGACCCTGAAAACATTCTTATTCCAGTAATAACAAAAGCGTGGGTTTGTTTAGTTTCGATTTCAAATACATTTAGTAATTGTAGCGAGGTTCCACTGTCTGAATAAAATATTCACGTTGGGAAAATATTGTAGCACGAGAAGTTTCAATTTCAAATGTTATGAGATTAAAAAATACAGAACGATCGGTTTATCACGATTAATACCTATCATCTGGCGAATGTACCACAGAAAATTGGATAAAGAAAATAAAATTCCATTTTGGAAAGATCATTTCGATTGTCTTGAATTTGTGTTCCTATCGAAATTGATCCCTCGAGGAATGTACCTCTAAATGTCGTGGGGATGAAAGCTGTTGTTATACCTCTACAATTACGTAACACGGATTTATACTTACGATTAATTAGATTTCTTACTTCGGGTGGGTGCGAAATACTTAATTGTTATTACGAAATTTTAATTCCTTTATTATTTAGATTTTAATCGATAAGCATTGACGACACTAATAATGAGCTTTATCTGATTGTACAACGTATAGAATGTAATTTCGTATCTGTTATGAAATTATTTAAAATATTTGAAAAATAGGTGCGGAAGTAATAATTAGTAATTATAGTGTTTAAAATCATTCTATTAGTGAATTACTTATAGTTTTGAAATAGTTACACATGACGTTATTGACAATGATAATTTAGTGATTATCTTAGTTATTATCTTATCTAGTTGTGTCGTAGTAGCTTACTACGTCGTAGCGTCGTAGTAGGTGGCCTTGCTACGAACTGACTACGAGCAACGTTTTCCCAATTCGAACAAAAACACTTCAACCCGAGCTGGTAATCCACATTCAGGTCGCGACCACCAGATTAATGAGGTTATTACGGACGATTATTTGTATAAACGAAATGCAGTAATCGACGTTTTAATGATATTCCGAGCATACAAAAATTCAGTGTACCATAGTACACTTATTTTTTTCAGAATCGTATTGGAACATTAAAAAGCTTTTAAACGATATGCCAGTGAAAGTGCACGGTTTAAAAAATATTTAAACGGGTTTACCTCGGGCTAATTTGCAAGGACGAACGGCTAGCTATGCCTCTATAGTTTATTATTGTGTTGGTAATTAAGAATATTTTTGTTGAATTGTGGTGGTTAAACTTTGCTTTTCAAATATGTACTTTAAATAAAAACAACTTGAGATTTGTCGTGCATAACACAAACCACAATAAATAATAAAACAAAATCGAATATAGATGTTAGGTAAGAATATATGAGGGAAAGAAAGGAAAGTAATTGTACAGCAATATATCGGAGAACCACAAATTAATTGGTTTAGATTGCGCCCAACAATCGCTGTAAGTCAAAACGAACCCAATCGACGAACAGCAATTACAGCCTTCACACAAACACGGGACAAAATTTACGATGACATCTGAAATGAGAAAATTGACGAAAATATTCCGCGAGCCGACACAAGAATGATACACGTCGACGACGGATTATTGGTATTCGAAGTGCGTTCATAGAAGTACGTGCCGCGCTTATTAATATTGCTACTAAGTAAACTCCATTTTCAATTACCGTATTTGGTTATACTCTAGGTTATGAATCGCGTAATACGTCAAATTTGAATCGGTACACACCGAAGAGCGAACAGCGGGAAGAATTATGAACATTAATTTGCATGGACGTAGCATAACTCGTAATGGAATGCATTAATGTCGAGTGGGAGGTACAGCGGCTCGCCGAAGAGCACTTTGTAGCAACTCGTTTCGAGCAAAAAGCATAGACACGGACTCACGGACGTACAGCCAGGCCCGACTTGAGTGATACTCTACGCTAACATGTCGGCCACTTACATGCTATTTGTTTTTAAACTGCCAATTTATTCATAGAAATCATCATAATTTTACATTACAATGTGATACGTGATCGGTTTTCGTGTTCTGTAATTACATTAGAACCCTTCTCATTTTGCAGAGAATATTTGTACCTACGTCATTGTCTTTTGGTCCGCAGTCACATATTACCTAGCTACATTACGTTTAGAAAACCTATTAAATAAATTCGTTTATAACCAAGTAAAATACTAAAGCGGATATTCTTCGTACCTTACTGAATTTTGTAAGAGGATAATCGTTATAAAAGTTTCTCAAAAAATATCGAGGGATGTTACTAATATTTTCAGATCAAAGGATTCGCTTAAGAAATATTTAAGCTTTTCTCAGAAAAAATATTTCTTTGAATGTATAGTTGCTATGGAATATCAAACAATAATCCGTATTTAACAGTCATAGTTTCCAATATACATACAGTACACAGTAGTATAATAATTATGTCAGTGTAGTTTGTGGAAAGAACAACGATTGAATAGAAAATGGGCACTCATAAAATTATTGATGCAATCGAGAAGAAAGTAAAGAAAAAGTAGTGAACAGTGAACATTAGCTGTGAACAATTATTTTCCAGCTGAAATGTAATGAATTGCACGTTCCGAACGTTTCCATTCGTTCCTCTACTCAATTGTTTTTTATGAATAGCTACATATTGTCGGTAAATCTCTAGCTACTGCACTATAACGAGGGCTTACAAAATAAATCAATGTTAATGTTGTTTTCTGTATTCGTTCTTTACACAATATACCTTTTCATTTTCTCGTTCGTATAAATTAAGTTAAAATCAGAGGCCTGTTTACAATGGTTGTTGTTTGTAATAATAAAATTAGTAAGCGCTTTTACGTAAACATCTTTTAAATAAAGCAGTTTTAAGCGATAAGTTGGTATTGTGAAAGGTTCTTTACAAAATATTTTAATAAATCGGGTGTCGTCGCTATAAGGTATCTGAGTAAATGTAAATTCTTAATAATCTGAGCAGACAGAGATTGAACGGACACATCTATCACTCTCGGCTCGCTTAGAAGATTGCGATAGTTCCAAAAATAAATACTTGGGCCATTATTTTTTTCCAGGGCCCATAATCGGTCTCTCAAGAACAGATCCTGTTACATTTTCAAAAACTATCATTACAAAAATAAAATCGCTATTGGTAAAAACGTAATAATAATATCCCTCTAAGAAATATAAAACATTAGTGAAATATGTTATATTTTGACGTAAATGACGGTAACTCAGTCGCTTTTCTCGGTAACGCAGTCGTATCTCATACAAAATCCGGCTGTCCCAACTAGCAACTCGCTTCAAATACATTGACATTACATTAAAACTCTTCACGGCACTATTAAATTAAAATATCTACAGAAATTAAGGTAAGTATGAACTTTATTAACAGGCTAATAAGTTTATCTTTTCTTTAACCGTGAATTAATTACGAAATTTTTTTTGTCTTGTCCCTGTTGAAGTAAGAAATCGTAAGTACTCTGTGTTACCAAGCCAAATTGTACCTTAAATTCGGCTTTTTTCCTGCAGTTTCGACTAAGTTCGTTTAATTTAATGTGGATTACTGTCGGGGTGAGCCGGGTGTTCGTGGGCTTGACGCTGGCCGGGTTAGTCGAGCTCGAGTCGTCCGGAGGGGCGCGTGTGTTTATTGTGCGGCCACTGAGTTACCAACGACAAACGGTGAGTTTTTAAGATATTTGATTGTTTTTTTATTGCATTTTGTAATAGAACAATGAAATATTTGCATGCACTCAAAAATTATTAGGTATTTATTATTATAACGACCAAAATGTTTGACACGTTATTTTTACAACTGCGTTACCACTACACTGCGTTACCATGAAAAGTAACGCAGTTGTACGTACAGTAACGCAGTTGCAAAGTAAACAGTTTTTCGAAGTTAATTTAGCTGTTTTATAGTTCACTTAATTAATTATCGGGTTCTTTTGTTGCAGTATATTATTTTCAATATAATGGCGTTAACACCGGCAGAAAAACAACGGCGTTATAGGCAAAAATTGAAACAGGACCCTGTGAAACATGCTGAGGCTAAAAGATAACATCTTCAGAGATATCATGCTACTAAAAACTTGTGAAGAATATGACAGAGAGATAATATAGATCTGCAATGCGTAAATGGAAGACGGCAAACAGGAAATGTCGAGAACGCCAGAAAAGTGTGCAAGTTATTCTAGATAATTATAACACCGGCTTCAACACCACGATCAGGAACTCCGGTTTCTCTAAGGTCCAGAGGAAGAAGGCAAGTAAGACGAGACAGATCTGCATTATACAGATAAAATAAGAAATTGGAGCAAGAAAATGAGAAATTGAAAAAAAAATGTAACAAGTACAAGAAAAGATATCAAAGATAAAAAGGGAAAAAGTCAGAAAATGGACACAAAAAATACATAGCTTTGTCTAACGCTATTAAAAACCATTACTCCAGAATAAAGATTCAGTTGTATTACATCACTAACGACGACATTAAAAAAAATAGAGCAGGCTATTCCCTAAGGCATAATTCCTCTCCTCGGTACAATGCAGGTCCATCAAGTTTTCTCAGACACTCCTGGTTTATTGCAGTATCGTGATCTTAGTTGCTTCTGCCAAAGGGGCTTTTGCGCTTGCTTTCCACCTCAAACATATCAACCAATTCCTGCTTCTACCAGCCCCATTAGCCCAACAAAAATAAGCAAAATTTAGAAATTTCCTTTGATGCAATTCCAGAAAGAGACAGCTTAGAATGTATGAACGAAATAGAAGTATTAACTGACATATCTAATATTGTAGACAATACTAAGAAATCTTAATACAAATCGATTTATACTCCAATTTCGAGTTCAGATGATGAACTTCTTTCACAGCTTAAAATACAACAAGAGGCTTCAGTATCTAATACATATGATAGATTTGATTGAAAAAGAAATGTGCATCCGTCTAAAATATTTTCCGGTGTTTATGTTATTGTTAAAGTTTCTTCAGACAAAGACAAATTGTACTATTATCTGGGTGTTTGCTAAAGCAATGTCGATGATGAAGGAGAGATTAAAGTAATGTTTTTAAAAGCAGTTGACGATTCCGGTAATAGGTTCAAGCTTGTTGAAAAGGATGTTACGTACGAACCATATGATAATATTGTTGAGATTGTTCTTAATCCTAAAATAATTAAGAAAGGTAAACGTGTATATTATGAATTTGATGTTCCATTAAATACATATATTTGAGAAATAAGACTGACGAGGCAAAGATGTTTAAAAATGTTAATTTGAGAGTAATTTGTTTTGTTTTTGTTTTTATAAGGAGAAGTTTGATTTTATTTTACATACTAAATAATTGTTTTAGAGCATTTATAATAGTTAAAGCGAAAAAACACTCAGTGCTGTGATAAGATTACCACTGTGTTACCTATCCAACTACTGCGTTACTTTTTGTCCCTCTTTTCCTGAATACGTTAAGAGCTCTAAAGCTTTAATATAATTTTGAAACAATATAAATTTGATATTTTTTTGTTTATCTACCATATTTCAACCTACACTATAAATGTTGAGCTGAAATTGTAATTATTAAGGCATATTTTGAGATATTACAGTAGTTTAAATGAAAATAACGTAACGCAGTGGTAAATTTAATTAGAAAATAAGATATTAGACTGTGATGATTGGGATTTTACATTAAAAGATTATTGTAATACTTGTTTAACTTTGTGTCTGGTAGGTTTTTAAAATTGACGTGAAAGTTCCTACAATAAAACTGATTATTCTAAGTAAGTAACACAGTTGTTGTTTTTCTACTCCTTTCCTTGTATTATTATCAAATAAAACAATAAATCGTAAAAAAACATCGCTGCTAATGCCTGTACTGTTTACTTTAATTATTGATAGAACTAAATTAAACCAAAAAAATTAAAAAACTAATAATTTGTTATAATATTATTTTAACGACACAGTTTATCAATTTGGGCCCTGAAAAAAAATAATGGCCCACTTGACAATTTGCTTCTAGTAGTTTTTTCTCTTAACATATTCAAACTATAGACCAGTAGCTATGTCGTGTAATAAATGGTTTACACGTTATGTCTGTATGAACGGTCACTGACTATCGATTATGGAAATAAAACGAAATGTCCATACAAATATTATTTATCCATTTGTGCTTTTATTATACAATACTCAATAACAAATTATTATTGTATTAATATTTGGTTTTAAAGTTTAATTAAAATGAAATTGTAGTGAAAATAATGCGTATGCAAATTTTAGTGCTAGATTCATTGATAAATTAAACACAATGACTTCACAGATGATTGATTTGATGACGAATTAATTGAGATTAGTTTGCAGCACATTTCAATATTGTTGGTACTTTAGTCTACACTAAATGCTATTTTTGTTACCATTAAATACACCCCAGTGATTTTATTATTTTTCTTGAATGGCAAGCGGTTCTTAATCTACATAAAACTTTATTCAAAGTATTTGGCCCTGGCTTCTGTCCCATTTTCTCCCGTAGGAGTTTCAAGATTTTCTTCTGTTATAAAAACCTACTCCTAACAATAACAAACCTAACATAACAAAAAGATAGTGAAATTGGTCCAACGGTCCAACCGCGTGATGGCGTAACCATGGAATTTAGGGATAAATTTTTATATATAGATAGATATTTCTATCCTTTTTACACAAGTGTCAAACAATAAAGGTAAAACAGAGACAGAATAATCATTATACAAATAAAAGTAACTAAAAACGATGTTCTTCGTAAAATTTGAAAAAGTGTCGCAAGTTGTTCCTGTGTCCCCGAGAGATTGGTTTCCACGGAGTATTTTAAAAACAAAACAATACCGACATACCAAGAAATGTTTCTTTGCGAACATTTCAAAGAGGAAAAGGAGTTATTTTGTGAAGCTTCGGACAACATTGGATTTAAAGTTTGTATCTGTGCATAAATAGGTTGTATTGTCCCGCGATACTGTAGTAGCCTATTTCTTAAGTTGTTCTCAAGGAAGAAGGAGGCGACTTTATGAAATTGTTTCCGTGATCAACGTAACATTATTATACTCTTACCTTTGTTGTTGTAAGAGTAAATCTGGGAATGTAATTGCTGTGGTTTAAAAGAGTAAGAATTTCTTGGTTGTTCTTCTTCTTCGAAATCTTTGTTTTGGAACGAATTCTCAGCTACGACTTTACTAGTTGAAAATTGAATCTTATACAGTGTGCAATATGACTTGTATTACCTAATTGATTTTGATTTGTAATGACGAAACCGTATCCGTATTTAATAGTAGGAATAGAAACGTACAATACTTATTTCTAACATTTCATAGGCTTTCAGGTGCTATTCCAATCCACACAATTTGTAAGTTTTGAAGAGCAAAATGTTAAAGCGATTTTTGAACACAAAACTGCCGTGTATAATAAGGATTAAATCCTCCATTCAGGCTGTGTGCCTCTCTAGTCTCTCATAAGCTCTATCTCTATCAAAAAATTAACACGAACGTTTTAACTACAATGTAAAAATATGAATAAATAACACAAGTATTGTAAAATCATTAATATGAATAATATAACAGTCAGTCGATTCAGACAGTCAGTGTGTAAACACACGGTAAATTAATTTCAATCATGCGATGTAAATATTATTCCGTCAGTTTTTACAATTGATTTCGAATGAATGTTCTGGAACTGTAGGCATGGCCTCGTTAGTAATGTATGTTCTATAACTACACATACATGTTTTGTCACTAAGTGTGTAATTTGTACCATGGTAATTGAAGCAAACAGAACATTTGTAAGAATCCTGGTTGGCATTATTTTTTTAATACCATTTGTAAAATAGTTGTAGAAAGAAAGCTAGAAGAAAGTAATTCTATTGTTTTCTCAAAGGACGGAGGAACAAGCTGTTAACCTTAAGTAGTAAAGTAAAATTCAAGTGACCACCGCGCAGCCGGGATTTTCCTAACTCTTTAAAAGACTCGGCGTCTCCGCGATCTTGCTTGAAAACAATGTCATTTATTTTCTTTATATACTCCTGCTTTACGTATTATCCCGGCCTCAGTCCGTCGCTCCAGTTTGTGTATTATAATATTGATGTAGAAACTTTTGTTCAGCGTGATATACCGCCCAGAAATGTTGTCATTAAATGTGAGAAGTTTTATCTTGAACACTCTTTGTGATGACTTTTTCAACCTGTGACATTTATTGTGATATTTCAGTTTTGACACGATTACTGTAGGGATGCTGAGGGCCACGAGGTCACCGTGGAGTGACGAAGGCGCGGGCAGTCTCCACACTCGGCTTGACATGATTAACCGCCCGCCTCCCGCGCGCTGTCACCGGCCACCGCCGGCGCCCGTCCCCGGGGCGCGAATCCAATTTACCAACTTGTACCCCGTTATTGTGTCCGCCACTGTTTGCGTTCCCATAAGGAAACTTTTCTGTATAATACCTAAATATAATGCGGTCAGCATTTATTGTTGATGGATTCTAAATATTATCTTCTAGATACGTTTTTGTTATCACAAATCTTATCGAAAACAAAATATTATTGTACATACTTACCTCTACACCATCATTTATTATAATAATTCTGAATTAATCAATCGAACGATGATTGATACTAAGTAATTTTTCTATGCGATAATGCATATTTATTAGTTGCCATATGCAAGTAATAAAATTAGTTAGCAATTAGGAGCACAGATGTTTCCAGGAATGTATTAGTTAATATTTCAGTTGATTAACAAGTACTTATAACTTAGCTAGTATACCTCACTAGGTTTCCCATAATTTTAACAATTTCCCAGTAGTTCTCTGTTCGTATGAATTAACATTCTATGATCGTTTGCCTAAGACGAGAATTGATAAAAGATATCGTAATCACTTGTTCAAGATATCATATAAAAAATTATCGCACAGATTTCGACGACTGGAAGTTCATGTATGTGTTACGTGTCGTGGGTTCGATAACTGATTGAATAAGGTGTTTGCACAACTTACAAGTAGGGTCCGTAAGGGAAATTTGTATAAACGCACACATGACATAGACCCAGGGGTCCAAGGACTTGTGTGGGTGTATAAAAATATGTATAATCTAGGAGATCCAGGCACTTTGACATTTTCTCAAAGAAATCTAATCAAAATGTTGTTGTTTTAAAACTTAAATCTTTCTGAGTTTGTAATCAAAAATAATATTATTATAGAGAATATTTTGCGAGATGGTCCTCAATTCGGTAAACATTCATAACAATCGTTTGAAACTCCATTATAATCTGTAATCCGCTTAATTCGATTCTATCGGAACTGTGACAAAAGCTTGTACGAGTAGGAGGAAAATATCTTATCGGATGGCTTAAATATAACTGATTGCGACAATTCGATGCATTCGGGTTTATTACGAAACTTGATATTAAATGAAGTTTTATTTAATCCCACTTAAGGTAAATTTGTAACAAAATAACGTAATTTCACACCTGTCGTCCTTAACGTTTAGGGAAAATTGATGTAATAAACTCGATTTCTGAAAGTCATAGGGACTGAACATAATTCTTAATATTAAACGTTTACAGTCCAGCATCCAAATATAAAAAAATTATTTGTTACGCTTAGCTTAGTGGTCGCGCTTGAAGGAACTACGAGGAAGAAAAAAGATCACAATAAATATTAAACCGTTGTTGTTTAAAATCAATGGCAGTGTATTTCGTGTTCTTTTGAATTGAGTACATACTATCACTATATTTATTATACTTTGTGCATAAAAGATCTAAAAGACATAAGGATTAATATTAAACATTGTAAAATACAATATACATTCTCAGTTATTTTTCAAAGACGGATTTAGATGTCCAAAATACATGAAACGATAACTCTCCACCAGCTACTTTATAACACCCATTATGAAAGAGATGAGCCTATCACTAAACACCGGACACAATTCAAATTAATACATACATAAATCATTCAATGTATGCAAAGGTTTCAGTACCCAACAAATATGAAACGGCGAGCTAAAGGTGAATAAACGACGATTTGCTCAATACGAGTTCCGGACTCACACAATGTTAGAAGACCGGATGTCTTAGGTAAAGAACGGTTTTGCGGACTTCAAATACAACGCCTAGAGCTCTTATATAACTTTGAGAAGGACCTATACATAATATATGAAAGTAATTATCGTTTCTGGAATACTTATATGAATGTGCTCTAATAACCTGATATCTTATTCACTGGGAATTTGTAAGAATATTTGAAGAAAATGTATGGTAATAGTTATGAGCTTTGATTTTTCTATCACCGCGTGGAGACAGTCGAGTAAAATACATTTAACACCACTCATATTCTTCTGGCGGGTAAAGTAAGGGCTGACAAAGGGTTTGCATATTTGACAGACCAGGCACCAGCGCTTTTTGATAAACTTGAACCTATCAAACTGCGATCTTCAACCCTCCTGCAAGGTATAGAGGTAATGGCATACCCTCTTATGTAGAGGATGTTCATAGCAGACTGTTATGGGGAGTTAATATCGTTTTTAGATATATTTATTTTTTCGAACTGCCTCGTTGGCCGAGCGGTCGTAAGTGCGACTGCCGGGCAAGGGGTCTGTGGTTCGATTCCCGGGCAAGGTATTATTGGGTTTTTAAAAAAATCTGAGTATGTAGTAGCACGGAGTCTGGAACTATGCCCGGTATATGGAAATAGGCCCACCCCTATTACATGGGACTCAAAACATAAATAGTGAAAAGTGAGTGGTACATTGTATAGTGGTATAATATGCACCTCTCACCTTTTCGGGGATAAAAGGTGTGATGTTATGTTATTTTTTCGACAGACTTCGGTTATTGCGTCGAAAAAATTTCGAGATTTTGTATTTAATTGAACAAGTCTCTTTGTTTTGTTAAGAATCTTATTAAGAAATTTATCTAATCGTGAACGTGATTTCAATATCCGATTTAGATATTTCTTAAAATCTCAGTTTGATTAACAGGGATTGAATTGGTTTTAAGATAGTACGAACATGATTCGGCGAATATTGTGTTCTCCAAATCATGAAACGAATAAAAATGCATAACATTTAATATTCGTTTGTTTTCACAAGTCTTATTTTTTTTTTGTTGACATTCATTCATATTAGTTCTATTATGTTGGTATCGTGTTATATCTAACTAATATGTTGTTTATTCATATTTTCTGTAGATTATTCACTTCTGTCTATTCACACGATCAATTAGCCGTTGTAGGGATGTCGTCAGGTCACCTAAGCGTGGTTATCCGGGGTGCGGTGCCAGAAGACCTCCCCGTGGTGCACCCTGGGTGCGGGCGACAGTCTCCATAGCGGGGGTAATAGGGTTGGGGTGACTGTCGCCCGCAGCAGACTTCTGGACTGGGCGGGCGAACTCGATAGGGTTCTGGAGGCGGCGGGCTGTGTGCTCATGGCCCGCGCTTCCGTGGGGCGTTTCTCCGCCTGTCTCTCTGAACTTAGCAGAGAGCGTGGCGGAGAGGCAAGGGCGGTGGTCGTTGTGCACTCAACCTGCCAGCGAGCAGCATCGGGACACAAGCTGTCCCCGATTGCAGCCGTCGATATCGTAATCCGTAAGGAGGTCACGGTCATGTTTTGTGACTCTGAACGGGACGAGGGTCTTGGCTTGGTCGCCCGGAACGCGAGGAAGATAACCTCTATAAAAAATTCCTCCAATACTAAGTTCTGGTGCGCGGCGAGAGTATGCATGGCTGAGGAGTAGTGTCAGTCGCGAGCGCACCCCCAGCTAGGGGACCAGTGGACCCTCTAGTTGGGAAACAAATTTTCACTTACCCAGGTACAGGGGGCACTGCCTGGGTGGACCGTTATTTCCCCCATACTCGTGGGAGCCCCGCACACGGAGTCCAATTCGGATGGGGTCGGACACAGAGTCCGACACATCGCTAGCGGAGCGGTTGAGCGTGAGCTCTAAAGGCTCACGCCGCCGCGCGACGGGGACGTTTAAACGCCCCAGGCGTAAGTTAAAGTGTCCTCTTCCAGGACACTTTGTCCCCGTCCTCCGGCGCGCAGGAGGCGCCTCCCCCTAAAGTCCCCACGGCGGCGCGGGGTAGGGGCGGCAAGGGCAGAGGTCGCCGGAAAGCGGGAACCGCTGCCTGCGCGGAGCAAGCTGGGCAATTGGCTGCGGAGGGTAGGGCCCTTTCGAGCGCTGCCTGCTCAGAGCCCTCTGCATCAGAGATGTCCGGCGTGGAGGTGTCGGAGGGCGAGCGCGGCTCTGAGAGCGAGAGCGGCTCCGGGGGCCTCCATCAGGCCATCACGGAGGAGCTCCAGAAGCTGGCAATGGGGAAATCCCAGTCAGTCAGGCTCTCCCTCCTCAGGGCGGCGGTGGCCACCATAACGGAGGCGGCCTTGGAGCAGTGTGCGGTGCCCACTGCAGAAAAGGTGCGCTCCGAGCTGGCCGAGATGCGGCGGGAACTAGCGCGCTTGGCGGCCTCTAATGCGGCTCTGGAGGCTGAGCTGCGGACGGCCTGGGCCGATCTCGCCGCTGCTCGCGGCAGTCGCCCCCAGCGGAGGCCGACGTAGTCGGACTGCTGCGGGCGGAGATGGCTGCCTTCCAGCGACGTTTTGACGTGCTGGAAGGTAGGCTTTTGCGCCCCCCACTCGCATCGAGCCGGGCCTCCCCACCCACGACCTCGGGCTCTTACGCGGCTCCTGCGTCCAAGCCTCCGACCTCCTCTGGTCAGACTGGCCGCGGCCCCCAACCGCCGGCAAAGGCACGAGCGCCTCCTCCCGCGAGGCCCTCGGTGCCCCCGCCGGCGCAGACCCCAGCTGCGCCGACGGCGGCTGCGCCCACGAGGCGCAAAAAGAGGAGGGGCACTCCAGCCCGGCAAGCTGGAGTTGCAACAGCGGCAGCGGAACTCGCCCCGCGGATAGAGGACGGTGGCGGTTGGCAAATCGCCGGCGAGGCGAGGAGAGTCGCCAGGGAGGGCCGAAAGCGCCGCAAAAAGGCGCAGCGGCAGCGACGGCAGCAGTAGCGCAGTGAGAAACGCGCTGCTGCCCTGCTCCTCGCCCCTAAGACCGCGGCTGTAGTCATCACCCTACAACCGGAAGCGGTCAATAGGGGTGTTACCTACGGCGACGTCCTCGCCAAATTAAAGGGGGCGGTGACTCCTGCGGAGTTCGGGGCCCCGGACGGGTTCGCGGTCAAGGTGACTGCTACCGGAGCCCGTCTTCTCGAGGTCCCCGGCGCGACCAGCGGCCCATCGGCTGACGCCCTGGCTGAAAGGCTTAGGGCGTGCCTCGGTGCAGACGAGGCCCGCGTGTCCAGGCCCACCAAATGCCTGGATGTCAGGATTTTGGGCCTGGACGACGGAGAGAGTCGTCACGGAGAGTGAGGTGGTGGCCGCTGTGGCCAGGACGGGAGGGTGCCCTGCTGACCAGGTCAAGGTGGGCACCATCCGTCTGGACAACTCGGGGCTGCGCACAGTGGTGGTGAGCTGCCCCGTCGCAGCGGCCAAAACATTAAAGGAGGGCAAAAGGCTCTTGGTGGGATGGGTCTCGGCGCAGGTCAAGCTGCTCGAGACCCGGCCTCTGAGGTGCTACCGCTGTCACGTGGGGGAGCACGTGAGCGTCAAATGCACCTCGGAGGTGGACCGCAGCGACTGTTGCTTCCGCTCGGTCGGTGGTGGACATCTCGTTCGCCAGCCCTGCTCTGTCACCGCGTATTGTTGACTGGCGCGTCATGCAGGAGGTGGAGACGTACTCCGACCACCGGTATATCCGGTTCGACGTCTCCGCCGAGTCCGCAGACCCGCCGGTCAGACAGGCCCCATGTGGCCCGCGTTGGGCGCTGAAACAGCTGGACCGGGAGCTGCTCCTGGAAGCCGCTATCGTGCAGGGTGCTGCACGCTGCCTGGGTGATACCACCGGTCAGGCCTGCCGACATCGACGATGAGGCTAAGTGGCTCCAGGACGCCATGTCCAGGATTTGTGACGTGGCGATGCCCCGGATCCGGTCGAGTCAACAAAAGCGCCAGGTGTACTGGTGGTCGCAGGAGCTGGCGGCGCTACGCAAGGCGTGCACTGCTGCGCGACGCCAGTATACTAGGCATCGCAGGCGCCGCATCCGTCCTCCGAATGCGGAGGCGAGAGAGGCGGAGTTGTATGAGGGATACAGGGCGGCGAAAGCCGTCCTCAAGGCGGAAATACTGCGGGCCAAGGAGGAGGCCCGCCGAGAGATGCTGGGGACTCTGGACAGAGACCCGTGGGGACGCCCGTACCGGATGGTACGCGACAACCTCCGCGCTTGGGCTCCCCCGCTCACCCAGAGTCTCCGGCCAGAAGTATAGGAGGAGGTGATTGGCGCCCTGTTCCCCCGACTGTGGAGGGGCTTCACCCCTCCGTATATGACTCCGCCCCCTGCGGTGCCCGACGCGGGCTATAGCGACGACGACGACATCGTCCCAGAGGTGACCGAGGCAGAACTGAGAGCGGCGGTGCGCCGGATGGGCGCCAAGAACGCCGCCCCAGGACCCGACGGCTTGCATGGCAAAGCATGGGTCCTGGCCTCAGAGGCTCTCGGGCCTCGATTAATCGGTCTCTACAGCGCATGCTTGGAGAGGGGCTAGTTCCCGCTGCTCTGGAAAGCGGGAAAACTGGTCCTCGTGCGGAAGACGGGGCGCCCTGCGGACTCTCCGTCCGCATACCGGTCCATAGTGCTGCTCGACGAGGTGGGGAAAGTGTTCGAAAGAATAATTTCGAACCGCCTCGTCGCGCACCTGACGGACATTGGGCCGGACCTATCGGACGGCCAGTTCGGCTTCCGCAGAGGGCGCTCCACGGTGGACGCCATCATGCGCGTTAGGGACCGGACGACGGGGACTGCAGTGTCCAGGGGTAAGGTCGTAGTGGCGGTGTCTCTGGACATCGCCAACGCCTTCAACTCCCTGCCCTGGAGCTGCATTTTGGAGGCACTCCGATATCATCGGGTGCCTACCTACCTCCGTCGTGTAATCGAGGCGTATCTGACGGACAGGTCTGTCATATACCCCGGTCACCGGGGCGAGTGGAACCGGCGAGAGATGTCACGCGGTGTTTATTTATTTATTTATTTATTTATTTATTTGGATATCCAGTTGTTGCTACATTTTTATCAATAACTTAAAATTAGGAATTAACATCTTACTGCTAATGCACAACATTTGAAGGACATCACAGCATGCGTTGAGTTGAGAACACTATATCAATTAAATTAAAATTTATCTAATTTCTCTACATTACCAAATTTACAATAAATAAGAATTATATAATTAGTAACAACTTTTGTTATCACTCATTATACAATAGTCAACCCTGAATACAAAAATACAAATACAAAACAAAAGAATAATCAAAGATCAAAACAAAGGACACAGTCATTAAAAGCAATAACAAAAAAATAACATTAAAATAAATAGATAAAATCGGTTGCGGAACAAATCAAGTCAACAGCAACATAATAAAACAAAGTCAACAGCACACCACAACACTAAGCTTCATCTCTCAACAATCCCAGAACACCTTTTTTGAATTTTGGCAATCTATCACTAAACAAATCAACCCTCTCACAGACAGAGTTATAGGCTCTAGAAAGACGAGAAATGGTGGAGAACCTCTTTAGGTTGGTTCTGGCAGATGGCTGGTGTAGTAAACCCGCATTAATTAGTGTGCGCCTAGGCACACGTCGAGGTACACGCAAATTGAACAAGCTTAATAGTGGCGGGCAGTCAAACTCGCCTCTTAGTACCTTGTACATGAACGTTATGTCAAGCAGTTTTCTACGAACAGTCAAGCGGTCCATCCCAAAATGTCTCAGTCTTTCGCTATACGATACCAAGCTTTTGTGCAGCCCACTGGCAAATGTTAGGTGTCTTAGGAAACGTTTCTGTATGCGTTCAACTCTAACTTGATGCACATTATACTGAGGCGACCAAACCACCGAGCAATATTCCAGCTGACTTCGCACATAGCTGTTATATAAAGTAATTTTAGTGGTTGGGCTGCGAAATAGCCTGCTGTTACGTATAATAAATCCCAGCATCTTTGACGATTTATTAATAATACTGTCAATGTGTGGCAAGAACGTCAACTTCGAATCGAAGATCACGCCCAAGTCCCTCATCTCAGCTTTCCGCTGCATTGTAGTTCCATCGACGAGGTATTGACTCTGTATCACGTTGTGGCTACGCGTGAAAGTAACTGTGTAGCACTTGTTTGTATTCAAAGACATTCTGTTTACACTGCACCAGGTGGTTATGGCATCGAGATCTGCTTGAAGTAAGTTCCTGTCTGTGTGTTCAATCAAAGTTTTGCATATCTTTAGGTCATCTGCAAAAAGATAAGCACTACTGTGTTTAATACAAGAAACAATATCATTAATGAACAAGTTAAATAGCCAGGGACCAAGATGAGAACCCTGTGGAACACCTGAGGTAACAGCGTGGGTTCGAGATTTAAATCCCTTTACCACAACATATTGCGTCCTGCCTGATAAATACGATTGGAACCACTTTAGCAGAGAGCCATGAATACCGTAATATTCTAGTTTTGACAATAACACCCGGTGACATACCCTGTCGAATGCCTTTGCAAAATCCATATAAACAGCATCTACCTGCACCCCCGAGTCAACCGCATTAACTATTTCGTTATGGTAAGTAACCAAATTGGTAGTTGTGGACCGCGACTGGATGAATCCGTGCTGCTCGTCAACAAATAAGTTTCTAGTATAATACTTTAGGTAAGGATAAACTAAGGCCTCAAACGAATTCGCAAATACAGACAGAATCGATATGGGTCGGTAATTTGTAATATATTCCTTATTCCCATTTTTGTGAATAGGGACCACCTTGGCAGACTTCCAAATTCCAGGAAATGTACCCGTCAACAAGGATTTATTCACAATGAGGTAAAAGGGCAAACTTAAAGATGAGGCACATCTTGATATAAAGTATGGAGGAATGCCATCCGGACCCGCTCCCTTGCGTATGTTAAGACCCGTAAAGTGCCTGACGACCGCACCATACGCAAGTTGTATTTCACCCACAGTATTAGTGCTTGAGATATTCTGAGCGGGTGAAGCAGTATGGCAGGTGGATTCTACAAATGTGGAAGAAAAGTAGTTTGCAAATAGATTGCAAATCCCACAACCGTCGGACTCCACTGTATCGTTCAAAACCATAGTTTGGGGTATTTAAACTATATTACTGCACTTATCCTTTAAGTAGGAATAAAAGTATTTCGGATTAATTCTGATGTTATCTTCGACATTAGCGACATAGTTACTGTAGCAAGTTGCAGTAAGCTTTTTACACCTTTTATTTAGAATCTGTAATGATATTTCATCCAATCGATTTTTAAAAACTCTGAATTTATGCAATAATTTGTTCTTCTCTTTGATTAAGTTAACAAGTTTTTTGCTGAACCAGGGTGGATGCTTCCGCTGAACAGGTTTGGATTTAGGAACATATTTGTCTATTATATCATTTAAACTGTCAAATACCAAGCGGTCACCGGTGACCGCAACCTATTGTTCTATAATTGTGTCTGCAAAACCGGTACTCGACGAGTTAAAGTTGTATAAAATAATAATACCATATTGTTAACATCATTACATAAGTTAAATTTATTCTCCCAATTCACTTCACCCAGCTCCCTCATTATTTGCTTGTAATCTGCCCTATAAAAGTTATACTTTAAGATGCTGTTGGTTTTTAAAGGTATGATTTTCACAAGTTCCACCACTATTTCCAAAGGAATGTGATGTGAATCAACCCTGACCAACGCAGACCCAGAAGCCCGAACGGTTACGCCCATCACATTGCTCAAAACCAAGTCCAAGGTTCTATTCGAAAAATTTGTAACATTACTATGCTGCGTGAGATTGTTAAGCGATACAAAATCAATAAATGATCGAGCCATCGACGAATTCTGACAAACTGTAGGTTTATTTAATGTCACGTTTGAGGCATCTGGCCACGAGATACAGCCAATATTAAAATCACCCATAAGACATACATTCTCCATGCCGACTGATACGGCAACGTGGCTGAAGTTGTCCATGAAATGTTCCAGGATATTTTTATTCAATGGAGGTGGAAGATATACAGCGCACAAGTAAATACTTTCCGTTTTAGTAATTTCTACCTTAACGTAAAGATCTTCGCAGAGACTTTCGCCCTGCATATATCTTTTAGAATAAAATTTGTTAGAAATTGCTATTAGTACACCCCCACCTTCCTTATCCGCATGAAAGCCCGTACTTTCGCGGTCTCTTCTATAAACAGTGTAACGATTGTCAAATAGTTCTGTATCGAAAATTTTGCTGTTCAGCCACGTCTCCGTTAAAACAATGACATCATAATTAGAACACAAGATACCACAAAGAAAATCATGGGTTTTGGTACGCAGACCTCTGACATTTTGATAATACATAATTAGCTTTATACTAAAGAATTCTGTAAAATGTGTATTTAGATATTGCGCCAGTACAATCAGCGATACGTAAGGATTCAAAGTGATTATTTCAGTTTGTTCAATGTCTCGTGGTTCCGTATGTAAATGGACTCATCTTCCTCAGTTTTCCTCATGAACACACGACCCTGTTTAATCCAGACGAATTTATAACCTTTTTCTTTGGCAATCTGTCGCGCGGCTGCGTGAAGCTTCTTATTGGCAGGTGATAAATGCTCAACTACGTAAATTGCTAATTTCTTCCCCCCCATGCCAATGTGTGCAGTATTGAGCTTATCCTTAGGATGTACCTTATTGAAACTGATCGTCTTAGCCAGAAATGTATCTCGGAGTCTGGGGGTAGCCAACCTAACAATGATTGAGCGGGGCCTCTTATCATCCCCATTGATTTTGACACAGGGTTCGGTTCTGGGGCCGCTCCTGTGGAACATCGGTTATGACTGGGTGGTGCGCACCGACCTCCCGAACGGCGTTAGCACAATATGCTACGCCAACGACACGCTGGTGCTAGCGCACGGGAGGTCGCACCAGGCGGCGGCCGACTTAATGGCGACAGCGGTTGCGACAGTCGTTGAGAGAATCCGGCAGTTGGGACTCGAGGTGGCACTCCACAAGTCCGAGGCCATGTGTTTTGATGGCCGCGGGAACGCGCCACCTCCGGGTGGGTCCCAAATAACGGCGGGAGGAGTTACCATCGACGTCGAGACGACGATGAAGTACCTAGGACTCGACAGTCGGTGGAACTTCATTGAGCACTTCCGAAGTTTGGCTCCAAAGTTGGAGAGGACGGGGGCTGCGTTTAAACGCATCCTCCCCAACCTCGGGGGGCCAACGCCTCCTGCCGGAGGTTATACGCCGGGGTCGTGCGGTCCATGGCCCTCTACGGCGCCCCTGTTTGGGCGCCAAACCTGTTGCGGCGTCCCGCTCGGACGCTGCTCATGGCACAGAGGGTCATGGCGATCCGAATGATCCGCGGATACCGCACGATCTCTGGGGAGTCGGCAAACCTCCTTGCCGGATTACCGCCGTGGGATCTGGAGGCGAAGGTGCTCGCGCGCGTGTACAGCATGCGCGCGGAGGCACGTCGCCGGGGCGAAACTCCGCTGCCGCGCCAGATAAGTGCGTGGCGGGATGAGCTCCGGCGCGATCTCATGGTGGAATGGTAGCAACGACTGTCGCAACCGAGGGCTGGGCTCGCTGCCATCGCAGCGGTAAGTCCCCTCTTTGAGGAGTGGCTTGAGAGACGCTACGGCGTCCTCACCTACCGCCTGACGCAGGTCCTCACCGGACATGGCAGTTTCGGGAGGTACACAAAACACCGTTAATTAGTTCGCAGCGCTACACATCGGCACTAGTATGACTACACAATATACATGTGTGGGTAATTTCATATTAATAGATATGTATAGAAACATTCGTCTATCACACACATCTTGGTATTTAAATATCATTTTTGTGTCGGTATACGTAATTATTTAGTAAATAAGTTTAAATAAAAACGAGGGTAAAGATAAAAATAACTTATAACAAACTTTGAATAAATCGAAATCAAATAATGAACAATCGAGCTATACAATACCCATATAAATATAGTGTTTTCTCATCGTATTTTTATGTTACTGAATGGTATACAATATTTCGATGAACTCATTCACAGCGCGTTTGGCGTAATGGTTATCACCTCGAGTAAAGTGCCGCCGGATCGATTCCAGCATTCACAAGTTGTTTCAAGAATTCATTAATCAAATATTTAAAATTTGAAACAATGTTTTAATCTTTTCTTTTTTTTCTATCCTATTTTTCTAAATCTTCTTATGTTAATTTTAAAAGTATAAACTTTATCGCATGATATTTCCCAATTCGACTATAAGGTTTATTGGCATATTGATTAATTATTATTTAAAGAACTTTAAGAACTTAACTGTGGTATGATAATTAATTATTATAAATATTGAATATAAAACCACTTATTTGTATAATAAATAAATTAATTGTAATTTTTATTTTTATTTTTTTATTTTATTTTATTTATTTGGGAAAACTAACAATTATACACTATAATAATACATTATAACAAATATGAAAGTATAGAATAAATGTATAATCAACGACATTCTCCACAGAATACAAAAAAAAAGTAGTTAAAAGAAGTCGTACAATTTAGGTAGGCACACTACATAGAGGTACATAAATTCACAAACAAAACTGATACAGTTATGAACCATAGTTTACAATGTGTCTAAATTATAAATTTTTACATCGATAAAAAGGAAGCGATAACATTAATTAATCAAATACAACAGTTAATGAATATGCATTGTATGTTTAAATGGATATATAAAAAAAAACACCTTAAAAATAAATTATCTATGAAATAATTAGTGAGTCCGATCATTACCAGATTCCCGGACAAGGTAATAAAAGATAGTATTGTTTTATTTACCGACTTATCTGCTTCTTTTATAGCCTGATCTAATATATCCAAAAACAAATAAATAATGATAAGAAAAACTACATAGTAAAATAAAAAAAGAATCTTTCAGCTGGAATAGAACTCACATCATCATTGATCATTGAAAGACGATAAAAGCGTGCTCATTAACCAGTCGACCACGAACACTACGTTAATACCCGTCAAAATGTCGGGTCATATCAATGATTGTAAATAGTTAGTTAGGACACGGTGGAAAACACTGTAGCGGAATGCCCTGCGTGGGCTGAGCACCGCCGTGTCGTCAGGGAAGTGATCGGCGATGGCGACCTCTCGAGGAGATGATGATGGATGATGAGGATGATGATCTCGCATGAGGGATGCCGTCTCCTCCTTTTGCGAAGCAGTCATGCTAGCTAAGGAGGAGGCGGGACGCGTGAGGCAGCGAAGCGCTGCCTCCTCGCAACCCAGCCATCGCGAAAGACACACCGCGCGTCGGGGATCGCGGGACGATCTCCGGCCACCGTAAGCGCGGGCCTGCGGACGGCGAGCATGGGTGGCTCCCCGTCCGACCAGAAACAGACTCGAGCGTAGGGCGCGTCGCGTTCCGCGTGCGCCTCAAAGAGCCATCAGACCACCACAGATGGGGCCCAATAGGGCCGATGCCGATTAGGAGTCGCGGAGAACCTAACGGGTAACCGGGGCTCCGGCTCGACGTGCAGGAGAAGGAACGGGGTGGTTTTTAGCCAGTAAGAGTCTGACACTCCCTCCCGCCTCACCCAGGTGGGAGCAGACATTCGATGGTTTTCCCCCCTTAAAAAAAAAAGCGTGGTTATCTACTTATAGAGATACCTGTAATATTACGATATGCTTAATGAGTGGGGTGATCCGTTGTTATCAGGCAAAATCACTAAATGTACGCATTATTATCATTAATGACGCGAGAATAATTATTATGTACCTGCGTAGCTAAGTGATAATTGTAATAATAATTATGTACCCAGGGACCGTTCTCAGGTCCCCTGCATAAGTACTGATAATGTACTTAAAGTATTATCGTTGCTACACGTTCAGATTATTGCAGCAACTGAGTTTTATCAGAAAATGCATGAATTGAAAGTGATAGCATCAATTTGCATCCTATCCTTAAAGGACATCAGAAATGCATGTCGCATATAATCCTTCAAGGCCGCGATTGCAGGAGGTACCTTTATACACGTTATTATACAAAATTATATTCAAAATTAAAACGATTTGAAACATAAAATTTACACTGCTAATTCACAAAAACATGCATCTCTCTTATTCAATCGTCAACAAATAATATCCAAAAAATAAACAAATGGAATTGCTTTAGGTACTCCTGTATATGAGTATTTATATTAACAAACAGTGTATAGGTACTGAAAACAATGCAACGTGAAAAAATTAAATTTCGACATTTCTATATAAAAATCTAGTATTTCTATACAAATGGCATAACATTGTCGCTTGAATAGAATAGAAAGTCAATGTACGGGTTTGACATAATCTTTGCCATCCTTTGTCGAATGTACCGTGACATTGTTTTTGTCTATTCACTGGATCGGACAAGGTGGACACAGTTTGGCTCAAGGCATAGTTTAGATCAAAAAAGTACCTCTTCAAACGACTTGAATGCTGTCAACGGTACAAAAATACCAATAAGTTTCAAATTGACAGTGAAAAATCTGTTGCGCTGTACTTTTTTTTATTTAAAACATAGTAACAGATTCACTTTTTTATATTAAATTGAAGTGTTTGGTTTTGGAACAACCTCGTCAAGCCTTTTGATAAATCAAGTGATAAAAAAAAACATGACTTCAAAAGGTGTTTCAAATATGTCAGTTACCTTTAAACCGAATGTTCAGTATCGATTGATTCAGTTGATAGGCATAGACTAGAATTGAGACTGAGAGGATTTAATGTAGATTTAAGTTTTTACGTATATTTTACGAGCATGTTTATGATTTTTTTATATATAACGTACGGTGTTACTCTTTTTATACGAATATTTATTAAAAGATTTATTTCAAAATTAAAGTTTTTAAAGTCTTTGTTTAAAAGTCATACGAAATAAAATGAAAATTGAATTCAAAACATTATACATATCTTTGTTTCATTTGGTGCCATAAAAATAAACACAAAAATAAGCAGTCCATAAAATAAACTCATTTTAATAAATATTAAATTCCATTTCGTCCTTATGACACCCGTAACATACATATGAAATTATGGGGGTACCCATAATACTTTGGGGATTAAAACTAATCTAACAGTCGTTATTAACAGATAGATCAAAGGCTGACTGCTAAATAGAGGTAAAGTTAAAGTTTTGATGGAAAACTTTAAAACAATTTAATTTTGTTGTATATAATAATTTTCACGTAGATATCTACGTGGGACGGAGTAATTCGTTTACTTTATTACATTATTATAATACGTAGGTATATACCTAGTTAGTTATTAAGCAATCTTCATCATATTATGATATTAGATAGTAGGCTGTAATCTTCTTTGAGAATTGGACTAAAATCTAATTGGTGCTTTCAGAGTACTTACGTGTGAGTTTTTAACAAACCAACAAATATGGCGTATACATAATTATATTTTGTTTTATGAGCTATGACAGTGTTTATATCTCTGGGTTGCTAATGTGTCATTGTTTTTTATGTTTTCGTTAATTAGTTTTTACTTTAGATCCTGACTCAACTATAAGACATACAGTGGTTATAGAAATTTGGTAGGCTTATGTATCCAAAAAACTATATTCGCTGTGTCAAATTATTAACATTTTTATTGTACCCAATTGGATTCTTACGAAATGAATATGTACGTATTAGGTGGCCTTATCATTAAACTGTCAAACACCAAGCGGTCACCGGTGACCGCAACCTATTGTTCTATAATTGTGTCTACAAAACCGGTACTCGACGAGTTAATAGTGGTATCTTGACGATAATCTCAGAATGGATATAAACAAACATGGGTAGTCTAAGACTTACATAGAAGTTTCTAGAACCAGAGCTATTAAGACCTTTTGTACATTAAATTAGGTTTTAGTTTTGCTTGCTTACACGTTATATTCGTAGGACGGCTAGATCATGTCCCGATTTGTATATTACCTATCAACATCCAATTTTTGACTATTCTGTTTTCAATGATCCCAGGAGTCTTTAATTATAATTATATCTTGCTGCGATCCGACTTGTTCAACAGCTTTTTGAAGAGTGTTTCGAAAATATCTGGGTATATAATAGCGTTGGATATCTGTTGTATATATCATTGTATAGTCCATTGGTATATTACCAATAGGCTTATCTTCTATTACATAAACGGAACTTAATGGGACTTATAACATGAGCAGTGAAAAGTGGATATCACATTATACAATTTTATATTATTGAAGACGAAGATACGTTTGTGAAATCATCAAGGTCAAAGTCAAGATCATTCATTTCAATTACAGCAGGAAGGCACTTTTTACATGTTAGAACAAAATATTGACATATTAAAAAAGAATGTTCGTCTGTCGAACAGTCCTCTTGTGAACCTATTTGCTCGTTCCTCGTTTCCTAATTGTGTAGTAGGTATAATCTTGTGTAATATTCTTGGTCGTAATAATATTGACTAGCGATACATAGAGCGATAGTCTTGTTGAGCGGAAATTTAATTGAAATAATTTAGTTTGGCGTGCATTACGTCGGAAGTGTACGTCAGCATAGATAATATCCGACCGAACACCAACCAAATCTAACATGACAACATTATATTATCTCAATTAATTAAGTAATCCGATTCCATTATTAAATAAAGCTAATGTCTTTCGATAAAATCAATAATTATATTTCTATTTCATTCATTGATAGTTGTTCAATATTTGTTAATTATACCTACAAGTTTGAAGGGCGATTCGGTTAAATATTTTCTGAGATTGAGATTTGAGAAAATACTTACTGCTTTGTGGCGACACATGTTATATACATGTCATCGGATGACGTCACAAAAATCCTACATCGCACATACAAAGTTTACATGCAAATTAACACGGATAGAAAATCCCAACGATCAACTGTTGGGCAGAAATCCCGCCAGGCACGATCATCTCGCCTGGTCGGAGGATCCTCCTTTCCGATCTTAGGGATCTTTACTCTCTGTTCCCTAAAACCTTATTAAAATTACAAATACATACATGCAAAAGTGTTAACGAACTACATAGTGCGCAATTTCATAAAAAAATGTTGATTAAATTATAGTAATTTTGTGGAACTCAGAGACAGCATTTCATTAATTTCATATAGCCAAACACAGCAGTATTTCATTGCTATGTATTTAAACTCAACGATTTAACCAAGTACATTGAATTCAACAGCAAAAATGTTAACTGTTAATTAAATATTGATATTTAAATGAGCAATATTTAATAAATTGGATTGTTTTCCAATTTATATTTAATTTTAAAGACTGCCTCGTTGGATGAGTGTCGGCCTTTTCTCCCCGAAAGGGATAGGCAGAGGTGCCCATGCCCATTACTGCACTTAATGCTACTATACAATGTAACACCCATTATTCACTATTTATGTTATGTAGGTATCCCATGTACCTAATAGGGGTGAGCCTATTGCCATAAACCAGGCGCAATTCCAGACTCAGTGCTAGTACTGAGATTTAAAAAAAAACACCAGTAGTACTTTGCCCGACCCGGGAATCGAACTCGAGACCCCTTGCACTGTAGTCTCACTTGCGACCACTCGCCCGACGAGGCAGTCACATAAGTAGGTATGTATTGTGATCAAAGATGAACTCAAAAATCCATCACGTCCAAAGAAGCCATATGTGAAGAGCAATCAAATGTTTCTTGGTAATCGATGTCCTTAAGATACATCCCGCATATATACAAGAAGCCTTTTGAATATATTCAAAGTTCGATTAATTTTATCACGAAATCGATAATCTCTGACGAATAAAGAAGAAAATATTTTATCAATGAAAGCCTGCTGTGACATAAACAGGATTACCTATTGACGCACGTTGCCAATATTATGTTTCGATGTTATGCCATACTGTAATATGTAAATGGAAATGGCTAATGTAAAATTAGCGATATAGATAGAAATACGTTTTATTGATAATATTAGAATTTAGGAAATTTTGATATTTTACACACAGAACAAGATTTATAACCAGTGGGTGTTATTCTAAGTAAATGCTAAAATTTACTCACAAAGTAAATACTTGTTTTAACGGAACCTAAAGGGACAACGAAACAATTACCCAATTGGCTAGAATATTTTAATAATAGGGATGACGACAAAGTACGAATTTAAAAATCTAATTAGTCCGTCAGTTAGGTAATGAAAAAATATTAGACGCGTAATTTTTTATTTTGTTGTATAATAAAATGATACTTAGATATAACGAATCAAAGTTTAGGAGTGGGGGCTAAAACGTCATTTCTAAGTATAAAATGTACATCGAAGTGACGTCACGCGACATTTCAAATCAATATATCGTCGAAAGTATTCGTTCTGTACAAAAATAAAAAATGCGTGTGTAATGTTTTAAAATAATCTACCAGACGGAACATTAAAATATAAATTAGTCATCTACCCTATCATTCGCCTGCTTGTATATCCTATATATTTAAATAGGTGAATAATTGGGAACAATACCTACCTAAACAAACAAATGTATGTTCAGCGAAAATGTACGGTTTCAAGACTAGGTATACCACATTTTCGCAAATATCGAAAAATAACTACTTTTACACACATTTTTAAGCATACTCAGTAAAAAAACTATTTTTAGTATTGATTCCAGCAATCGCTCCTCATAATATGATGCAATATTTACTGAAGACCCTGTATACAAATGGCCAATGTATTTGGTAGGCAGATAAAAAAATAAATATGGATTCAGTACAGAGAGCTATTGTAATAGGTAGTAAATGTTAGGCTTCTTCCACCTTGATTACCTTAGTTGACTAAAAAACCACTCCATCTGTGTATTGAATCGAATTTTATATTCTTATCTGCATACCACATCTCAACTGATTGTACACACATACACAATAATACACATTTATAAAATTATCTAAATAACAGCACATGAAGATAATTTTAAGCAATGGAAACACACGGTAAATAGGCCATAATATAGGATCTAGCACACGCGCCATATTTGCGGTCGACAATCGACGACAAACTCGAAGTTCCTTGTAACCAATCCTACGCTTTGCATCTGTATCGTACTCTAAGCGTTGAAGACCGGAGAAATGCTTTTCAAATCTCCGACATACGTTTGAATGTTGATATACACTCGAAAACCTATCTAGAAACGGCGATCGCATGCAAGAACTCTCTATTTATCGTCGATATTTCGCTAAATATGAATGGCCAGTCTGCTTGGAGCACTACGGAAACCATAAACTAATAATCAACGTGTAACAATGTAATAATATCTAATTCCGAATGATCATTCATACTGATCAACAACATTATTGATATGTAAATTGATAAAAATGTACATTTTTCTAGTCGCTAATCAGCTTGAATGTATGTACATTCAAGCTGATTAGCGACTGATAAAGGAGGTTTAAGTCAATCGTTATCAAATTTTAATATAACCTGTACTGTGGGGTAGTGACTGGAGTCTGACCACTAGACGAACGTCTTATTATTTATTGGTACTAAGGTTAGTAATAGGTTTATGGAACACCTAAAGTACTTTAGTCACACAAATTTTCTCGATAGAAAATTCGAACAAGCTACCTATTACCGGTATTTTTGTGCTACTAAATTATTTAAGAAGTACTTGTCATGTACTTACTTACGTACGTCCTTAGATACTTCTTATGAATTGCAATTATCAATAGTTTGATCATAATATGCTCCTAAAAAATATCTGTTTGTAATATTTACAAAAACAATTCCATTAATGTTTATAATACTTTATTCATTTGTGCAAACATTCATAACTTAGTTTGCCAGTAACAACAATCTTAATTTAATAAAAAATACACCCAAGCTCAGAGCGATACGTGGCGCTTCTGTTCGTGGCTCACATGACTGACAGCTTGACATTTTTTGGACAGTTCACCTCATGTACAGCCACAAACAATAACAACACACGATACTTATAATACGCTTCATAATTTTATTATTTAGCTACACTTGAGATCTTCAACTTTAGTAATAAACTCTTGTTATTTCCCGAAGATCAAGCGGCACTTGTTTATTATATCCTTTTTAAGCCGGAGCCAGCTGACGGCGACATTTTGTGCCCGTATTTATGAGGGAAACTTAGTTAGTAGCCCAAACTAAGTTCGTCATTCTAATGAGATTATCTCCTTCCGTCGCCGTATCATTTTCTCAAAGAAAGGATACTCAGAGATCTAATTTACGTGGACCGTCGCGGAATTTTATATGACCAGTGACAACAGTCGGCCAGTTATTGATTGCGCGACCTTTGTTTTTGCACTGATTCGTTAGTTCTGTAAAGTTGTCAAAGGACATCGATATTGTGCCTGTAGGCATTGTGTAACGTTACGTAAAATTATATTTGTTCCACGTATAGATACGACTGTGTCGGTAAAGTTTTCATCAATAATGGTGTCATTCCTCATCCCATGTATTCGAAACAGTAAGCAATTTCAATCCTGGAACATGTTGTTCAATTCCATATAGAAATGATATACCTACCAATAAGCTCGCTTCCTTAAAAGTATAAACACTTACAAAAATCCGAACTACACCTGCACTTTTACCTCCTCGGGGAAAAACGGGCGTGACGTCATGATAATATTCTACTTAATTAGTAAGTAGGAATATTAATTGTACTTAATTATTAGTTAGTAGAATTAAGATAACATAATCTCACGGCATTCTTTCACTTAATATGTAGGCGTCGCTTATACCGCACCCACTTTTCACCAGTTAAATTATGATTATTATGTATGACGTAACCGGACGTAGCCAAGTCTATACATGTCACAATAAATCAATATAAAGGCAATTAATAAAAATCTAAGTTATACATAAACACAAACCAGGGAATGAGCTGAAAGGAGAAAAGGTACCCAAAGAAAAAAGCGTAGTGTGAGAAATTATAATTATGTCTAAAGAAATAGGGTTAGTTATTACATCTGACAAGGACGAAAGAATAAATAATAGATATTGGGCCAACTGTAGGGGCCTTGATAATATGGTAGGAAAAGAAAGTAACTTATGGTACAAATGTTACTTTTTGACTCATAGAAACATATAAGCCCTTAAATGTACGTACCAAAAACCTGTAGGATGGGACACCAGTCATTACTTAACACATTGAACGCCATGGGGGTCACCAGCGACCGACGTTAGCGGAGGATTTATTGACAATCAAAACCTTAATAATAATAATCCTTCCATGTCGGTTTCGGCTATGGCTATTTCATGACCACTGGCATCTATCATGGGCTCTCGTGAGGCTGGAGAATTCACCTTTGTTTATAAATATTCTTCCACAGAGTGAACACATGAGAGCACCACCGGAGAGTGGAGGTCAAAGGTGCAACAGAAATTATCTGACTTTGAGAGTCGGCTTTCACAGCTAGATGCTAAGCATGAGGAATAAATTCATTACTTAAGAAACGAAACATACAGAAAACAGACATCGAACAGGAAAATGAAAATGTGCAACGATTACATCAACTTAAAATGGATTAATCTTTTATCATTCATGAAAATCCGTGGAGGTTTTAAATGTTAATAAGCAGATTATACTGGCTTGACTAATACATTACGTAAATCACTCTTTATTTTTACTTCCTTTATCATTGTTTTCTTTCGATAAGGCAGCATATAGATCAATATGTCAATTCTCTGGAAATTACAATCTGTTTGTTTACTGAGTCACCGACCCTAATCTAGCCCTGGATTATAATATTATAACATGTGTTATAATAACAAATATATCTATTAGTTCATAATTATTATAATATTAGGTTTCAATATTAGGTAGTTTATAATATTAGGTATTATTATAGGATAAGAGTGAATCATATTCGTGAAATTGGTACTAAAATAACATTGCCTGGTCATTACAATGATAATGGACCAAAATAGAACGGACACCTATTTATAGATATGTGACGAAGGAATTAATGAAGAGGTACGTATTCAAGGTGCCTTAGTGATAACATGTCTACAACTTCGGTTAAAATATAATAAAGATAGAATTTTGTATAAAGTAATTGCTTTAACTACCTACTTAAAAATAACATGCAATTTTGGAAAAAAGTCAAGCCCTTTTTTTATAAACTTAAAAAAACAGTTAAGAATTTTAAAAAAGTCGAATGTCTAGTTTCTAGGAAGATTACAAACTACCTTATTTAGGATGTGACATAAGGAATAGAGATGTGATCATGAGGGAAGAACTGTAGAGAAAATACAAATAATGAATAGTGCATTTGGACTTTTCGCTTTTCGAAGCATTAAAGTAGAAATAAAGAAATTACGTAACATCTATTACTAATCGATACTGTTACCGAAGATGTACTACACCTACTCACAAACATACATTATATTGATTTCAGTATTCCTATTTTAATCATCCTGTCATCATTCCCCATTTAAAGAGAATATTTCGTGTATTAAAAGACTGACCATCTTTTTTAACAACTATGAATTTCAGTACTATGATGTATACACCTCACACAAAGAGGTTTAAAAAAGAAACACCCTTAAAGTGGTATTTTTTCTTAATTCCAGTAAAAAAGACATTATGAAAACTGTACGAAACATGAACTTTGAAACATGAATCTTTATTTAAAGTCAAGTTTTACGAGTTTATAAAGCTAATTTTTTACTGTGCCTTTTTGCAAGCCGTCTTTATTCAGGTGCGATATTATAGTACACGTGTTGGCTTAAATAGATTAACTAGTTCCATTTTAAATAAACAGTTAGACCTCAATTAGTGTTTCGGATTAGTATAATCAGAGTTAGACTAATATCGATGATAAAAACTAAGCTCGTCAACTAGAACAATAGGACGTGTGTTAAATACCTACATAGGAAAATTCTAAATTTAGATTATGGCCAATTTTTGCATCAAAAATACAGTAGAATGAAGCGAAAACAAAGATGACTATTTGTCATACATTCAAAGAATAATATTGTAATTTTTTTTATGGGATATGTAAACGTGTAGGTAAACGAGAGGATAGGAACGACCTGATAGTAAGAAATCGGCGTCGCCCTTGGACACCTGGAACACCAGAGGCGTTACAAGTGCGTTACCTTTTTGGGGATTCACAATTTGAGGATTGTTGGGGATTCAGGGATTAGGGACATTGGGGAACAGAGGGGGGGGTGTAATTGGGCCTCCGATAGCCTCACTCACACGGCGATATACAACGCGGGCGTTGTTTCATGTCGGTTTTCTGTAAGGCCGTGGACTCACTCCAGTCGATCCGGCCAATTCGTACCGAAGCATGGCTCTCCCACAGTATCTGTATCTTGTATTTGAATATAATATTGTATCCTTAGTATTTTTTGACTTAGGAACAAACCGAAGAAAAGTTAATGCTCGGCCATCGCACTTGTGACCACTCGATCATTAATACAATCGTTACCTTACAAACATATTATTGATGATTTTATAGGTGTGGTCTATTAAATCATGCCATATTATGACGTAGTTGGCGAAAAACTTAGGTATTTACCTACATCTTAGTTGAGAGAAACAGCAAACGTAAGTATAACTATGACTGCATCGTTGGCCGACTTGGTAAGGGGTCTCGGGTTCGATTCCCGGGTCGGGCAAAGTGCTACTGGGTTTTCTAAAACAACGTTAATAGTGGCACGGAGTCTCGAATTGTACCCGGTACTTATAGGGTAATAGGCTCACCTGACATGGGACTCATAACATAAATAGTGAAAAGTGAGTGTTACATTGTACAGTGGCATTAAGTGCTGTATGTTCAGGGATAAAGGGCGTGGTGTTATATATGTATATGTTTGACTGTACACAAACTCATATTTTTTATGGAATAGGGGCCAAACAAGCAGGCGGATCACCTAATGGTAAGAATCAGCACCGCCCACAGACACAGCAATACCAGAGAAGCCAGAAGTGCATAGAACAAGAATAATGATGAATTTTAATAAGCAACACAGTGATGTCGCTGTGTTATACTTATTTCACAATGTATTACGATTTCAGACAATTTAGGAATAACAAGAGGGGACATTGTGAACGGTGTGGGCACCTTGTTGAACTTGAACACAGGGAAGATAATATTATGTGCCTTCCCATATTCTAATAGTTTATCATGTTCTAAGAACAAATACATAGGTGTACTAAATAATACACTACACCAAATGACATGTCACAATGACAGACTTTTATTTTTTGACACTAATAAATTTATTAGTACTTTTGTTTTTACAAAGAAAGGTGTACACCTTTCAAATAAATGTCGACACAAAATTGCTATGCTGATAGCATATAATATTAACACTGTTATAACTTGTATAACAGAAAATAGTTTTAAGGACGAATCTGTGTTGTCTAGAGTGTCTAACAGCACAGAGGCACATTTTAATTTAAGTTTAAACTAGATTTTAAGACAACAGAACATACCTTCATAAATCATATAAATAATAAGGTATATTCTGGCAAGGAAAAAGCACAGAACAATTATACTCAGGTGCAGCACAATCTACAATTATTTTATATTAACATCCAGGGCTGCTCCTCAAAAGTCTTTGAATTAGAGATGTTTCTGGAAAATACTAAATTTGATGTAATTTGTCTATCAGAACATTGGTTTAAGGAGGACCAACTAATCTCTTTAAATTTAGATAATTATAATGTAGTTAGTAATTTCAGTAGAAAGCATATGTTACATGGTGGGTCCTTAATATTAGTAAAAAATAGTATTAAATCAAAAGGAAGGAAAGACATTGTAGCACTGTCAGTTGAACACACCATTGAGTTGTCCTGTGTTGAGCTGGATAGACATGTTATTGTCTGTGTGTATAGGCCACCTAACTATCAGAATCTTACAGTATTTGATTCTGTCATGGAGGATGTTTTAAGAAAGGTTTGTTCTAGTCACAAATCAGTAATTATATGTGGTGATTTTAATATTAATTTATTAGAAAATAGTACTAGTAGTATGGAATTGTTGAATTTATTTGGATCATTTAATTTAAAAAATGTTTTTTTAGAACCAACTAGGATAACATCCTCTACCGCCACCTGTATTGATAATGTTTTCTGTAATTGTGACTACAAAGAAAAAACATATTATAAATAGCTTGCCATCCGACCACTGTGAACTAATGGTTGCGTATAGCTCTTATTTACCTATCCTAAAAATTCAAACAAGATATAGACAAATCACGTTTAAAAATCTGGAGAAATTGAGCAATTCTTTAGCTGCTAAATTATGTATGAAAGTATTTGATACTAGTAATCTGAATAAATTCTACAATGATTTCTTTGAGATGTTAAACAAAAATACAAAAATGACCCCCAATTTCACCAGTATGTAACATCTTATTCAAAAACCTTTAGAATAGTATGCAGAGTCGCGAAACGTCTTTATATTAGTAATAAAATAAAATCGTCTGATGATAAGATAAAAACTACTTGGAAAGTTATACACAACGAGACCGGTAGGAAAAGATTAAGAAACTCAGAATTTAATTTAAATACCGAAAGGGGACAGATTTCATCAAACGTAGATGTAGCCCAGGAGTTTGAAAATTTTTTTACTAGTATTCCTATTAAAACAACTGAACATTTAAAGTCATCAGCAAACCTCTCTGTAACTTTGCTTAAGAACAACATAGAATCATGTCAATACGACTTTAGTTTTCGATATCTGAATCCTCTAGAAATTATAAAAGTTTTTAAAGAAATCAAGACTAAATCAACGGAGGATCTTTGGGGCTTATCGGTAATGGTTTGCAAGTCACTTATCCAAACTGTAGCGCCATATCTGGCTGTGATTTTCAATAAATGTATAGATGACGGTGTTTTCCATGACCTAATGAAATATAGTAAGGTTATCCCACTATTTAAAAGTGGTGACACTAAAGAACCTAACAACTATAGGCCAGTGTCTGTTTTGCTGGTTCTCAGCAAAGTCTTTGAAAAGTTGATGCTGTCTCGGATGCTTCATCATTTTAATAAACATTCCATCTTTCACCAACAACAATACGGTTTCACTAAAGGTCGTTGCACAACTGACGCCGGTGTCACTTTGATTAAGGAAATATTTGGTGCTTGGGAGGAAGCACAGGATGCTATTGGTGTATTTTGTGACCTCTCAAAAGCATTTGATTGCGTTGACCACGAAACACTTTTGCTGAAATTAGATCACTACGGGATAAGAAACTCTGCGCTCCGTCTTATGAAATCTTATTTAGAAGAAAGACAGTTAAAGGTTCATGTTAACGGTATTAACTCATAGGGCTCTGGGATGAATATGGGCGTTCCTCAAGGTTCAATATTGGGTCCCTTTCTCTTTTTAGTCTATATAAATGATTTGCCATTTATATTTAAAAATGAACCAAGAATGGTGCTTTTTGCAGATGATACATCATTAATTTTTAAAGTAGATCGACGTACAAATAATCTTGACGACGTAAACAGCTCCATTCTTCAAGTGCATAATTGGTTTACCATTAATAATCTAGCACTTAATGAAAAAAAAAAACAAAATGTATTAAATTCAGTTTACCAAACGTGCGTAGTAACGATTGTGATATTGTTTTGAACGGTCAAACGTTAGAATTTGTCGACGAGACAGTATATTTAGGCATTACGTTAGACAATAGGCTACAATGGGGTCCGCATATAAAGGCGCTTTCGGGGAGATTGAGCTCAGCTGCTTTTGCAGTTAGACAGATTAGACAGCTCACGGACGTAGATACAGCTAGGCTTGTCTATTTTAGTTATTTCCACAGCATTATGTCGTACGGCATTTTGTTGTGGGGTCGAGCTGCAGGAATAGAATCAATATTTATTCTGCAAAAGCGGGCTATCCGAGCAATATATAACTTACGCCGTTGCGAATTGTTGAAAGAATTGTTTAAAACGATAAATATTTTAACGGTGCCCTGTCAATATATATATGAAAATATAATGTATGTAAGGAAAGGACTGCCTCGTTGGCCGAGTGGTCGCAAGTGCGACGGCCGGGCAAGGGGTCTCGGGTTCGATTCCCGGGTCGGGCAAAGTATTACTGGGTTTTTAAAAAATTCTCAGTAGTAGCACGGAGTCTGGAATTGTGCCCGGTATATAGGCTCACCCCCTATTACATGGGACTCATAACATAAATAGTGAATATTGCGTGTTACATTGTACAGTGGCATAATGTGCACCTCTGCCTACCCCTTCAGGGATAAAAGGCGTGATGTTATGTTATGTTATGTAAGGAAAAATAGGCAATTGTTTGAAAAAAGAAGCGATAGACACAATTTTAATACTAGAGGCAAAAATAAGTTAGCTATACCGCAATTCAGACTGTCCAAAGTACAGAAATCCTTTATGGGGTTAGGTATTAAATGCTATAATAAAATACCAAATAGCATACTAGATCTCAATGAAAGTAAATTTAAAACATATATTAAGCGCGAATTATGTAATCAAGCTTACTACACACTGACAGATTATCTTGAAGATAAGAATGCTTGGCAGCATATTGGTTCGGCTCCACTAAATTTGAGTATTGTCCATACTCAAATTTAGTCAGTAGTTAAATTCCAATAGTAGGTAATATAATACATAATTTAATACTTTAATTCTAATGTAGACAATCTAGTTTCCTTATAGCATCGAGTATTTCTTTCTTTATTGAAATAAGAGTTTCCTTTTTCTTGTATAGAAGCACTATTTCTATGGATTGTCAGTACGCATATGTGAGCTGGGCTCGCTGCCATCGCAGCGGTAAGTCCCCTCTTTGAGGAGTGGCTTGAGAGACGCTACGGCGTCCTCACCTACCGCCTGACGCAGGTCCTCACCGGACATGGAAGTTTCGGGAGGTACCTGTGTCTGATGGGGCGGGAGGAAACGCCCGGGTGTCATCACTGCGAGGACCGCCCTGAGGACACGGTGGAACACACGGTGGGAGAATGCCCTTCGTGGGCTGAGCACCGCCGTGTCCTCAGGGAAGTGATCGGCGATGGCGACCTCTCGCGTCCGGGCCTAGTGCAGGCCATGATGCGGAGCGAGGGGGACTGGGATGCCGTCTCCTCCTTTTGCGAAGCAGTGATGCTAGCTAAGGAGGAGGCGGGACGCGTGAGGCAGCGAAGCGCTGCCTCCTCGCAACCCAGCCATCGCGAAGGACACACCGGGCGTCGGGGATCGCGAGACGATCTCCGGCCACCGTAAGCGCGGGCCTGCGGACGGCGAGCATGGGTGGCTCCCCGTCCGACCAGAAACAGACCCGAGCGTACGGCGCGTCGCGTTCCGCGCGCGCCTCAAAGAGCCATCAGACCACCACAGATGGGGCCCAATACGGCCGATGCCGATTCGGAGTCGCGGAGAACCTAACGGGTAACCGGGGCTCCGGCTCGACGTGCAGGAGAAGGAACGGGGTGGTTTTTAGTCAGTAAGAGTCTGACACTCCCTCCCGCCTCACCCAGGCGGGAGAAGTCATTCGATGATTTTCCACCCTTAAAAAAAAAAAAAAAAAACGCATATGTGAGCACCATGTTAGACTTAAGATTTTTATTTTTTATTTTTTTATTTTAGTAAGTTATTAGTATAATGCGTCAAGCGTGTCTTTGCATTGTTCTTACATATGCGTACAGTATTGAAATATGTATCAGAGACATTGTAGAACATACTTTTTAAAAGAGTAACGAATGGAGTTTCTTGCTCGTTCTTCTCTATTCGAATCTACGTTTTGGAATGAGCACCTAGCTTCACCTAGCTTCACTGACGGACTGACTGACAGACTATTATTTATTTTGTATTTGTTGACGTTTCAAAAGTACCAAACTATGGTTTAATTGGTTTAATTATTTGACTTTGACTTTGACTTTGAGACGATGACGTCAGTGTTTCATAATGTAAACAGTATATTATTAACAGTTTTTTATAAAACCTTTTCTGTCTAGTCCCGTAGGATTTTCGGGAAATCATTGGGTAAAAATTCTGTTTTCAGCCAGGTCGATTAGGTCGTTCTTGAGTTAAATAGTGTAACTAAAACGACTTTCATTATAACCGACTTCAAAAAAAAACGGTTCTCAGTTTGACCTGTATATATATATATATACATATATGTCTGTGCGCGATTGTCTCGCGATCGGCTGAACTGATTTTAATTCGATTTTTACAAATGTGTTTATTGTTGTACCAAAAAAGAATGGTTTGAAGTCGGTTTTTAAATTTTTAAATTTTATAAAAGAATATAGAACCTTTAGAATTAAGTTCTCACTAACTCTGTAATTATACTGTATCCAAGCAAGCTAGCTACGTTATCCACAAATTTCTCGGAAATATATATTGCTTTGAAAGGAAGTTTTAGTTGACTAACAATATGACGATATTATTATTACGTAATTAGATAGAAATACATTGAACTTATAACTAAACTGGTCCTTTATATCTGTAATAAATTAATTTGTGAGAGCCTAAAAGAAGATTGGTGAAGTAAATTAACTAAAATCGCGGGTTACTCAAGTGAATCTATTGAGAAAAGCTCTACTGGTTTCGAATCACAGATTCTTCCTCATACCTTATGAGGAAGAGCCCCTATATTCCATATATCATATAAGAACCCGCGATTTTTAGTTAATTTAGTATGTCTCACGATAGTTATTATAAAAACGTTGTTGAAGTACTTGACAGGTGTTTCATTATTTGTTTAGTTTTAAGTAACCTTGGAATTAATAAACAAAACATATATGATACGGTCGTGAATGCATATTATCTGTTAGTTAAAATTGTATTTACCTATTTTGTAAATTGTCCTTTCATCTATTTCACGATAATAGTTATTTCTTACCGTAGACATATAATCAAGTAGGTATGTAAAAACAATAGGTATGTTTAATTATAATATCGTTTCCGATTGATACCAAAATGTTATCGATTTGTCAAAAACAGGTGTCAGGTGGTAGAAGTTTAAAGAATAAGTTTCCTTTAAGATTTTATCTATAGTAGGTACATACCTACGAATTGATAAATTACCGTACATGTATACGCAGATAATTTTCAAATTGCGTCATGAAGATAGCAAATACCTGTCGTCAATATACCTAAGCCTTTTTGTACCTAAACGTAACAAAAATCAATTTCTCACGCAAACTAAAATAGTCAGTACTGCGAATTTATGCAACGTAAAACCCAACCTGTCGAAGCACGACATATGCAGATACCTACGCGGTGAAAAATAAAACAATTGGACTAAAAAACAAATAAAAAACGAATCCACAAGATCAGTTTTCATGTAAAACGAAAATAATATAAAAAGCGTCATCGTTAATAAACACTAAAGTCATGACGAAGCGCAAACAGCGCATTGCACCTACATTCCGATATTTTTGCCTTATTTTTGCTGGGCTTGCATTATCTTTATACTTAATTACATGTGATATCAGTTAATCTGCTAACCGCTGTCAGGTAATGACATCATTAATCATGAACCTACAACCTAAAATAGGTATCTTACAGTATAAACCACAACCACATTTCAGTTGGTTCGCCATTACATTGATTTCCCCCAAAATTGCTGCACTGGATCGATATACGTCCATTATCGCGCTGGTCTGTTGATACAAAGATGATGAGTATTTAGCCACACATCCAGGGATGTCCGGCGCACAAACACGAGGTCAGAACAAACAAGGCCTTGTTGACAGCGGGTCGCGTGCGGCGATCGCATGTCAACCCTGTCGATGCCCGCCGCATCACTCTACTTTACAATGCATATTGACGGAAAACTGACAATATTTCATGTCATCCTCCGTGGAAAACCTTGTTTTGCACAGATGTTATCTTTACGTTTTCTGAATCAATGGTTGTTTCTATTGAAAACGCAATCGGTTGTAACGACTTTGATGTTTTTCCTAGTACCCGTAAAAAGTTACGAAATGAAACTAAGTTCTTGTGTTTTCTTAAGAATTTGAATACAAAAAGAGGTGTCTTACGTGCTTATGAATGATGTTATTTATAGCCTTCTTACTCTGGAATTCCAACTTATTATACCGTTGAAAAATATATATTCTTCTCGCACCAAAAACTCTGACATTATCTAATTAGAAAAATTGTTTTAAGTATTTCTTAATGCTAACAAATATTGATAGCTGAGTGAAGCTACAAAGGCTCGAAAAGGATAAAAATGTGAACCGATTTACGTAAAGAACAAATTCTGAGCGAAACACGGATTAATTCATTTCTCAGAGGGATTTCCTTTCAGTTTAAAGAGCACTCGCCCTTGAATAGGCATCGAGTGGGTTCTGAGGTCGGCTTAAGTGGCAAAGACTTAATTTAGGAACTCAGAAGCTAAATAAACAATATTAATAATTAATTTCATTCTATGATTTTCATTTTCAAATCACGTTAATTAAGGGTTGTATAATTGATGTTGGAGCTGTAGGTACCTACAGGAGATTCTATAGTAAAGACGTTATTAGGTATAATATATATTTTACTTTAGAAAGACGTTTAAAAATGTTGAGGTACTTTGTACTTCATTTTGTTAGAGAATCTATTTTGCTCGTTTAATTATCCACTCAACTCTAATTTCGTTAACACTTACATATTACCTACTCTCAATGTATTTAGCTACAGACTCGTAAATACCGAACACCCCACTCATGAGTGCTTTCTGCGGCTGTCCAGAACACGCTCGCAGCTATCACAAACAAACTTTAACTTTGCTTTTAAGACCGACTGTAGATTTATTTAAACTTTTACTAAATGATCATCCCTTTATTTTCAAAGTTCATAATAATTTCCACACAGCCCTGCGTCTACCGTAATCTATTTAACTTGTAAACTCACGTTGTTATTACTTAAGCATTATAATTTATGAATTTTTCATTCGATTTACTCGTAAACCCGTTTCTATCGAGTTCAAAGTTAGTTAAGGGTCACAAGCTCCGTCGTCGATTCATAAAAGTTTCATTTTCACGAAACTGGGGGAATAATCAATGGGCAAGCAGAAAGGGCTCTGTGGGCCGTGATGGATTTGGTCCAATCAATGCAACTGGGTAAATGAAAAGAGCGCCTAACGAAGAGTCCAGACAATAGTGTCGGCGGGCGAAAGCCTTAGAACGGGATAACTGATTGTTATTGGTTTTGCAATAGCGCCACACAGCGGTTGCCGACATTGGTAAATACTGGAAAATAAATTGTTGGTTTTGTTGCGGGTAAGCTCGCCCTGCCCTGGGGCGGCGATATAATAAGTATTCGCCTGTATCAAAATTACCCATACGTTCGTAAATGGATTTTCCAGCGGTTACATTCCAATAATAATAAAAATAGACTTTCATTTTATGTTCTAAACAACCGCTTGGTAGGTGTTATGGGCTTGTTTACAAACAAATTATACTTTAATCCATCATTCTGTCGATAGCACACGTGCCGGGAAAGTTTTTTTTCTTATTTTATCTTTAGTAAGAATCTATTCTCACTCATATACCTTCGCAAATTAGAGTCCGTACAAGTAATACATCATGCTTGATTCGAGCGCGATTAATCCATTTTCTCCAACAATAACTGCTCAATAAATGATTTTCTCCATAAGGATAATAGCTGGATTTTCTACTGTTTATTGTGGACTCAATCTCCTACTATGATTGATTGAGGCTTAGGTGGAACTCTTCCAAGGGGAAATTATTCTTCCTAAGTACGTGGCTGTGAGCGGGAATGTTGTCTATCAATATACTAAGTGTTATATTATTTGTTTGATGCTCGTGTTGCCATGTGGTCTAATGTAATTTGATTAGTACCCCACTTGTACTCTGACAGTCATATTAACTAATGCGTGAAATAAGTTTTTAATGAAAGCAACATAACATCACGCATTTTATCACCGAAGGGTAGGCAGAGGTGCACATTACGGCACTAATATTTTATCCGACCTGGAATTCGAACCCGAGACCCCATGCTGCCAACAAGGCAATCAGTTTTAATAATAGATTAGGATAAAAATAGACGAACTTTTTCAAGGACTTACTCAACACAGAAATAAAATATTTTCATAGACAAATCCAACATATTTCTTTATTCTATTCATTCATATTCATTTACATAGTTTAGACGTTATAACTATTTATTTACAATGTTTTAATAACAAGTATCTAACCTTATAGACACGTCCGACATTTAAATTCATCTTAAAAGTGATAAAAATCTTCCCTTAATCGGAATGACGAAGGTGGCTGATAAAATTATTATATTTACCGATAAAACAGTATATTTGAGTATAATAAATAAATTTTATACAGAGAAAACAGAACCGCATGACATGTATCTTCCTCGCTTTAATCTTTATTCATCAGTCTTTGTCAAGGGTAAAAAATATGCCCCAACTTATGAAATTAAATTTTCTTTTACAAATATAGGTTTTATACCGTTGATACTTTGCAAATATGGATGATAAGGTTCATATAGATTGTGTACAAGGTACTTTCCAAACGTACCGTTTAAACTAACAATTTTAATTATTAGCTATCACATTATTATGTACAAGTAGTCCGCGACATCAACGTTAAACGTTTTCAAGATATAGTTTTTGAATTAGAACAAATTCTGTATTTATTAGGACTCTATTATTTACATAAAATATATATTTCATATTAGGATTTTTGTCCTAAATCTTTGAATATTGATTAGAAAAATGGTCTAGTGACAGTTGTTTTTTTTAATACTATTAATTTTATTATCGGACAACCTCTACAAATTGTCTAATAACAATCCATCTAATCTTACATTCGGATTAATTCTTTATTTAAATCTATTTGGCCAGTTTGACCTAAGACTAAAATATTATAAACAATTCTCTTTTTAAAAAAGACAGACATTGTGGTACAACGAAATATACGTATTACGTAAATTCATGAGATTGGATATGTTCAATGAATTTGTACACAATAAGAGACATTTTAATGTGAATAGTACTTAAAATAACTTTGTACTTAATAGTAAAGTTGTTAAATGAACTACCGGATACTGTACAGCAGTGGAATGAGGGTGGTTGGTATTCGCCAAAGTCTCGTTGAATCTGAAACAATATTGAATAATGTTATCGGTTTAATACATAACAGCATACCATTTATTTGTCAATGTGATGAGTAGGAGCTTAAATAGTAAATGTAAAAACTACTTTTGGCCAGTTATGACAAACAGTAGTGTAACCTAAACTCATCAGACAATTGTCCCAAAAACAGGGTCCAATCGAATCTTGTACGCCTTACTTGGCAATCGCGCTTGCAACCGGTAGATCAGAAAGGCAGTTATCGCTAAAATTGAACAATATTTCCGACAGCAAATAAAAGTGTTATTGTATGAAGAAAATGTATCAAGAATACGTGTTCAGTGTCCTATTTATAGTGCTGCCAGGGGAAATTTGCTCGAGATCTAAACCGCATTACCGGACTGTGCACTTTTATCCAAAGCGGTCCGCGGCTATTTAGGTCCTGCGATGCACTTTATTTTTATATTTAGTTGTATATTAGATAACATCTAGGTATACTAAGCTTGTTTGGTTAAATCTTTAGATTCTTAGATACTTATTTATTACAGTAAATAGTGATCTCATGTCTAATTTTGATATTTGATACCATCTAAATTGAGATTGCGTTCGTACTATGACTGTATTTAATGTAAATACCTTTAAAGGAAATTGTTACATTGGGCAATGTATCGTCATCTAGACTTAGTGTTACAAAATGGTATGAGAAAAGGGTTAGTGTTTTATCCCGACGCTATTTCGCAAGCCGAAGTCGCTACACAAGTATCGATTGCACTTACCTACTGCTCTATTACGGACGCCTAGCACGGAGGCAACCTCTGGTTGCTCCATATCGAAAATTAGTTCGGCGCGTGCCGCGTACAAGTTGTATATGCTCGCTATGCAGGTCAGTCGGAGACTGCCACGCTCAAACGCCTCGTTCCGAACCACGAACGACACGTCCCCGACAGAAGGCAGACGGTTATCTGGACCCGTTCTCTCGAACGTTGGCTTCAAACTCTCCTTCGGAGGCCTCCTGATCTCCTCTTTATGCAAATTTATATACGACTCGTCCAAGTACTGTATATTCCCCTCATCATGAAAAATATTGAAGTTCACATCATCATCTGGCTGCTCCGTAGTTGTAGTTTCAGCCTTCGGAGGAGGATCCCATTTGAACCATGTTGGCAACTCGTGTATCACAGTCTCCATGTCGATCTGAGAAAAATACAATATAATAAAATACTGAGACGCACCCAGCAGTGGAGCGGGAAATATTACGGATATTACACAGCTCTACGTTAGACAAAGGAAGCTTATATAGTTCTGAGCTGTTTTGTGATTAATGAACTCGCCTACGCAGCGGGCAGTGACGCCGGCAAAAACAACGGTCGCATCAAAGTAAAGCAAGTAGAAACTGGTCCATTGTTCGGTCGTGGACATGGCGGACCCGTCCGTAGCCGTCCGCTGAATGCTGATCAAACGCATTTTTAATATCAATAGTTCGTCAGTAAAATATTTGCGTCTCATGCTCCATTTGTATTATTCGCACAGATATTATTGCTAAAAGGAATTTGTATTCCCATTTTAGCCTCGTGTATATAGAATGCTAGAGAATAAAGTTGTTTTCAATGAATAAATGTTTGGGATATTACCTACGTAAACATTTTACTCGTCATGCAAAACAGTCGTTGAAAATGTTTATTGTATTGTAATACAGAAACAAACATTGATTGATTAATATGAATGTTAGGGAATCATTAAAGTCTAAAAATAGATAAAATGTCCATACTTAGACAGTAAATGGGTAAATATATTTTAAAAATATGTATAACATGTTTGAAATAATCAACGTTTCAATATGAATTAGTTTAGCAACTATAGTTTTAGGTATTCCTACATAATTGTTTAGAATGAAGTATCGGTTAAACAGTGTGATCCGTATCAAAGCAAATGTTTACACGAACTGACAAATTGAATTGATTTTATAGTTAACACTATGAAATTAACTAAAAATTACTAGTTTCGAACCACAGAAGGGTTCTCTCGACCACGGACGCTGCTCATGGGGAAGAACCCCTCTGTGGTTGGAAACTAGTAGCGCTTTTTTCAGTATATTCACGTGAGTAACCCGAAATTTTTAGTTAGTTTAGTATGTCTCACGATAGTTATGAAATTATTATAAATTATGTGGACTTAGCATTGAGTCTGTCTTAATTTCTTTGTAGAGACTCTACAAAAAAAACCGAATCGAATACAAACACGCAATCATCTAAACTATTTAGAAAAGTTCATAAGTAATTATTAAAATAACATAACACGCCAATAAAAAGCCATAAATGTAGAACAAAACTAAAACAATAGCACATTAAAAAAATAATTTTCAAAGATAAGTTGAAACTACTGAGATTAAACTTAACCCCCGGTGTAACATGGTCCGGAGTTAAGCTCCTAATGTCCTCTCAACCCCGTGGCCTTAATTTCTGTTAAACATCCACATTAATGGCTACAAATTTCCTCTATTTTATTATATTTAACCTATTTTCCGAGCTGATACGGCAACTTAGGGGCGTTCGGAAGATTTTCTTATCTTTATGGTTAGGTTAGTTACATGATGCTCACCTGACCCTTACATCTATTTAATTTTGGGATTTACTTTGCATTGTCTTGTTACAAAATGGTCTATTAGTGCGCTACTATTTCATCAATTTGTTTTGAAAAGGAGATTTATCTTCAGTATTTTAAATTGAGTTCTTTTATATAGTAGTGATTTCTAGCTCTGGTCCTTTTACGTACAGGGGGCATAGTCCAGTAAACTATTGAAGATGTTTGATAAAATGATAGGAGTTATCTGTTATGAAATACAACTTAACAGCACGGAGACTAGGATTTCAATCAGTTTTCGCCCATAGTCCCGTTCCTATTTCAATAGAACTAGTACCGATGAATAGCTTTTCATCTTGGACTGATATTGCTATCATGTTGTCATTTAGTGTATGCTGTACAGTAAGTTTACACAGAATATTGGTCCAAATCTTTCATGCCATTTACTGAAATATTTCTAAAACTGCTTAACACGTGGATGGATAAAATAGACTATGATCATAAGCTTATTGAAACGCCACCGCGAAGGACACTCAGGCCTTGGGAATTGCGGGACGATCTCCGGCCACCGTAAGCGCGGGCCTGCGGACGGCGAGCATGAGTGGCTCGCCGCCCGAACAGAACCAGACCCGAGCGTACGGCGTGTCGCGTTCCGCGCTCGCGTCAAAGAGCCATCAGACCACCACGGATGGGGTCCAATAGAGCCCATGTCGATTCGGAACCGCAGAGAACCTAACGGATTACCGGGGCTCCGGCTCGAAATGCAGGAGTAAAAACCACCCCGTTCCTACGGAACGGGGTGGTTTTTAGCCAGTAAGAGTTTGACACTCTCTCCCACCTCACCCAAGCGGGAGAAATTCAATGATTTTCCCCCCTTATAAAAAAAGCTTACTGAAACATTTCAGTAAGCTTATGATCATGGTTTTCCATCAATATCAAATTACATTTTGGCCTTAGATGGGTGAGTAAACTAATCAAATTATTTAATTATAAAAGATCCGTCAGCAAACAGTGTTGGATCCATAATAATAACACATCGATCTGCTGACCTACTCGAGTTATTATTACAACGCCGTACTTTAGTTATCTTTTACTTCGGTTACTAGCTGTTAGAACTAATATTGATTTAAACGTCAAACTCGAACCACACAGGTATATTTTCTATTCTTTCTAAACTGTAATTGGGTTTTCAAAAATACTGTTTGTATGTTGTACGTGGTGTGTATGGATTGTTCTAGATGTTTTGTAGAATTTTATCATCAACAGTCCGACGGTCAATTGGGTAGTTTCCAGGGTATCAAAATTAAAAATCTAATTAATCCGTTAGTTAAAAAATGAAAAAATATTAGACACGTATTTTTTTATTTTCTCGTATTAACGTGCTACAAAATGTGACACGCTGTGACGTCAAACGATATTTCAAATTAATATATCGTCGAAAGTATTTAATTTTGTGAGAACAGAAAAAATACGTGTCTAAAGTTTTAAATTAATATAACAGACGGATATTAAAATTAAATTTAGGAAACTACCCTATTGCTGAACTATGAGTCTCGAATCTCTATATGAAAAGCTGTGCCATACTGTCTATGCTTGGCAAGCTGTTAGTCGATTCCTTGATTAGACATAAAAGCATATCATCACTCATATATAAATAAATAATATAAAATAAAATAAAAAAACATTTTATTTCTTACTGAATTTTACAAAGTACAATAAAAACAGTTATTGTATTTGTATTATTATTTAATATTTACTTAAGTTTGGTTAGTGTCGTTAATTATTATTTAGCTATTTCATTATTATTATTATTGCATTCAGCATTAACCCCGTGATGGGTAAATGCCTCCTCCAAAGATGAACATTTCTCTCCGTCCTGTCGCTATCTCGTTCCAATTTGGGCCAGCTACCTTTTTGATGTCGTCTGCCCAGCGCGTAAAAGGTCTCCCCCTGTTTCTTTTGCCTTGTGGGCCATTCCATAGGGTGATTCTTCTAGCCTATCGTTGGTCTTTAAGCCTTGCTACGGGGCACTCATATATCTGGCCAAATGTCATTCTAGAAAATACCAATAAAATCGGACAAAGTCTATTTTGCTGCTGTGTGACAATGTTTACACAACTGTAACGTCATTTATGTTATTAAAGTTAACATTTGATGAAATGCTTCCATTAAAATAGGGGGAAGTTTCTATTAAAACAGAAGAAGGGTCTTTACCACAAATATACGTAACTAGCTTGTGCGCGGTTTCACCCGCTCTGCTCGGCTCCTATTGATCGTAACGAGATATTTCATAGCCTATTGCCTTCCTCGATAATGGACTATACAACACAAAAATAATTATTCAATTCGGATCAGTAGTTTCGTAGATTAGCGCGTTCAAACAAACAAACAAAAAAACAAACTCTTCAGCTTTATTATATTAGTAAAGATTTGAGGTGATATCATATGGAGTGAGGTGAATTTGTGGGACAAAGTTAACCACTTCATTTTTCTACTCGTTAAATGCTTCATAGTTACGAACTACGATAGACTGTACAAATTCATAAATATTTTGAACCCTATTAACTAGTAGCTGTTGTTCATGACTTCATATGCCCTTAAAATCTCGTGTTTTTCGTTCTAGTATTAATTTCTGCAAATTACCTTTGTCGTGTCCTAAACTCCCGATATGGCAAAGAGTTTTCGAAGTGGTTGTTTCATTTATGGATCGTCACATCAGACTTATCAGTAATAGAAAAATACTTTTCTTCTGACATGTTTTCTCTTTTCCATAATACTGAAGTATTATCCATATTTTAGACTGTTTCTGAATGCTTTTATAAACCAAGCTAAACAGTTATGTAGATCTGTTTTAAACTTAAATGGCCTTTATATTGGAGACGGATAGCCTTAGCAAATATGTATGAGGAAATTCTTACCTCACGCCCATTTAGTGCGAAGGTCAGGTTGGCTGGTGGATGGGAAGGCGGCGAGGCACAAGTTGCTCGCAGCGTAGACCCCACGCCGTACCACGACCGGTCTGACACCAATTTTGGACCCCACTCCGGAGCCTCTGCACAGAAAATGAATATGTTTAGAAATTATACACTTTTTCCTTTCCCATTTTCGTAAGTTATTATGATCTGGACTGTCATTTTCTGAAGGGGTTAGTAGATATGTTTCTACAGACCTTGTAAACTAGTTTTCACCAGTTATTTAATAACTATAACCAATAACAACTATAATATTACAGACTGTTGTCAAATATCAGGCGTAATTTCAGACTTGTGCTATCACTGAGATTTCCAAACTCTATATACGAAACCCGTAGTCCCCGGTCTATGTATCTGGGTTTCAAACCATAGATCGAATGCTCTACAATCACACTTACCACTCGACAAAAGAAGTATCATTTACTTTGTACCAAACAAAAATATTACAAGGAAAGAAATACGTACACTTATGTCCTCTTTTTGTGTTCGGAAAATTATTATCATAACAAGAAAAACTTTCACGACACGTTTAAGAACTGATTCGTAAAGATCGGAAAGAAATAAAGTTAGTTTTCCGTATCATATCGGATATGGATAATGTTCGGGGAAGTTTGACCCTTACTACATTAACATATAATTATGTATGGATTGTTATATACGAGTTTTTTGGAAATCCCATTACGAAACAAAAGTAAAACAAAATTCCTATATCACATTATTCTTTACGAGTTCCTTGTTGCGATCAGTGCTACTAGTACATACATGACCATTGGCTATAAAATATCTCAAAATCTTTTTAAACTGTCAAACACCAAGCGGTCGCCGGTGACCGCAACCTATTGTTCTATAATTGTGTCTATAATGACGGTACTCGACGAGTTAAAGCAACGTCTGTAACTAATCCATTTCAGCCCCGACATCGAACAGTGTGTAATTTAAAGGAACTACCAAATTAACTGGCAGTACGTCGGCCAGACTCCGTGAGGATGTTTGTGACCATTATGTAACCCAAATGGCTTTCTGTCGAATACAGGTCTCTCCAGTGGCGTCATAACAAAAGCTCGCAGGCAGCTTGTATCTACCCAGACAAGCCACCCTCTATGTGCCACTATTAAGGTTTATTGACTAAGAAAATGTGTCGCAGCTGGAAAGATTCCAACGCCAGCTTATCTTGTACAACATGCCCTGATAAAATTAACATACCGTCCATTAAAACTAAAATGTCATAAAAGAATGTTTTTATACTTCCAACCTTTCTTTTAACAAGCTTATCGTGAACGAAAAGGCTTTTGCCAAGTACACGGCATCAATTTCGTTGAAAATTCGACAAGGGTCATAAAAAAATTCGTAAAATATATTGATGCTGTGCTCTTAGCCAGCACACTCACCACAAAGTAACGTCGTTTCATTAATTAGTACCTACGTACGTGGTTAAAATTTTTTAATGAACGTGGTTACTTTATATTCGAGTTGTACGCGACGCTTGACATTCAAATGTAGGTAGGTAACCACTCGGCTGGCATTTTGATAGCTGTACAGTTTGCTAATTATCACTTCAGTGTGGTTAACATATACTGTTTTAGACTGCGAGTAGAGAAACTTATTTCACGTTGCTACATTTAACAGCGTTGTAAAAGGCAAGATGAATATGGCCATATTAGTTTGGTCTTGACAAAAACATGAGATTCCCTTTATATCAACGCAGGAGAACACTCAAAAGCTTTCATGCCGCAGTTTGTGTAATGCCTGCAAAGGTTTAGCTCGCAGGTCAGTGGGACGTTTCGGAAAATTGAGCAATGTTACACACTGTAGGTATATTATTATGTAGCTAAAATTACTTGAAATAAGATAAGTTTATTATTTATTAATAAAAGGTACATGGTATGCCATGGTAAAGGTACAATATAACGACATTTACAACAAAGCTGTACACAAATAGCTAGACTGTTGTATCTTATAAGTATTTTATACATTTATGCGCTATGGAATCATTCATATGAACGTCAAAACGTGATGTGTAAAAAATACTGGCGTACTTTCCTTGAGCAGAGCTAAAACAGGACAATGATATAAGGTAAATGTTTCTGTGTATCCAGTAGCCAGCAAACCAACATGACGTTACCAAAAAATATTTACTTATCTACTATAAATAAAAGTTATGATTAAATATAATGAAGGTATACTTTGTTCAGAGCTATCACATTAATACCGGGAGCTGTGTTTATGGCACGATTGTTTACCCTCCTTTGTGGGTCACGCCGTGTGTTCCAGATAGGAAAAAAATCAAGGCGCTTACAATCAAATCTCTTTATATTAAGGGATTTGTTTTACTTTATGAACCCTCCCTAGCGTATAAATAAATACCAACGAACGTTCCGGGAATACGTGATGTATTTAATCTCACCGTAATTATAAGGATGTGCGTCGAATACCTACCCACTCCCAACTATCACATAGGCACCTATTCTGTTAACTTTGTTACGTACATTATACCTACACGGAACATACAAAATGGGGATGTCATATCTCAAGAATCCTTTGAAGCTAATTAATCCATACAACGGCATTTGACACAAATGAGCTCGTCAGCCGTGATTCATGGCGGAGAATCACGTCATGATGGGACACGTAAAGCTCTATAATTTAGAGAGGTGCGCGAATGTAGTAAGTCACATTATTATGGAGCCCGGGGGGCCTATTACACGATGAAGAAATACAAAGTTTCGTGTTTCATTTCAGAGTCAATGTCTATCGCGTCGTTCCAAGGGCCATTAACAAAATATTATGGCGGTCATCTTTGGAATCGCAATAAATACAAAATGAAGACCCTAAACTTTACGTTCGGTTTAGAAGGCAACCGCATTTCTAGAAATCTGTAGACTAAAATCTTCTCAGAGAGTTTAATGCGATTTCTTCGATCTAAACTGCTGTAACAAGCTGTGCGGTAAGATGGATTTAGTGCGACAAAAAGTACTCGGTTGCACTGGATTTTTCAATCGAATTCAAATATCGAGAGGGATATTTTAAATCTACTTTCTAATGCTGTTATTTATCAAAATACGTGTATGTTTATTGAATTGGTTTTTGCTATGGAAATATATGTACATATATATCAAGCAACCACAAATTAATCTCTCTTTTTATTATTCCGTTTTTGACTCGACTAAGGACGTCTGTCACGTTTGTCGGGCGTGCTTGGCGTGTATTAACTCGTCGAGTACCGGTTTTGCAGACACAATTATAGAACAATAGGTTGCGGTCACCGGTGACCGCTTGGTATTTGACAGTTTAAACAGCACAGCTTCCGAAAACCATAATATTTCGGATGCCACGTGGATTGCCACGGACATATTGAAATAAGATTCGTATTCGTTCTACCTCTAGAATCGGGAAAAGACTGCACGGTTGGTGCGGTGGCCGGGCAACCGGCTGCCGTGCAACGTGTCGCTTTGTTGTTCCGTGCGGGAACAATTTGTTGTTTCGGGTCTGGATGTCATGTGTATGTGAACTTGTATGTTTGTAAACGCACCCACAACACAGGAGATAATACTAGTGTGGGGCAACGTTTATTTAAAAAAAAAAACAATGCGACCGATATAAGGACTATCTAATAATAGTAAGTTAAATTCTTGTTAATTCTGTATAAAAAAGGTACTATGAAGGGTACACCTTCATAGTACCTTTGAAGGTACAAGGGACTACTATCTGTTCACAACTTGAGACGTGTACAAGTCTTGCGTGTCTTATGGGTGCAAATATAAACCTCATTCGACACATGCATGTGACTTGTCATTCACATAATTTTACGCACAAAGCTAATAAAACCCAAGTAAACAGTTCTTAGAGGTACAACCAACCACGAAAGCGCAACCAAGAAAGAATGAAAGGAAAATAAACTGAAAGAAAGCTGGAGGGCACTAGGGGATTAATCTAGTTGGAATTTAACGTTTCACGAGGACATCTTACGTAGAATTTTGCAAAGCGAACAAAATTTTTTCGAGGAATCAAATTGTTTGAAGAAGCACTATATAATATTCGTATGTATGTAATACGTGACATTTGTCGCGTGCGTAGATATGATTGGTGTAATTTAAAGACGTGTGAATATTGGGACTAAGTACCTACTGCCTCTTTGTTGGATTCAGCTACAGGATTCAATTGAGATTTTGTAACTTTTTTGTCACATTTCAGAGATGTTTTACTTATGTAACCGTATATTTATATATATAAAAGAAAATCGTATTAGTTGCGCTATTTATTTATAAATCAAGAACAGCTACATTGATCTAACATTTGGTGAGGAGGTAACTTAGAACCAGGAAACGGACAAAGGATACTTTTTTCCAATATTTTATTTTTACTTTTTACCAAAAATCACGAACGGGAACGGAAAAAACGGGATTGCGCGTACGAAGTCGCGGGCAGAAGCTAATTTGTTATAAAAATTGTTCGTAGCAAGAATGCAGTCGCTCTTACAAGTAATGGATATGATCTTCAGATTAGAAGAAGTATTATTAAATTATTTTTAAGTAAAGGAAGAAATTTCAATAGTATGTTAAGAATTATGTGCGAAAAATCTCTAACTTGTATGAAAATAAGAATGAGTTTTCTTACATTACGACCAGAATCGTGAGTAAACAGCTGCTCATTCCAAATTACTGGTTCTAATTCCAAGTTAGTACAAAATACATGGTTCGAATGATTGGTGTAAGTGACTGGCGGTGGCAGGCCATGGATAATTGTCGCGTGACCATGAACAGTAGCGTTTGACGTTCCAAATGAAATCGGTAAATAACATGGAGGACGTTTTACTATCGATGTAAATACTGATACAGTTTTACGCAATAAATTGTTTGTTTTTAAATTGACTGATTTAGTAATTAGGTTAATGAACTTGGAAAACAATGTCAATGTGTTTGTAGAAACGAATTTGTATTAGATTCATGTTAATAGGGCGTAGAAAATGTGATTAGAAGTTTTTTATCAGCATTCTCGTTCTCCAGTATCTAGTTGTAAGCTATAGGTAAGTAAAACTGTTTAGCAAAGAGTTTGAGTTCTTTCTTCATTTTTATTCCCGAAATAAGGCAGCCTTTTGTTTTACAGTACTATTTCTAAATCTCGATTTGTAGCTAGGTAGGACCTAGATACCGAACTTAATGGCAAGAAAGATTAAAATATCACATGAAGTAAGGATACAGGTTGTTTAAAATATGCGAAAATGGATTCGTAAATAGTTTTTCAATATTAACTTGCAATATAAATATGTGATACATGATTCAATTAGACTGCTATCGAGTTAAAATCGAGTAGTAAATGAATACATTTGTTCAACACCCACTTTATTCAATTAGTTCGACGTATGAAATAAAATGCCAAATTGTTCAACTTTTAATTGATATCGAAATCGTTTAAAACTTATGGGTATTCTTTTTATAGGAGAAAATTTTATTCTGAGATATTTATATCGATTTATCGGTGCCTTCTTACATGTGTTGAGGGGTTGGCCACCGGGGTGATCTTAGTTGGGTTATAATCCCACAATACCTAGTCTTTTATCCCCAAAAGTTTTGAAGGTTTCCTCGTCATCAAAAAGAATAAAGAACTAAACTTCTAAAGAAATACATAATATAAGTATTTATTTAATTTTGTTTGTCTATTGGAATATTACTAATAATATTTGTGTACAGTGGATGGATGTAGGTCATGGATATTAATGATAGGGGCGAGCCTGTAGTCTGTTACATAGGTAGCTATTTAGGTTTATTCCTTTGCCAATATGACTATGGACTTGCCTAGAATGTTTAGAAATAAAAAAAGCCCTGTAACTTTCTCTATTTTTGTAATCTAAGCTGAAAGCATGGTATTACTAATTGAGCGAGTAATTCGAATAAAAATATCAATATTCCAAAAAGTCTACATATATATAAGTAGTTAATTCTGACCAAGGTCTCCGGACTGAACACACAGAGAAGGTTTGAGCATTAATCACCACGCTTGCTCAATGCGGGTTGGCACCAAAAACAAATGCGCACTAGTTCTGATTTTGCAATTATACGACAAAATAGTGTTAGTAAGTGACTTTAAATACACTGTATTTACAGATTGCGTACCTACTTATGTGATTTCTTATAAAAAATACTCTGTCATGCATCACATTCAAATTATTTTATCCTTTATCAATAGCCAAAGGACAATCTCAGTGGACTTTAAATGACCACCTGCAAATAATTTTATTGATTACTTTGTAATTAAGTCAATTAAATTAGTTGTAGTGACATAAAATCTCGTTCTCTGTACCCAATTTTACTTCACAAAATCAAGGTGGTTTTGTATGACCGAGTATGAAAATTAAAAATTTATTTAGTCAGTAAGTTAACTAATAAAAATGTAAGGTACACGTCATTTTTATATTGTCGTATTTTTTTTTTAAGGGGGGAAAATCATCGAATGACTTCTCCCGCCTGGGTGAGGCGGGAGGGAGTGTCAGACTCTTACTGACTAAAAACCACCCCGTTCCTTCTCCTGCACGTCGAGCCGGAGCCCCGGTTACCCGTTAGGTTCTCCGCGACTATATTGTCGTATAAGACTTTGATAAATCAAAGTGGGTGCTAGCTACGTCATTTCTGAGTATACAACGTACTTAAAACAAGAAAGTATTTGTTACCGTAAGAAAATAAAAAATACGTATCGTATGTTTTAAAATAATTTACCAGATAAAAATAAAAATTAGTCATCTACCCTATTATTGTTTTTCATAATCATAACTTCGAAGAATGTTTTTCACAACAATCAGTCTTAATTGCAAAAGGTTATCTTGTTTCTAAAAGCATTAGATTAGTTCAAAAATTATATCGTTTCCGTTACATCGATAGAGCAATTAAATAATTTTATCTTTAATCTAAATTAATGGCATGTAACATAAGTGATACTGTATAAATATTTTTGCAATGCAGTTGTCAAAAAACAGAAAACCACACTAATATTATAAATATGATAGATTCTTTGTTTAGATATTTGTCCATCAATCACGATGTAACTACAGAACTGATTTTGATGAATGATGGAATCTTATACATATATATGTTACCGGCCAAACCCGATTTCAGGACAAACTAGTTTTGCCTAGGCTAAACTAGTTCTTCCTATAAGCATTAGGATTAACTAGTATAGCCTAGTTCAAACTAATTTGTCCTAAGCCCGATAGGACAAACCAGTTTAGGCTAGGACAAACTAGTTGATCCTGATATAAAAAGCGGAAATATATAAAGCGGAAGCTATTTATTTGTTTGTTTGTTTGAACGCGCTAATTTCCGTAACTACAAGTCTGATTTGAATAATTCTTTTTGTGTTGGATAGCGCATTTATCGAGGATGGCTATAGGCTATAAAACATCACACTACGACTAATAGGAGCTGAGCAGAGCGTGTGAAACCGCGCGGAAGTAGCTAGTATAGTATATAGGCGAGGTACGGACTGACTTAGATGATAGATCCCGATTAAATGCTCCCATGGAATAAAACAAGAATCATATTCTACGCGGACGAATATACCTCTATAACTAGTGTTGTATATACTATATAGGTACTTTTAGGTTTTAGGTCTAATTTGTACAGAGGAATGACCTTTAATTACTTAGTTGCTTCAAACAGTCTGATTCAAACAGAACAATCGAAAATCGATAATTCGCTTATCAGGTAGAATTGCACTAATTTTGTGTTAATGGTTTTTTCCATTTATATTTTGGATAGTCAGTAACAAAATTTAGTTTAAAGATAATCCGGACTTATGCTAGAATTAATTACGAGTAATTTGTGAATTCAAGCTACTCTCATTCAGTGATCTCAAGAGCAACTACTGCGGAGATCATGTAGTATGAAGTAGGAAATTTTCTATATTTCCGTCAGTAGCTCTGATTCTAGAATTGTACTAAGTATATGACAGTAAGCCCTGGTGAAAAGTGGCTTCTACATTTAAACGTGCGGTGCACTTCTACTCTTTCGGAAAAAATGTGTTAGATATGTCATAATTATATTCTTCAAAATTAATAACATTACATATACATACATACCTCTACTTATGGTCACGCCTGTCTCAAACGAGAGTAGGCAGAGACTATAGAACGCCAATTGCCACCTCTTTGGCTTCATAAACAGTCATCAATCGTTTCATGCATGCTCCTTTGTTAAGGGTACAATACATATTAGAAAATGTTTATCAGAGCAATATCAGACACATACAATTCTATTCGACTCTTTGACAAAGAATTATTTCACGCTGCAATACCTAATGGTTTACAGTGAATTGAAACAGTTTAGTTCAAACGGAAAATCTGATTCCAATTAAACTATCGAGCTATTAATCTGCGACGTGTGGGTCTTACTGAGTATTACATAATGATCAGTAGCTGATAGCAGTAATTATATAGGTATTATGATAAGTAGATTATTATCTTAGCCTTTATTTTAAGGAAATATCCTTTAGAAGTTTAAGAGGCCACGAGCGTTGTTCAGTGTGAACTTGAAAACCTTGTTGAGAAGTCCGCAGTCCCATTTGCAATTACTTACTTAACCATAAAGGAGATATGTTTTCTACCTAAAAATTCTATAATGAAGCTCGTATAATAAAATGTGTCTATTTCCATACGCTGAAAAGAGTGAAACACTACTAATTTTATAATAAAATTTATCATAATCTTTTTACTCCCAATGGTGGTCTACTCTCAGTCCACGGAGTTTGTTTCTTATGTTCATATTGCATTATGATTACTATACTAATGTAACTATTGAGTATGTCTAGACATCTGTCAATGTCATAAAGATCCTAAACCCAGTATAGACTCCAGCTCTCACAAAGGATGAACCTTATGTACCTTTTTTGGTATATAGATACACTTTTTTTAAGGGGGGAAAATCATCGAATGACTGCTCCCGCCTGGGTGAGGCGGGAGGGAGTGTCAGACTCTTGCTGACTAAAAACCACCCCATTCCTTCTCCTGCACGTCGAGTCGGAGCCCCGGTTACCCGTTAGGTTCTTTATTACTATCTATTATCTTTATCCTACTTTTTCCTTTATCCTACTTTATACTATTACCTTTATCATCAATAGTTCATGACAGTCTGCTGTTGAACTATGAGGGTTAACCTTAAACTTCATATTTTAGAAACAAGTTGGAAAACGGTGTTTAAATTCATTGTAGTATTAGCAGAGATTACTGAAACTTTGTCTCTGCAGTTCATGATACACAGTGTACACTAATTACAATTAATAAACAGAGTATTAATCGGTTAATTAGGTATAGTTTAGATTATCGAATTATATAACAAAAGAGCAGGAATTTATCTCCTGACTGGGCATGCTGTAGACACCATGCCTCACAATGGTTTGCGCTCACTGCACTAATAGAGAATTGCCTCGTGTGCATGTACCGTGTAAAACCATTGTGAGATAACTCGATTGTAGAGGTAGATATTAATATCGAATGTCTGATACATGGTATATGTTGCTAAATATTTTTATTCATGGATACTACAAAAATAGATTTTCAATATTGAAACTATAAGAGGGAAGATTTAACATAAGGAAACATAAACATCACGCCTTTTATACCCGAAGGGGTAGGCAGAGATGCATATTACGGCACTTAATGCCACTGTATAATGTAACACCCACTTTTCACTATTTATGTTATGAGTCCCATGTAATAGGGGTGAGCCTGTAGTCATATACCGGGCACAATTCTAGACTCCATGCTACTACTGAGAATTTATAAAAAACTCAGTATTACTTTGCCCGACCCGAGTATTGAAACTGAGACCCCTTGCAAATGTGACTGCCGAGTCTAACTTGCGACCACTCGGCCAACGAGCTTTCAAAGTACTAAACTGATTTAAATATTATTTTAATTTGAAAAGTTTAATTTCGATGAGTGACTCGAGTTGACATAAAGTACTATGCTCTTTTAAATAAGTACTATGATCTTTTAAATAAGTACTATGCTCTTGGGTATAGTAGAGGGTGTCCTTTGAAATCCTCCATTTCGGGACCGATCCAGATGGTATCAGTGACTGGCATACTTTATAATCAAAGTCAAAGTCAAAATCATTTATTTCAATTAGACCAGGATGGCACTTTTGAACGTCAAACAACAAAAATTTATAAGTGAAGCCAGTTGCTCATTCCAAGGCGTAGATTCCTATGGAGAAGAACGAGCAAGAAACTCCATAGGTTACTCTTTTTCAATCAGGTTTTCAATACAATTCTCTAGTTACATAGTTTTATTGGTTCGATTATGAGAGAACAATGCAACACCTAAATCCATTCAGAAAGACTGAAAAAGAAAATAACCTTGAGGATAATAAAATAAAATGATACAGTCTGGAGCTGACCAGTTCCAATCGACGGTGCCCGTTCACGAACATTTGGCGAAACCTAGCACCGCCCAACTCAACCATTTTGTAGGGAATCGAGCGATCCAATGCACGTGCCACCGCCAACAAGATCTTTGAGTGAGCATGACAACTCCAAGCTGACTTATATGCAATCTCCTAGTCTAATTTGATTTAATTAATTACAGGGCTCTCACATTTACAATAAATTGTGCAACATTTTAAACTATAGAGGTACAAATATTTAAGCAGCATGATTATATTATTACACAAATAGAATTCATTGAACATCACTGTGTTTCATGTCATCCTGCGGAGCCGGGCCAGCCTGCCTCCAAGCACTTTTATCCTCTATATAATCATTTAGTTTGTAGTATGCTTGTGTACATAACGTTTTTTTAATACATAGTTTAAATTTTCTTTCATTTAGATGCAGTATTTCTTGGGGGATTTTGTTATAGCATTTAACAACGATTCCCATGAACGACTTATGTACTTTTGACAATCTAAAAAACGGCGGACTTAATCTATTCTTATGTCTAGTTTCATAATTGTGTCTGTCAGACACTTTACTAAATAAATGTTATACCGATATTCCCATATTTAGGATCAATCTTCACATCGACGAACTGTACTAGCTACTGATTTAGTTGCACATCATACTATAACAATAGATACCACGTAAGTGATATTTCATAAATAGAAATCGTTACTTTAGTATTATAAGATATTTCTCAGTTCTACGAAATTTATCACAAGTAACCTAACTATTATAGGAATTCTCAGTGATTCATTTTACGGTTGAATACGCCTCATACCTCATAATGTACCTACAATTACCTAATTGACAAACGTTTGAATGGAGTGCCAAGTATCAGAGTCAGAGTCGATTATGTTAGTATTATTAATAGAGTATCAAATATCTCTTAAGGATAAATGCCAAACTTATTACATAGTACGAATATCTAGATATTTCTCGTAAGAGAAGGCAGAACTCTACATACCATTGTTATTTTCCATTTGCATTCCATTTAAGAAGAAAATGCAGTGAGAAAACGAATGTCTAAAAATTTCTTCATCTTTTTGGATGTCACGCTATTAACGAGCATTTGGACATAAACTTAAAATATCCCTACTAAAGTAGTTTGCTTACAGCAAGACAATTTTCTCATTCCATCATAAAACAACAACAACGAAATATTAACCTTCGGGATTATGCACGTGCACATTGTGGCACTTAATACCACTGTACAATGTTACAGCCACTTTTCACTATTCATGTTATGAATCCCGTGTAAAAGAGGGTGAGCCTGTTGTCATATATGGGCACAATTCCAGACCCTTTGACTGAAATAAAAAAAAACAGGTTATACTTTGCCCGAGTCGGGAATCGAACCCGAAACCCCTTGCCATAACCCATTGCCACTTGCGATCACTCGGCCCGCGAGGCAGTCAGACAGTCATCAGAAATATTATTATGATTAATTACAAAATTATCTCAAATAAGCTTTGACAAAATATTTCTACACGACTCTAATATTCAGACTCGAATAAAGATAACTCGTTACCTAATAAAACTTAGTACTAAGTAAATATCAGTGTAAGAAATACTCAAAATTGACTTAGTATAAATGAGAAGTTTATAAGTACTCACAGATTAACTAGTATCTGAACAACAAACTGGAGAAAGATGATGAAATTGAACATTATAGTTAATGTAACATCTTTAGTTAGGTTATTACCTTGTTATTTGATAAACTTAGCAAACCTCAATGTTTTTGTCTTGGTCTTAAAAATAACTAGCTCATTCTAAGTAGAGAAAATAATATGAAACAATTTGAGAAAACATGACGTAGGTTTATTATTTTGTAACTTAACATAATGGCGCGCTGTGTACTTCTGAAGGTTTCGGCAAATTACTCAAATTAAATATTATTATTTAATTTATGTAATTTGACTGCATGGTTGATGGCTGGGCAACTGCTGCCGCGCAACACAGATTGTTTTTCCGGGTTTGGGTGTGATGTGTACGTGCACTTGGATGTTTGTAAACGCACCCACGAACACCAACCATGCACACGCCAACGTTTTTTTAAAAGAGAAGAAAAAACATGTTATCAATTGTTTGACGAAGAATATTACGCTTAAGATTGTTGTGACTACTATCGTACCACGCCGCCCATCGAATTTATAAACCACACGCTTCTTAAGTCCACTACGTCAACGAATAATCATCGGCAGCAATAACATTGTGACGATATCTATGTACTCAATAAGGATAGTCGGAAAACATAAGCATGGTCTCAAACCAAGATTTCTACCACATCATGTAACACTATCATTCAGTCAACAAATCCAGTAACATCAGTCCCAAAAGTCAGTTGGAAAAAGGTCAAGAGAAAGAAATGTTGTGTCGTGTCAGTAATGTCGTTCAATGTAGTGGAATAACGTTTAGTTGTTGGTTGAAGAGCTTCTTCAGTGAGCTCTGTCTGTCGGGCTCTCAACCCCATTCACTGTCACCGTATGTACTTACAAATCAAATCAAATCGTCTTTATTGTGGACTATAGGTATGCATCAGAAATACAGGTCTTAAATAATAAAAGAAGTACAGCTATGTCCCGCCGTTGAGGCACACAACAATAATATACAAAACAGAATTTAAAACACAATTAGTCATAATGTTTAGTCTCAATACAATTTTAAAATACTTCAAATACATACAAATTCAATATACCTCTAAAGTCATAAAAGGTAAAATATATTATAGAGGTAATTCATTATTACAAAATTTCAAATTACAGGTCTATCTTCAAATTACATGTCTACCTTACCGGCTGTTTAATGTAATTATACTTAGTTATGTGTAAGTTGGTTATATGACTCCTAGTCTTTGTGTGTTGAATGGAAATGTGTTTAATTTAAAATATTTTAAAGGTCTTGGTTTCTTAGTTTACGTTAATGGGCTTGTTATTAACATGATACATTATAGGTAGGTGTCAGCACAAAGCTGAAAAAGTTTAACTGCTGATCAAAAAATAATAAAAAAACATGTAAATCATATATTTACGTTTTATTATGGAATCAAAAGAAAAGAAGTTTCTATCTGAATGCCTGCTGCCTGCATGCTACAAGAATTATAATAATATCAATATTATCGAAATACTGAGCACATTTACGTGAAAATTTCTCTCACTCCTCAATTGTACTATTCCCGGCTTGATATTTCCAAAGTTGAAATTAATTTCAGATTCCAATGTCATTATATATTGCCTTCAATAATTCCCCAAGTTATGGTAATCCTAATCCCACGCCGATTGCTGGCCGGCCACTGCATTAATTTTCCTAAAATATGATAATTTTCATTATTCCACCGAAATTATAACCTACTTATTGTAATGAAAATATTCTGGACCAATTTGGAACTTATAATCACATTATAAGTTTGAAAATCCAACCGTAAATAAGATATGAAACTTATCTTTTCTTCTAGTATTTTCTTGATGAATTTTACATATGACGAACATATATCTAGATAAGTTTGTAGATAGAAAAAGAAAACACAACAAGACCTAATTAACTCATCTACACTCAAAAAAATCAAGGCTAAACAAGTTAAAATTTTGCTTGATTGAAAAAAATATGATTGAATCATTCAAGAAAATGTCAAAAATAACAATTGACCATTTTTTGTCACAGTAAAGCTAAAATGATTGAACTTCTATCAATTCGAATGTGTTGAATTTAATAAGTTTACTTTATTCCTGTCGAGACTTATTCAGTTCTATCAAGTTACTTTATCGTTATCACTCATTAGAATTAGTTAATCTCATAAAGATTTTTTATTAAATAAATAATAAACCTATTTATTTCAATAATTATAAAATAACTGTTACAATAAATTTCATAGTTTATTCGATCACTGCAACTTTATAAGAATGAACGCGTGCTTTTTTAATTGAAAGGTTACTTATTTGTTTGAAATGTCTACCTGCAACTAACTTCGTAAGCGACCGACGTCTGGCGCGCGGCGCGCATCGTTCAAGTCCCAACATAATTGAATGCATTTTCGATTCGCCCGCACGCTACATTTATTTACGCAAATTGCTTTAAAAATTAATTGTATCTATGGTTTTAAAATTGGTGCACTATAGTGTTAATGAGAGTGGAACTCTTAATGGAAGATTCTGAGGTGATGGATTTACTGAGAGCCTGGGGGCTCCCGGAGCTGGGGCCACTTTTCGCAAGTAAGTACCTACCTACTTGTTTATTTTTTGTGCCTAGTTCTTTCACACATGAATTGGCTAATTTTCATTTTATTTCTCTATGCTAATATTACAGAAAATGAAATTAATATAGAGGTAGAATCCCTGTCTGCACTGACAACGGACGATATAAAAGAAATAATTCCGCAATTGGGGCCCAGAGCCCTATTCCTTCGCTGTTGGAAAGCTTGGGCAACGGATTCCTCAAATGTTAATCAAGGTTCAACAAGTAACCAGTGTACAAGTCTGGACTTAAGCAATCAATTAACAGATTTGACGAATATTTCTTTTTCTGTAAGTAAGTACCTACAGTGTACCTTTAACTACAGTGACCGAATGCCCGGCCCGAGAGCGCCGCAAGCCCTCCATGAGCCCATGTTAAAAACAGATTATTCATTTGTTGTTCTTTCGTTCGTTTTAATGTGGTTCCCATCATAAATATTACTAAAACCGGCCAAGGAATAGTTCAGTTGACGAATGATTCAGCCAGATCGTGTGCCAATGAAAATTAATGTAAAAATCGACATCCAAAGCGCGAATAGGCTTATGTATAACGTATGGGCGGTACGGCTGACAATTCATGCGTTGTTTAATAGGGTTCTGCGAATATTCACCGTACACTTGATCAATTTTAATATACTTATTTCAGGACCTCCCTGTTATAATTGAAGATTACCTCCCAACACGTGGAACAAGTCCCCTAAGAGTCGAAAAAACGCAGCAAACTTCACCACCAAAATTGCCACCAATCAACCTTGAGGATAACGTAAGTACCTACCCACTTGACAGGGTTCATTACATTTATGATTTTGAAAACTAATAAGGGTAGATAAAGAAATTACTTATGTATTTGATTTAATAAGTTTGGGATTTTTAGCAGTATGTTTGTGGTTCCGTACCCATAAGGTGCCAACAAAACCCTATTACTATGCCACTGTTGTTTGTCGGTCTGTCTATCAGCGGGCTGTATCTTGTAAACCATAATAGGTAGACAGTTTTACAGAATTCTCAATTCTGTTGCCGCTGTAACAACAATACATAGTAAAAATATTTCTTGTATTAAAGGGTACCCATAATAGAAACTTTTTATTTTTTTGTACCAGTCTGAATCGCACTTGGCCAGTCTATTTACCTATTATTATTTTTTCCAGGTCCTTTTCAAATTATTGCAAAATAATTTTGAAAGTTCAAGCTTATTGCGGTTTATGGGAAAATCATTAGACAATGAAAATGCAAGGAATTTGCGAGTGCGAGTCCAAGTTGCACTAATTTCAGATTTCAGCAAAAATTCCCTGGATACAGCCTATTTTGATGTGCTTTTACGATTCACTGTACTTCACTCGCATCAATCAAAATGCAAAACAGCCTTTACTGAGTCAGCAGCTTAGCTGTTCTACTTGTACTCTTAAAACAATTATTACTTAAAAGATTGGCATTTTTTTAAATAAATTCCTTTAAATAATAATTTAATGTGTTTTATTATTCACTTATATATTGTGGTGCCTGGTGATAGCCCCTGGACAGGTTTCCCAGAAATATCACATTAGAGCGACAGGATACGATCAGTCAGTGGAAAATATTTTGTTTTCCATGCAAAATCTATTTGTTTGAAAAACAAAAAAATATGCGAATAGCTTATAGTCTTACCAAAAAAGTATATTTTCACTGACTGTTCATATTCTAACGCTATGATGTAGTGTTTCTGGGACACTGTATCCTATACAGAGTTATTTGTAAACCACCGTTAACTTTTTAAGAGGTTAACGGTGTTTTATAAATAACCCTGTATACTTACTCTAAATAAGTGCAATACTTGAATATAACAGTACCTTAGTTGATTCTAATAAGAGCACTTTATTACACTGAAAAAGATAACATTTATTTTTAGTATTATGGTATGATAAAAACAGAAAACTATACATACTGAACTCAATAATATATTTCTTTGATCAATACAAATATATATTTTGAATCGAATATGCATCTATGTAGGTTCAATTAGGTATCGTTATAAAAACAATTTATTTTTTCGTTTGATACTAGTTTAAACTGTCAAACACCAAGCGGTCACCGGTGACCGCAATCTATTGTTCTATAATTGTGTCTACAAAACCGGTACTCGACGAGTTAAACTCGATCAGATCAATCAAGGTACTTGTTTAGACTACAAATATTCTTTATTTAAGTTAATATATGACAATGTTACAGTAATCACAGAATTTTATAAAGATTATCAAGTCTTAGTAACATGCACAAAGGGCAGTTGATAAAAATAATAATCAGACTTGATTAAGTCGACCATTACTTGTTTCAATGTGCTATGTCTGCTTATTCCGTTTCTCTATCAAGAAGACTTGCTTCCCGGGATCACAAAGCTTTGTGCGCTCGTATATTAACAAGTGACTTGATAGCAATAAACATTTTTTTGATGTATGTTAACAATTTTTTTTTTCAGTGTACCAATAGCTGTCCTGTCTTTGTTTATTACCTACTACAAAAAGTTATCAATTAGAAAAAAATGTGGTGTAAATCGACCACCGGACGACCAATAGTAACAATAAATCAGTACTTACATATTGGCTATTTTAGATAAGATTACAGAATTAAAGAATATTATTATAAAATCTGGCTCCACTTAAGTTATTAGTGTTATTACGTCATAAGAAGTGCTATAAGGAATTAGAAACTATTCAACTATCAGAGATTATTGCGAATATCTATTGCGCAATCATTGATTTGTTGAAATATTGTTTGACTAATTTATTATTACTTATTTTTTCTAGAGGTAGACTACCTTGTCAATCATGTGGTCGCAAGCCAGACCGCCACAATTTTGAACTTGATTATCTGGTTAGGCAAAGTATAACTATAGGTTTGTTTTCTATTTAGGTACTGTAGTTAGTAGACAGAAAGTCTAGTATTATTACATAGGACAATAGGCTCACTCTTTGTTTCCAGGAATTCGTAACTAACTTAATTATCATGTTTTTCGGCGTTCTCATGTAATTATTTAAGGAATTCGACGAGTTTCAAGCCATTCTAGTGGCTCATATTCATGAGCAGCATTCTGCGACCCGCGACATGGCGACTGTCGCGCTGCTACTGTCAGTCGTCAAATATTTACGTAATAATATTCTTTGTCAAATAATTACGTGAGTAAGTCGAAATCTACCTCTATATCCTTACTATTATAAATGGGAAATTGAGTTTGTTTGTTTGTTCCGACTTCACGCCGTAACTACTAAACCGATTGCATTGAATTTTTGCAGACGTAAAGTTAGTAGTCTGGATTAAATAATAGGGTACTTTTTATCCCGAAAAAATTTGATATTCCCGAGGGAAAACAAAAGTATTGGTATAGATGGCGCTGTATGTATTGGTATATCCTTATCCTTACTATTATAAATGGGAAAGTGAGTTTGTTTGTTTGTTCCGACTTCACGCCGTAACTACTGAACCGATTGCATTGAATTTTTGCAGACGTAAAGTTAGTAGTCTGGATTAAATAATAGGGTACTTTTTATCCCGAAAAATTTGATATTCTCGAGGGAAAACAAAAGTATTGGTATAGATGGCGCTGTATGTACTGGTATATCCTTATCCTTACTTCCTTATTACTATTATAAATGGGAAAGTGAGTTTGTTTGTTTGTTCCGACTTCACGCCGTAACTACTAAACCGATTGCATTGAATTTTTGCAGACGTAAAGTTAGTAGTCTGGATTAAATAATAGGGTACTTTTTATCCCGAAAAAATTTGATAATCCCGCAGGGATCTTACCAGTACAGTGCCCGATCACGTAAGGTTTGAGTAATGAAAACTATTCTATCGACTATTGTTGTACCGAATCTCTCTAGAATAAGTTCAGTGGTTAAGAGTTAGAGAGTCCTGGGGCATTGACGCATAGTTCCCGTTCTCGTGAGACATCTGTGAAAAAACTATCATACGTTACCCAGGTCCCAAATCATCGTTTTACCGAATGTAATTAAAAAAGATTCAATGATTCTAAATTCAACGGCTAAGAAGATTTATACAAACTCTGATTCCCTATTTTATCCCCTTAGGGGTGGAATTTATCAAAATCCTTTCTAAAGAGATACCTATGTCATAGTAACTTTATGCATGCAAAGTCTCAGCCCGATCGGTTTAAAACTGGCAAAGTATCACACAAACTTTCACCCTCTATATTACCCTCTTTGGGGTGGAAATGTTCAAAAACCTTTCGAAAGGGACGTGTACGTCATAATATCTACCTGCACGCGCAATTTCAACCCGATCTGTGTAAAACTGACAAAGTTTCATACAAACTTTCACCCCTATTTTACCCCCTTGGGGGGTATAAATGATCAAAATTCTTTCTTAGAGGATGTTTACGTCAAAATATCTATCGGCACGCCGAATTTCAACCAGATCGTTTTATAATTGACAAAGTCTCACACAAACTTTCATCCCCTATTTTACCCACTTGGGGGTGGAAATTATCAAAATCCTTTAACAGCGGATGCTTACGTCATAACATCTATCTGCATGCCAAATTTCAACCCGATCAGTTAAAAACTGACAAAGTTTCATACAAACTTTCATCCCCTTTTTTACCCCCTTGGGGGTGAAAATTATCAAAATCCATTCTTAGCGGATGCCTACGTCATAACATCTATCTGTATGCCAAATTTTAGCCCAATCTGTCCAGCGGTTTGGGCTGTGCGTTGATAGATCACTATGTCAGTCAGTCAGTCAGTCAATCACCTTTGAATTATATATATATAAGAAGATAGGTTGCGGTCACTGGTAACCGCTTGGTGTTTGACACTTTAATGTAACATTAAAAAGGAAGTTCATTAACGAAGTAGGTAGACGAATATTTATAGAACAACCAATTTTCACCAGTACCTAATGTCATTAGTTCGATCCTAGAAGACCCTTAAAGACTTGAAGATTCTTAAAGATCTATTTTAAAAGCAACCAGTCTGAAATCTAGGTTATTAAACCCTCAGGTTTACTTACCGTACCCTCAGCAGTGTATAGGTTGCTTATGGGACGACGTGGGAGCATGTCGTCCCATGATGCGATGATGCGGTCTATGATGGATCGTATTCCGCATCATCGCTTACCACCAGGAGAGATAGTGGTCAACCGACGACCCACAAAATATATACAAAAAAAAGAAATCCTGACAAGGTCTTCTTTTGTGTCTTTGTATCATACTTTTCTTAAGGCTTTGACTGCCAATAAAAAACTGTTGAAGGCAAATCCTCCGCTAACGTCGGTCACCGGTGACTGCCATGGCGTTTAACGTGTTAAACATTCAATACCTATTTAGATATGAAAAAAAAAACAGAATTTGGTGATGAAAACGATATTTACCGACAACTTCTAAAGGTGCAGATCGTATTTCTGTGTGGAAGGTCGGTGCATCCGCAGATACTTCGCAACGGAATCGACCCGCCATCGCAGGCGTCGCCTGCTGTAAAACCACGCGACGAGCACCCGATCTAGATATCTGCGAAGAGGAAAAATATAATTTAATTATAATAGAACATTTTCCGCAATTATATGTATATCTCGAGTATCTATTTCGTAATTATTTTGTCTTAAGCCTGTATAAATCTCAGAATATAATCTAGGATCAGATTTTTACTTATCACTGGGGAATTATGGTTTGATATTTTGTTTCAACTTCCTCATAATTTGAGGGATCGGTTTCGGTATCGGGTTTGCTAATTGAAGCATTGGTTTCAGCGTCGATTTTCACATGAAACAAAAAGGTAGATATTTGAAAATGTTTAGTAATAGCACACAATCTCTAACTATGGACTATTTAGTATTAACCTCTTTTGAAAACCAAAGGATGACTATATTCGGAATTTTAATTCGATTCCAGATTTGACAATTTCAGTGTTGAAACGTTAATTAATTTTACTCTCGTAAACTAAGGATATCAGGAAATTAAATATTTCTGACCGATAAATTAGTTTTGACTATTACTTAACGATCTGAGACTTTTCTTTTATAATTTTGTGTGAAATAAATAAAAAAATGTAACCATGAAGGAACATGACAAATAAAACAGATATATGTATTATGGTAATAAGTTATTTTATAAATTGTCGCCGTCATCGCTATCGCTATCCTGTCACTTTCTGTAACATTTATTATAAAACACACACACTGATTGTTTATCTATCGATTTTTGTGTCCATCACTACACTATTATATGTGGTATCATTATTTCACAAAATGGCAGTAGCTATTGTCAAATCTGGAATCTAATTAAAATTCTGACTACAGTATTTAGTTTACATAGAACTCTTTTCACTAATTGCCAAAAGATGATTTGCAGAAATAAGGTCTTAATAGATAAATTTATCATTCCAACACAGGAAACCGATAACTACTAAATACCTGAAGGCTTACCCTAGTTAAACATGGGTACATAAGGACTTTGTTTATTTATGTTTGTACGTATTGTCGAGTAAAATTAGATAAAGAAAAAATAAGTTTAAATTACATATATTTAATCATCTTCAAGACTAGTACCTATTGGAGTAAGTAGAGGCTGTAGAAAACCAATTATTCTTTAAACAGTAGTAGCAAGTTGTACAAAGTCAGTTCACCAATCGATTTCCTAAATTCTACTTGCTATCACTGGAATAATATGGAACCTGCATTGGTTGTGGCAATAGGTTCACCTCCTAGAGTAGGGATAGCGAATTATCAGCACAATATTTCGGGCATATTATTGATCACAAAATTTGTCCTATGTCGTTATTTTCAGATATGAATAATATTGATGATTCAGTTACACAAATAACTCTAGTTCAGTTTGAATTTTGCTTAACAAATTACAAAAATAAAAAAATATTATTTTGATGACACAAGTAAGTACATACGCGCCCTAGTACATGGCCCTACTACCACGTCCTACTACCATATACTAGGACCTAGTACATGGTATGTGACGTAAAAATTTAATTTTAACAGCACCGGTGCACTCCATCAGGGACTCAGGGAATAAAAGGTGTTGTTATATTTTGTTTAATGTTCAAAATACCTATAAACCTTAAATAAACTCAAAGCAAATCAAAACCCAGTTTAAAACAATTCATTTTCACTGAACTCATTAAAGATAAAGACATTTATTTGCGTAAAAACATGGTATACAAAGATGTTATATATAGTTACAATATAATAGATCATCATGTTTTGCTTAATAAATAAAGCATGCAAATTTTAACTTAAAACTTATTTTAACTGACTTACACTCGTAGTTATAAGTTATACATTATTATTCAAAAAATTCCTTAATGCTATAAAAATTATTTTCATTCAACCATACATATGATTTAATTTTAAATAGTCTGAGGTTAAGTGTTTTTAATGTTATCGGCAATTTATTAAATATTCGGACACACATACTTAGGCAACTTTTATTATATTTTGTTGACTTAGGAAACTCCTCTAGTACTAATCTGTGATGGTCGCGTCGACTTCTAGAACATACATCTTCTGCCGTTTTGAACAACTCTTTATGTTTACGTACGAATATACACAGTTCATATAAGTACAATGAGGGTAGGGGTAGCAAACCAAGCTTTTTGAATATTGACCGACATGATACATCAGGTGGAATCCCATATAAGGCTCGTATACATCGTTTTTGTGCGATAAATGCTCTCTCTTGATCAGTACTATTTCCCCATGCAATTAAACCATGCAATCGTAGTGATGATTCAATATACGCACGGTAGGACATGACCGCAGTTTTCATGCAAGTGACATTTTTTATTTGTTTGAGAGGGTAGAAAAATTTATTTATTTTGTTGTAGACATGGTTGACTTGTTCTTTCCAGTCTAGATGTTAACATCTATAAATACTCCTAAAAATTTGGTGTTGTTTGCTTGAGAAATTTTAGGTATATACATTTTAAAATTAAATTTACTGTTATATGATTTATTGAATTGTACGTAAACTGATTTATTAAGATTGATGGATAGGTCATTATTATCGAGCCAGTTGATTATATTATCTATTGTGTTGTTTATATGTGTCTCGTGATCTTTAACTGAGTTACGTTTTTTATCATTAGTGACAATTATGGAAATATCGTCGGCAAAAAGAAAGCATTTATTGTTAGTCACATCAACTATATTGTTTATGTAAAGTAAGAATAAAATCGGGCCCAAAGGGGTATGCCCCGCTTTATGCATTTATATTCTGATTGGTAATTGATCATATTCTGACTTTCATCAATTCTGGTGATAATGACCCTCTGTTTTCTATCAGATAAGTATGACAATATCCAGTGTAAAGGTGGTCCTCGGATTTCGATAAACTTTAATTTCTGCAACAATCTATCGTGTGTAACTAGGTCGAATGCTTTCGATAAGTCAATAAATAAACCCGTTGTAAGCTGATTTTGGTTAACACTGGCTAATACTACTTTCAGAAGTGAAAATATATCTAAAGTTGTGGATTTATGTTTTTGGAAGCCGAATTGTTCCTTTCTTATAATGTTGTATTTCTCACAGTACGTGATTAACCTTCTATACATACATTTCTCATAAATTTTTGATATAATGGGTATTAGTGTTATAGGACGATAATTGGACAAGTCATATTTGTGCCCCTTTTTAAAAAGTGGTTTTACAATACACAGTTCTAACGCGTCAGGGAACAAACCCTGTGAAAAAGACAAATTAATTAAGAAAGTTAATATTTTGCTATAAATATTATATAAAATATTTTCCGAATAAATATTATATAAAATACTAGCAGCCCGTCCCGGCTTCGCAAGGGGTAGACAATTATTTATTTTTGGAAATTTGGATTGTTGTAGTGACATACTTAACTACAATAGTTGGACATATGCTACCGCGGAGTTTTTTGTACACATTATGATGTTCTTCAATATTGTTGTACATTATTTTGTTCTATCGCTAATAGTTTCGGCAGCGCATTCGACGAAAGATATTTTAAGACTCATTTTTCTACACCTTCGGTTACATTGTTCAAATTTTACCAAGGATCCCTAATTTTTTTCAAAATGAAATGTAGCCTGGAAGAATGTAGCATTCTATTAGTGAAAGAATTTTTTTAATTGGGCCATTGTAATTGGGCCATTGCTTTTTGAGCCTATTCATTACAAACGTACAAAAATAGGTACAAATCTTTCCTCTTTATAATAGTAGTATACCTCTAGATATAGATATAGATTTATACTACTCTTATTTATTTACGTTTATTATCACTAAACTTTCACCATATTTTTCTTCAAACGATATAAGTACGTGATCCCTCCACTTCAGCTCAATCGTGTTTATTAATCCCACGGAAAGGTCGCAAACCTAATGCGATACACCGCAATATCCCAAAGCCGATTTATTAGACCTCTACGTGGCGATTATTGGTCATGAACTCATGAATATTTTCTGCTTTACACGACCTATTTTATCCTTTTCCTCTTTTAATCAAGAGGTAGTAATTTAAAAATGACGGCCTCGTCATAGTGGTTGCCATTTTGAGAGATCTCTGGTAACCAAATTGGAGAAGGTAATATGAAAATGTTCGATTTTTGTCACTAAAAGCTTGAAATTTGAAATTGCGGTTTGTGTATCACAGTGAATTCGCTCCGTATTATATGGATTACATTATAATCAAAAATTGCCCTATATTTTGGATTATATACACTTTCCTTCGTGACAGACAGAACAGAGGGCGTGTTGTAAGCACGTAACACAGCACCGCCCCATCAAACAAGCCACTATCTCTTGTCACATCACTCAACAGGAACCACGGCTTGTACTACGCCTAATTATAGCCACCATAAATTCTACCAAAGCATTCAATATCGATCATATAAAAAGGTTCATTTAAAAAGCGCCCTTCCAAGGCTAAGTACCCTAAATACTACAATTTGTAAGTAATTTATAGTGCCACAAATTAAGATTAATGTTACTTGATATTGGGGAGGCATCCGAAATAAATGTTTTAGTGCGTAGTAAAAATAAGAATTAGTAACATCGTCATGTTTACGACTGACGGGAATCGAACTGTGGGTCGTCAGTTTTACTGTTTTACGCTAGCCTTTGTTGGGAATGACATTAATTTTATTTATTTTTATCCTGTTGATTACAATTAAAATGAAATGTTACATTTTACCAAGGTGTTTGAAGAAGGCTACGTTTTATGTACTGAACAATGCATCCTACTCTTCGCGAGTCATATTAGCTTTCCCTATGTTTGCATAATGGACTATGTTGTTAAACAAATCAAAGACATTTTTCACGACCCAGTACCTCATGATTGCAAACATCCTGTCTACCATTAAATCCACCCAAAATTACAATTTAAATCTGTACTGTCGTTCAATTTACCTCTATATCTTTGTTCCGTCCCATTTCTTTTCGGTGCGTGACGATGAGGGTAATTAAAGCAAAGAAAGAGGCTATTTACTCTAGTAGTCTGTATTTATACAGGCGCTGCTACACGTTCAGCCACGTTACTTCAAAGTTGATCCTCTAATTCGTCCTTTTCGATTCCAAAGGTACGTACGGTCTAAGAGCACGTTACAAACTTGTAGATATTGATTGAGAAATAAAACTTGGCACGTATTTCTAATTCTGGCGATTCATTCATGAAATAGAAAGTTGTACTTTATTCTGGGATTATTAGAAATCAGTATGTCTTATCAATATTTATGGAATCCTAGAAAAATCAATCCTTAAACATCACCTTTGTGAAATCGCTCACTCATTGGGGATGCATTCTCCTTCTTTAGACCTGTTGCTATATTACTGGAAAGTTAAAGTTAAAGTTGCCTATAACTAAGGGCCGATTTTTCAATCATCAGTTCATTATTAACTGTAGAATAAAATTGACATTTAATACTAATAAAATAGTTTTTAATATGGAAGAATTGTGAAATATTCAAAGTTATTCGCCTCAGTTAAAATTTATCTGGCATTAGAATAATCGGCCCTTAGTCAAATAAAATCGTCTACTACAATTGTTATGTTAACGAAAGCCCTTGTCCTACTTTAAAATCCAGTAACAGCAACTGACTAAATAATAAAGAGCGCTATTTGATATTAATAAATTAATGTTCATCAACTTTTATCCCCGACTGTACGCTGAAGTTTTCCAAGTAAGGAGGCAAGAAGTAATTTGTTGAAATCCATCTCTTATTTAGTGTGAAATCTATGCATTAGGTGACGTCAAACTTTCTCCAGCCAGCTGCCACGTTTCGGAATATAATTCGCATATTCATTTTATAACTTCAGTTTAGGTGAACATCGGTCTAACTTTACTGAGATATTCGTTTGTTCCTTCTACTTATACAGTCATATAAATTCACATGTGTATTCTAATGTAAGGTATCTCTATTTAAATAGAAAAATATCTTAATGCCTAAATCTCGTTAGTTATTCTTTACAAACTATAGACTACAGTCGAACCTAGGTGACTCAGCGCCAATCCTTTATATATATATATACTATTATAAATGGGAAAGTGAGTTTGTTTGTTTGTTCCGACTTCACGCCGTAACTACTAAACCGATTGCATTGAATTTTTGCAGACGTAAAGTTAGTAGTCTGGATTAAATAATAGGGTACTTTTTATCCCGAAAAATTTGATATTCCCGAGGGAAAACAAAAGTATTGGTATAGATGGCGCTGTATGTATTGGTATATCCTTATCCTTACTTCCTTATTACTATTATAAATGGGAAAGTGAGTTTGTTTGTTTGTTCCGACTTCACGCCGTAACTACTAAACCGATTGCATTGAATTTTTGCAGACGTAAAGTTAGTAGTCTGGATTAAATAATAGGGTACTTATTATCCCGAAAAAATTTGCTATTCCCGAGGGAAAACAAAAGTATTGGTATAGATGGCGCTGTATGTATTGGTATATGTCACATAGACTACTTTTTATCCTTTTGTGACGCGAGCGAAGCCGCGGGTAAAAGCTAGTACTAAATAAGTTAAGAAAATTGTAGAACAAAATACTTTACTAGACAAAATAATAACAACTTAACTAATGCACGTAAGATCTTCAACACAAAATCCATTAAGTCGACGTTTTCTTCATATATTTCTTGAGTAAAAATATTTTATCATTGTCGCACGTTCCTATTAGGGGCCGATCTAATGAAATCGTACATCAGATTTCATCTCGAAATTGCTTATTTCTTCTTATAGCTTCCAAAGCTATAAGAAGTCACCTATCAAAGTTAGGCGGGACGACTCAACTCAATATACGATTTCCTCATAATGTAATTTTGTTGTCTTATTTTATGCTCCGTTTTGTCGCGCAGCAGTGATTCTGTTTTCTAATGCTTTTAATTAAATAATTACCACAGACGTTTATCTTTATTTATATATAATTTATTATTAGACTGCAATCAAAATTTTGCGACGATTGATATTTTTATTCTCTTCGGGTTTGGTATGATATTCTTAATTAAAGTAAAACAAAATGATAGGTAGTAAAGTACATCCATACATACACAACATCACACCTTTTATACCTGAAGGGGTAGGCGGAGGTACACATTACGGCACTTATGGGTACAGATACATGGTTATAGGTACAATGGTACCTTAGTGTCATACGTATCTTGCCCAGCTGACATCAGAATTGACATTTGTTACCTACACAATTATAAATAGTAAACAAACGAACATTACGTAAGAGATAATGCACAGGTTAATAAACTTTATGCTTCAATATTTTACACGTAATAATGCCCACAGGCCCCTAAAAACTACTTCTAGAACATTATTCGCGAAACATTATTAAAGCGTGAACGTTATCTATCGAAACATCCGGGTACTAATTGCTAATCTTCTATTGTAACTGATCAAACTTCGTCGAATGATTAATTAATACCTGATTAAAAAGTAGGTGTCCGACTAAATAGAGAAATAATGTCATTAGAACACGCCGTGGACATAAGTAAGAATAATATGATTATATCTTCCACTATTTGAATAGATAGTTGGAATTTTACTACGTACTCACAAACCTATGTAAAAATTCTACCTTTAGAATAAGTCTCATGCTGTACTTTTTTTTTTTTTTTTTTAATCTATTTATTTATGGGATTTAATCACACAGTGATAATGTCACCCCGTGACTTACAATTAACTTGTCTAAAATCTAAATATGCTAAGTACAAACTACCCAGGCTTACATGTACTTAAACAGTTAAACTTACATATTATTAACTAGTTATACTTGTTACACATAATTAATAACATTTAGGAGTCGACACAAAACCCTAGCATCCTCTGACAGAGGGACAGCTAGGATGCTGTTACAAGTCCCTACTTCAAATCCAGATAATTTGAAGTTTCTTTCCAGTACGTTTCGATCACACTCCATCAGAACATGGTAGATATCCTCTACTACTCCACAAACTTCGCAGTTTGGAGAAGCAGTTTTACCCATTAAGTATTTAAATTTGTTGGATGGAATGTGGCCGGACCGCATTCTCAATAATGCTACCACATATTTCCTATCTATCTCCCTACCTTCAAACCATGGGTATCGAGGCAGTTCAGGCTGGATAGTTTTATACCAGATGCCTTTCAACTGAGACCTCTCAGCAAAATATTCACGCCATCTTTGTCTGCACAGTTCTTTAACATACCCCAGCCAATCTGAGTATAGCGGTGTGCATTTGTAAATAATCCCCTCGTACGATGCTTGTTGAGCTGATGTGTCTGCTACCTCGTTACCCATGATTCCAATATGAGAGGGTATCCATTGGATAGTTATATTTCTATTCAAAGACTGCATCTTGCGGATACTTTCTAAAATAGTCATGGCTATCGGTAACCCTCGAAGACTCGAGGGTATTCGAGCCAAGTGTTGAAGGCTACTTTTTGAGTCCGAAAATATAACAAATTTGTTATGATGCATATTAAGCAAATACGACATGGCTTCAGAAATAGCTATAAGCTCACAATACATAATAGAAATCTGAGAATTAATTTTAAATTTAGCTTTAATGTTAAGTTGAGGATCAAAAAAAGCAGCCGCCAAGTCCAACCCATTTTTGGACCCATCCGTAAATATTTTATAATATTGTTTGTACTTGTCATCCATCATTATTCTACATTTGTTACGGAGATCAGTTACATTAATTAGCCTTTTTGCCATATTTATACCGTCAATAGTATCACAAATTGTGTAGGACAAGTCTACATTGGTTACCCAAATGTCCAAGGAATAAATACTCAACAATGAACTAGAGTACAAAGGAATTTCTGAGTACATTCTGTGGACCTCTATTAATACTGGTAGTTTTTTATTTCTCCAGTAGAAACCATGGCAAAGGTTAGACAGCTCCTCTAAGATACTAATAAGAATGTTATTACAATCCGACTTCGATTTTAAATAAAACTTACTTGCAAGAAACAATCTTCGAATAGATAATGGTTGCAGGCACAGGTCAGCCTCCATCACGTGGATGGGTGTGCTTCTAATAAATCCCCCTATTACTCTCATTGCTTGGTTTTGTATTCTGTCAAGTTTTATGAGGTGGCCGTTTACACAATTTCCGTACAAAAAGCAACCATAATCCATCCTACTTCGAATTAATGCTACGTATAATCTTCTAAGATGTATGGGATGTACACCCCATTCCGCACCAGCTAATATTTTAAAAATATTCAAATAACGACTGACCTTTCCCCGTACTTCATTTATGTGTTTACCCCACTTTAAGGAACTGTCCAACCACATACCAAGGTACTTTACACAATTGATTTGTTCAATAGGATTACTATCAACAATTAGTTTGATAGTGTTCCTTCTTCTCCCCCTACTGAAAATGCACACCTTTGTTTTCTTATGAGAAACATTCAAACCTAATTCTATCATCAAATTTTGAAAAACATCTAATGCGTTTTGAATATGACATACAGAATCCGATAAAGTCCTTTGCATGTCATACACAACAAAATCATCAGCGTATTGTGAGATATAAACGTTATCTATGGTTCTACAAACTTTACTTGTGGCTGCGTTGAAAAGTAAGGGGGACAAGGGATCTCCTTGAGCTATGCCTGTGCCGGTAATGCGAGACACTAAGATGTTATGTTGCAGTTCAATAAATAAGTGTCTTTGATGAAGATACCTCCAAAGATATTCACAAAGGATAGAACCAACTCCCATGTTATCTAAGATGTTTAAAAGAGACGTTAGATTTATATTATTATAAGCACTCTCAATGTCTATGAAACAACCTACTGTGGATACATTTTTGGAAAATCCAGTTTGAATGCGTGTGACCAATCTAGAGAGACCCTCATAACAGGATTTGGATCTTCGAAAGCCTGTAGTGTCATGAGATAGTAAATGATTTTTCTCTAGGAACCATTCAAGCCTACGTGTTATAATGGTATGAAATATCTTACAAAGACAAGATATGAGAGCAATGGGTCTAACACTTGTACTTGAGTCTAGGGCACTACCTGGTTTCGGTATAGGAACGATTTTAACATTTCTCCACTGCTCTGGTACGAATCCGGATGAGAAAAATCTATTGTATAAGGAGGTTAACATGACTTTAGCATTGTAGGGTAAATGTTTTATCATAGAATAAGACACATTATCTTGACCCGGGGCTGAATCTGTATTTTTAATTGAATTAATTACTTCCTGTATCGAAACCGGTATGCACAATTGAGCGTTACAAGAATTGAATGTAGGTGTCGGTGGTGAAACATAATCGGGGGCCAGACTACACAACAATGTTTCGGCTTTACCTTGATCAACAAACGATGGAGACGATCTGTACCCTTTGATCCATCTCATGCGCTTCCACATCTCTGCAGAAGAAGTCACACTGTCTATGCTAGTGCAAAATGAACGGAAGGATTCATTTTTGGCTTGTCGTATAAGTCTTTGTGCCTCACTCACTTTTTTCTGCAAAACTTCAAGATTTTGTGGGGTCGGATTTCTTCTGAAAGTGGATAATGCTAGTCGTCTCTGTGCAACAGTATGCGATAGATTTTGATTCCAATATGGCTTTGGTATGAATTTATTTGATTGTAGAGGATTCATGCACAGTTTAATCGTAGGAATGAATTCATCGGCTGCAGCATTTATAGTATCCATGAATTCATTATATGCGGATTGGTGATCTGCTGGCAATTCTAAGCGTGTTATTTGTGCCTCAATTTTCTGACTGTACTTTTGCCAATCCGCTCTTTTGAAGTTTCTTCATTTTTTAAAGCTGTCTGATTTATTGTTTTGCATACTAATTTTAATTAACATGTGATCACTCCCCAGATTTTCATTCATGACCCCCCATTTGAATCTCAAAGCCAAATCTGTTGACACTAAAGTTGTATCTGGGGAGGAACTTTGCAAAGCTCCATTGACTAATTTTATTCGTGTGTGAGAGTTATCATTGAGTATACAAAGGTTGCTGTCCATTATTGAATCAAAGATCTGATTGCCTCTTGTATCTGTCCTGGAAGACCAATTTGAGTGATGGCCGTTCAAATCGCCTGCGACGAGAGCTTTATATTGAGCTAATGAGAACACTTCATCCCAGTCATTTCTGCATGTATTTACTGACGAGGGACAGTAAATAGAAACGACGTTTTCTAGATGATTGCAGTTGAGTAACTTAATTTTAACAATTTGTATTTGCGAATTTGTTATGTTGACATTACATTGTGTAGCTCTAATAGAGTGATGAGTAAAGACAGCTACACCCCCATAACCATCATCACGATCTGCTCTGAATATGTTGTATCCACTCAGTCTGATAACCCTTTCAGGATCAAACCAAGTTTCACTGATTACAGCTATATGAATTTTTTCCTGATTTAATAAACTTTCAAATTCCGTCATTTTTGGTTGTAAGCTCTGAGCATTCCATTGTAACACATTGATGTTTATGTGCCTGTTGTTGTTATCCATTTTTTAATTTTGGTCATAATAGGCATTTCTGTTATAAACTCCATAATAAAAGATGAAACCCAATCAAATAATACTTTCACAGAATCCATCACTTTATTCTCCAAACTAGCTTCACTATCCCAAATTATTTCCTTTAATTTAATCCATACCAATTTCCAGTTATTGTTATTCTTTTTCTTATTTAATTCATCTGCTTTTTCTATATTTTCATGTGATATTTCGGACTCACTGTCTGTCAAAGTCGTCCAGTTAAACACCGTACCTGATTTCTGCTTTTTCTTCGCGTTCTCCTTTTTGTTACAGTATTTTTGTGTTATAGTAGCCTTCTTCTTTACTGTCTTAACTGTGTCAACATATGTGTTTTTATTTTGTGATGCAGATCTTTTTTCTGTGTCTGTACTTTGGTTTAACACTTGATGTTCTATTTCCATATCATGTACACTTCCTTGTGACTTTTGCACGTTATTTGGTTCAGGGGGGACGTAAAGTGTTAGAGCTCTTTTGTAAGTGCAATTAAACTCCGCCATTAATTCCCTTATTTTCCTTTCTTTTAAATATATTGGGCATGTACGAGACAGTGCCATGTGTTTACCAGAACAATTGTTACACTTGTAGCTTACAGTGTCACAATTGGGGTGAGACTGGGTACATTTAGGACAAATCTCTTTAACAGATGAACAAACTCGGACTGTGTGCCCGAATCTCCAACAACGAGAACATTGAGTTACGGGAAATTGATAAGGACTAACTTTTATCCTAGTTTCAAATATGTATACGTAGGCAGGTAAGGATGATCCCTTAAAAGTTATTCTGACTGTTTCTCCAGGTTCCCACAGGCCACTATTTGTGTTACGGCGCTTTAATCTCTTAATACCTGTTATCTCAGTATCACAAGTTAAACCCTCGAGTATTTCTTCCTCCGATGAATCTAAGTCTATATCTTTAATAACACCATAACTTTCTTTTATCTCTAGTGTTTTTTGACATTTCAGTCCTTTTTCTTTAAAATATTTAGATTCTATCAGTTTATTTGCACTTTCTTCGTTACTAAATTGGATAAGAACTTTGAATGCGTTGATGTATTTAATTTTTATAATGTCCGGGATGTTTTCTAATTTTAACAACTTGGCAAGTCCAAACTGTTTTGGTATTTTGTCTGCAGAAGTTATACTAATTTCTATTTTATCTTCAGGTATTCTTATCTCATCCGACACCTGGCTTGTTCGGGCAAAACGTTTACCCCGCCTCGTTATATTTGTCCACATTTCATCGTGATCAATCTGTCTAGTTCTTTTACTGCATCTCACTCCGTCAGTTTCTTCAATATTTTGTATAGATTCTTCTAATATCTCCATATTCTCACAATTACTAATAGTCTCCCTACACGCTCCTATTTCATTATTCTCAATAGCTATCTCAATTGATGGTTCGAATTCAAGTTCGCAACTATCCATCACTGATAAGCATTTCTAAACAATTAAACAAATGCGCGGTCGAGCGCAAGTGGTCAAACCGGTTCAAAATTGCCACAATATGCGCGTCTTACGATAACACGCGCCCGCGTGCAACTGTGATGCTGTACTTTTATGATATTGTTTGACCAACAGAGTAAAATAAATTGTTTTCGATCCAATTACAAATAACGTAGTAGTTATAGACCAAACATGGTATTGCGTACGAAGGTAATTTCCAGCTAAACCCCTCAGCTGTTCTGTTTATACTTTTTTTTTATTTATGGAATAGGACAGACGACCAGACGGATCACCTGACGGTAAGCGATCAGCGCCGCCCATGGATACTCACAATACCAGAGGACTCACAGGTGCATTGGCGGCCTTTTAAAAAGAAGTACGCTTTTTTCTTGAAGGTTTGAAGGTGGTATCAGTTTGGAAATACCGCCGACTACAGAGTAATTGTATACAATACAATTTGAAGAAATCTTTAAAATTGTAATCAATACAAAAAGGTATAGATGTGACATTATTCGTCTCAATACTGCGGGGGTCACAATGAGTGCTCTATTCTCCCCAAGTACACGTCATCTCATCACTCATTTTAAGTAGGTACTTACGAACATTGTTGATTAGATATACCAATTACGAAAGTGTCCACAAATCACACAAATTACCTCATAATCTAAGATTTGTTGTAAGAGCCTTTAATTATAAACTTGATTTCTAAGAATTCTCATATTATATTAATTATTTAATGATAAATTATTTCGGTATTTCCATGCTTTGAGTAAATCGATAAGATGAAATCTATTTATAGTCAAGAAACTGAGGATAAGAAATTAGGAAAGGATTTTTCAAGGTCTAACATTAAGTAGAGATAAATATAGGTATGACAATACTAGCTTATGAAGTTGCACTTCAGTCTTTTGAATATCCCCTTTTTTTTTTTTTTTTTGAGGGGGGAAAATCATCCAATGACTTCTCCCGCCCGGGTGAGGCGAGAGGGAGTGTCAGACTCTTACTGACTAAAAACCACCCCGTTCCTACTCCTATACTTCGAGCCGGAGCCCCGGCAACCCGTTAAGTCTTCTGCGGCTCCGTATCGGCATTAGCCCTGTTGGGCCCCATCCGTGGTGGTCTGATGGCTCTTTGAGGCGCGCGCGGAACGCGACGCGCCGTACGCTCGGGCCTGGTTCTGGTCGGGCGGCGAATCACCCGTGCTCGCCGTCCGCAGGCCCATGCTTACGGTGGCCGGAGATCGTCTCGCGATCCCCGACGCCCGGAGTGTCTCTCGCGACGGCCGGGGCGTGAGGATGTTCGTTCCCTCACGCGCTCCGCCTCCTCCTTAGCTAGCATAACTGCTTCGCAAAAGGAGGAGGCGGCATCCCAGTCCCCCTCGCTCCGTACCGCTCTCGGTCTGAACCAGAGCCGGACGCGAGAGGTCGCCAATCACATCCCTGAGGACACGACGGTGCTCAGCCCACGCAGGACACACCGCCACCGTATGCTCCACCGTGTCCTCCGGGTTTGAATATCCCCTGGGATTAGTTCCACAATCTCACAACAACTATTCAGTAAGTAACTTAGGAGTAATATACTATTGTGGTTCAATAATCTCAATGCTTGTTGAAAAGCACTGAACTAACAGCAAATTGTCAAGTGTTGATACAACAATATAAATAAAATTTCTAGCTTCAATCCTCCATTTTCTATCTAATCTACAGCTTTCAAAACCATAGTAAACTACCTGGAAAGTCAAAGAAGCCCAATAAATATTAACTAAGTAATTACTTTTATAACAATTTACTATTCTCACTGACCTTGGACCTGTCTCCATTAAATATGTAACATTTACTTCAACTTACAACACAATACTTGAAAACTTTCGTTGACGAAAGAAAATGAAGATTAATAATATTACTTGCAAATAAATCTTTGATGTTTGAACAAAAGCAAGACTTGTACATTGTCTTTAAAACGAAAGTCTCGCAAAATAACTAGAGGCGTATTACATTAACGTAAAGCTAATGAAATTATCTTCGAATAATCGGAAAATTCTTAATCTGTACCGTTTGAAGGAAATGTTGTGTAAAAAATAATTTCATAACATCTTTTCCTTTGTCCTTTGTTCTTATATCCATGTCGAACAGAAGCTCCTTTTATATTAAAATGCGTGTAGGTGATACCTAGAATTTTTTATTTACCTATTTCAACATCATGACAATAATGTATTACTATTTCTGGTGAGTATTAAATGTATACGTAAAATGTACTTTTTTCACGAAAAACATCACAAAATACATGTCTAAACTTGTTCGACAGTCTATCTTTTATAAAACCGAACGAGGCTCAACTCAAGAATGTCGTAGATATATCCTTTAAAGACTCGGTGCCAATCCCAGATTAGATGATAAAAAGGCAAAAAGAAAGAAAGTAGAAAAAGCAAAACGAAATCCCCAATAAAGCCCATTGTTTGTAAACCGCTACGCTTAAGTTTATTTTGAAGATCCAAATATAGTACGTTCAATGTAAGCATACCATAAACGAGAGTTAATAAATAAACTTTTTTCCGAGAGTGTGTTCTCGCCTGCTCTAACAACTGTTGTAAGTGACTTCCAATAAACCATAAGTGCTGCCAGGTTTGAAGCTGTAAAATTACACGTTGTACCCCCAGCTTTATCAGCCTCGAACGTGAAATTTGTTTGGAAACTTTTAAAAATGGATTTGCTTGAATTTTCCAATGCATCTTTGAGACTTAGAGATAGTGTATGGACCCAGTGGAGAATTAAGTGCACTCCGGTAAAGTTATTACTATGCTAGTGGTGTTCTACTAGCATAATGGTGATTTTATATTATTGTTACATCATTATTATATTATCTTATATTATCGTTGTGCATTCTTGCATCATATTAAGCATATCTTTGAAATATTCAAGTGAATCTTCAATAAAATCATAGCTTGCTTCTTGCACCTACCATTTACTCTTCTCTGCATCACCCAAAGGTCAGATTAGGAGAAAATGTTTGCGGCATTAAGTCCACCTGTTGTACAACATGTGTACCTCTATTATACAAATAAATAAATACGATTACATATCTCCTTTCCGCAAATTCTTCCCATGAGCTTTATAATGTTCGACATTTAATTACTTAAACATGTACGGAACCATATGATTTTCTTTCGTTTATGTCGGTCTACTATTCGTTTTTTTTTATTGGTTACGCAAGCGGTATTAATTAATGCTCTGGGCAAGCAAAGCTATAATGAAGTTTTACGCGATTCCTGGTTTACATTCATTAGTAGCTTCTCGTTCAATAAATTATTACGTAAGGTACGTTGATTTATTTTTATGTTTGTAAATAGTCTTACTTACATCTACTTCGATTCCTGGTAGTGGAAATACTCTGGTATGTGGTAGTTCTTTGGGAATGTACCGGTAGAATTCTTCCCTCCCTCGGTACCATTTCACACTGTATAATGCTTCTTCATCTTCTAACTGCCAGCTACATTCTAGTGTGACTGTTTCCCCAACCAACACTGCGTTGGGGACGTTGATCTCCAGATTGTGAAGACCTCTGACACCTGTGAAAAAGAAATCGTACCGTCAGTTTGTCGTCTTGTAACCTGGTTAATAATCTTACAGATAGAAGGAATCTGAATGTCGTCTGAATAGTCATCAATATGAAATTTTCTCTAGGATAATGCGTAATTTTCATTTTCATTACATTTATATTCTCGAATAAACCAAAACAATTTTCTAAATACTACACTCAATATATCCAATATCACACTAAATTGTAGTTCTTGGAAAAGCTAGATAGATTTATGATACTAAAGGCACACCAGATTTTAACCAGGTATACATATCTATATTTGTATGTTTATTTGTCCATCTTTTATGATAATACGGAGCACCAAATTTTTTAAAGTGAAGATAGTCGAAGGAATAGAAAGTGATGTAGGTATTTTTTGTTTCTAACTCCCCACTTCCCTAGAGTGGGAGTAGGAGTTTGTATGGAGCATTCCGCAATGTTCAAGGTAGAAAGGCAAAAAATTGTATGCAAACTACATATGATAAACAAAAAAATCATCAGTACATAATTTATTTTTTTTGTAGATATACAAAGCGCGTGCAAACTGTGACCGAAAAGCTCGTTAGTAATATATATAACTGATGGTTATACATGAAACTTAAAATGTAAAATGATATTATATTACAGTTCTAGGTAATAGAAAACATAATACCATAACCAGCCTATTGCTAAGTTTGAAATCGAAACTAGAACACGAGCAAAATAAAGCGAATAAGCCAATAACGATCGCTATTCCACTAAGCAGATTTACCAACATTGGCCCAAATGAAACTTGTGTTGTAGCTATCACAATTAGGAGTTCCATTACCAACCGCAATGAAAGCAGTTGTTGAGCCCCGAATAAACAATGCTCTACTCCGATTCCAAAATGCCATAGAAAATAGACTCCAACTTGAAATGGCTTTACGTGTGTACTTTGTACCTTCTTAAATGTATGCAAAGGGTACTTTTTGTATACTTATACTCGTAGCTCGGTTGATCGTTTATTGTTTTGTGTTGGGTGAATGAATGGTCTAGATATTTTAAGCAAAAGAAATTCAAAGTCAAATTCAAACCTTTAGCGCTTGTCTACAGCGAGTAGAGAGCGTTAGAGTGAGTAGAATTCAAAATGTATGGGGATGACACGGACAAGTGACAATATTTACGTCAATTCCATATAATTTGGTTTTCTACTCTACATGTAGACATACGCTAAATGGCATTTGGCTACAGCTGAAGTGAAGTTGTAGCTCATTCCAAGGTGTAGATTTCTATGGAGAGGAACGAGCAAGAAACTCCTTAGGTTACTCTTTCAATCGGGTTTACATAGTTTTGTTGGTTCGATTGTATGAGAACAATGCACAACAATCAACAATGAACAATTGAATACATAGTACTGATGGTACTAGGTAGGTACTGACAGTTGGATAGCAGCAATTAGCATCTTTTACGTCTAAAAGTTTGGTGGTTTCAAGCAATTCAAAGCTTCTTATCCATTTATTATATAAATAAAAATGTATTTCCGTTCGTTAGTCTTGCTAAAACTCAGGAATGACTGAACCGATTTCACTAATTTTGGAATGTCCGTACAAAGCCAGGGAAGTTTTAAAAGGAGAACACCAATTTAGGCGGTACGAAGTTTGCCGGGTTATCTAGAATTTATATAATTACTAGCGATCCGCCCCCGGCTTCGCACGGGTGTAATATGCATGTAAAACACATATAAATCTTCCTCAAGAATCATTGTATGTATTAAAAAAACCGCATAAAAATCGGTTGCGTAGTTTTAAAGATCTAAGCATACATAGGCACAGGCAGACGGTGGGTAGAGACTCTGTTTTATACTATGTAGATAGTGATATTTTGATTTGATAGTTTTCTTTTTGAATGGTTCGACCGAGAGATATTGAGCGTACTTAAACGTGAATTTATGTTTTGGAATACGAGAGAACAATGGGGCAAACTTTGTATAATTTTTAAACCTAACTAAGTATTTTATATATCTACTTTTACTTTGTTTAGGTAACCGTGTTGCGTACTACTTTGACTATAAATTATTTTGACACGAAACCTATTTAAGCTAAGTGCAATTTTATGTTGTAGGCTGGAAATCGAATCCATTAGTAAATATAGGTGATGTATCAAATAGATAAGAGTGTTTTTACTAGTTGTATTGTATTATCACCTACACGTGGTATGGCAAAAAGCGAATGTACCAATTACCATATTCACGAAGCCAGATCGTGTAGATACTAATGTCGGACTCCCAAGAAATTGTTTATTTACTTACTGACTGCTATATATCAAACGAATTTCCCAGACTTCGTACTATTTACCCAATACTAATTACTAGCTCCAAGCAAAATCAGACCAAGAATGTAGTGATATATTTATTGAAATAAACTCGAACTAAGAACTAAATAAAGTAAACCAATAGGATAATCTTTTGGTTCTAGATTTGAGCATCTCCTCTTTTCAATGTCTTCATTAATCTACACATAGGCCCATAGTGTCTACTACTGCGTGCTTGTCTACCATTGGAACTATTATCCTGCATACGTTTACGTGACCTTCGATCTCCAACAAATAGGCCATCTATGCATACTTCACGACCGCACCTTATACGGAACTTTAGATTTTGGGTAGGCAAACAAAATTTGTATATGCATTAATTATTTATTTATAACTAGCTTTAGCACGCGAATCCAGATTCTATACTTATGTCAACAGTAGATGTAGCTTACAATAATCTAAACTAAAGCATCCATCAATTCTCCACAATTCTCAAATTCCCAATATTCCCAAAAGACCGGTAACGTACTTGTAACGCCTTGGTTTTCCAGGTGTACATGGGCGGTTGCTTATCATCAGGGTATCCGTCTGTTAGTTTACCGGCTTATGTCATAAAAAATCATTCTGTCTCTGTACAAGTACAGTCAATTTCATTAAGAACAATTCAGGTTTGCCAAGCGCCGCTAGATTAGGGGCCTTCTAGAAAGTTTGCCATAGTCACCATGGGCCATGCTTCCCTTGTGGGTTGGAGATGGCTGTGTAAAGGTTTCAGGTTTATCAGAGAAGGCAGTCATCCAGTTTGTGGCAAATATGTATTTCCTAACACGGCTCTTATTGTACCCTAGGGAGGAGTAGGAATGATGACAAACATAATATACTCCGCCATCACATCATGGCTTATGCTAATACATAGATATCGACAAAAAAGTAAAAAGTTGAGCAGCCATAAGTTCATTAAACGTATTTAAAAATAAAAAAATATTACATTTATTAGAGGAAGGTGCGCCAATGTTGGGTATTTTTATTCTGATTTATGAGATACAATAACATTGACTCATAGGCAATATAAAAGTATTCATTGCATTTATCAAAACTTTTTGATTTTATCTACAAAACCAGACTGATATTGATATATTATTATTTTGTATAAGATTTGTGTAAAAATAGAATGTCCTAGGTAGTGTTTAAAAAATAAACACCTTTTTCCCTACAATACATACAAGGGATTTTTTTCCCGTTTGTCCATAAGACACCTGGTAAAGCTATGTTATGTGGCTAACATAATAAAGATGTAGATGATTGAATACTCTTAACAAAAATAAATCCTTGCATATACAAATTTTGTTAAACCCGTGTTATCTATATTTTTTAATAGTTATGTGTTGTGTAACATTCTTATAAGAACATTACGCGTAGTAGTAACACTCAAAACAAAGTGTGAACATCTTCACAAGGATACGAACGATTTACCAATTTATGGTTCCAAATTGATCTGATAACGTTGGAAGGATGCTGCTTATCCTGTGCGAATATGAGACAAATGAGGGCAAGGAATCAACCGGTTGTTGGGCACTTTAGTAGAACAGCACCATGTGTCATAGCTTCAGTTATCTGCTATCCATACACTTTGGATGTTTAAAAATAAATATTGTGTAATTTCATAATGTGTATTATAATAAATACTGTGTAGGTGTGTAGGTACTTTATTGGCCTACAAGGCCTTATTGTTAAACAATTTTTTAGGTCTATTTTCAAGAAATAGTTATTGTTTAACTTACAAAAGTAATTATAGTATAGTATGCAGTGCTTCTATCAGCTTTTGTTACTAAGCGTTATAATAAGACTGAAGATTTATATGACTAACAATCGCTATGTCGATATAGGTACCCGTACGAAGCTACACAAAACAGCAACAACGTTTTACTCGGAAGAAAATCTCATACGAGGCAGAAGCTGCCGTCTCATTGATCAAAATGTCTTCTTATTGTAGCAGGAAACAATAGATGAGGTCAGAGCAAACAACATTTTAGACTGGCCTACATTCCCCCTGGGCATCGGCCAGCTCCAAAACATTGTTCGGAAACGTTCAAATATACTGAATAATTAAATAGAAAACGTTCTCGTGAAATGAGAAATAAAATAGACATTCAACCATCAAAAGAAGAATTAAAGAAGCTTGGTGAGATTACGAAATGTATAACAAGCCTTACTACATAAAACGTGGCAGAGCTACCAACTGAAAGAGACAGATTTCACGAATAAAAGCTGGAGCTGGAGTATAAAAAGATGTGAATAAAAACATTTGTTTCTCTCTTATAAAACGTTAATTTTCTTGATTCGTTTAATCCATACGAAATATGTTCTCGTCTTGCTCCCGAGATCGGATTACACTTGTCATACCACACTGACATACAGAAATATAAAACACGTAGTTGAAGTAATAAATAATAGAGGTATAAAATGTAAGCTCACTTTCTAATCCATATAATGCGAGTAGAATCCTCCAACGGAGCTGGATTGTGCGGGTGCTACGTGACGTCATCGCAATTTCCAATTTTATTTACATACGAAACTCCTAACTTAATTCTGTTCAGACTGAAAATCGAGTGCGAATGCTAGCGATCTTTACAAGCTCTCGGAATTCCCGTTTGTTGGAAACCTTCCTAATCTTATAACAGTAAGTGAAGCTTCAAGTGTTTTTGATGTTAGAAACACGAAAATTTTTGGAAATGGGATATAAAAATTATATTTAGAAACGTAAAGGAATGAGCGTGAGAAAATGCAAGGTGCTCACGAACAAATAGAACTGTTTCGGTTAGTATTAACATTCCTGTACAAATGTTTTTTGAACTACATTTGAAGTAAAAGGTCAAGTATAAATATAACATTAGAATAAGTACCGTGTGTTGCGTGGCTTCCTCAATATTTCCAGCTCTAGAGTATGCCTAATTTCATAGGAAAATGTTCACAAATACCTAGAGATATTCGCGTACTCAAATTAGTTACCACGTTGTTTACAAATACACTGTAAATATGTAGAAACCGAGTGAATTGAATAACACTTTCTTCCTTATAAAACCCAAATAATGTAACTTGATATTGTATAATTTACAAATAATTATATAGTAAGATAATGAAAAAAATATCTTTAACAACATTATGTTTAGACATGTCGAAATGATAAATTCGTACGTTACTAATAAAAACATTTGTCATTATGTTTTACTTTGTCTGGTGTAACAAAGAAGCGGGGTTTTAAAAAAAAATCTCACTAATAACACGGCGTCTGAAATTACGCCGAGTATAAGCCAATAAGCTCATCTCCTATTACATGAGACTCATAACATAAATAGTTAAAATTACGTGTTATATTGTACAGAGACATTAAGTGCCATAATATGCACCTCTGTCTACCCCTACGGGGGAAAAAGGCGTGATGTTATGTTACGTTGTCTGGCGTACCTAGTAAGTAGATACCTAAAATACTTGTAAAAGAGTCATAATCGTAATAGGTATAAAATGAACTGCTTACATGTATATTGTTTCACCATAAACATGAAAATATTTATGTTTTACTCCTTTATTACATAATATGATGATGATGATGAATATTACAAAATCAATGTAGAGGTGAATATTATTCACACTAGCAGGTAATTACGTTAGTCCATAAAATTTTATGATTACTACATCACGGTACATCACATTAAATTGCAACATGCATCTACATTGTTGTATGACATAATTTAATTAACAATCATAATACAAGTTCATATCGCTTATTTTTCGTTGGAAGTAAATAATGCTGTTAAGGTGGCCTTTGTATTTAGAGGTAATATAATGTATGTATGTACATAAGATTTTCGTGAAATATTTTCATTTACATCAATCATATATAATAGAAAAGAAAAATCAAACAGAACGCGAGAGATTTTTTATAAGGAAAAAGCAAACAAACCAACTGATCACCTGAAAGTGGACAATTACCGACGTCCATAGACTGAAGACCAGTCACAAGCGTTACGTGCACAGAAAAGAAAAAATATTGTTACTGGCATTTTAAAAAGGAATACGTCCTTTTTTAAGTTCTACATAACATAACATCACGCCTTTTATCCCCGAAGGGGTAGGCAGAGGTGCACACAGAAGTAACACCTACTTTTCACTATTTATGTTATGAGTCCCATGTAATAGGGGGTGAGCCTATTGCCATATACCGGGCACATTTCCAGACTCCGTGCTACTACTGAGAATTTTTTAAAAACCCAGTAATACTTTGCTCGACCCGGAAATCGAACCCGAGACCCCTTGCCCGGCAGCCGCACTTGCGACCACTCGGCCAACGAGGCAGTCATTAAGTTCTACTTTTAAATATTTGTTTAAAAACAAACAGCAGCAATAGGTACCAATTTTAAAAATGGAATCTTTTATTTTTCGTCCCTAATTAAGCAAGTAACACATTGTGATTTCCCCAAATATGAAACTCATCATCTAAAATGAGCTCAGCTTTACTAGACATACATAATAATGTATCGTTGGTAATGTTTTACTACCGGAGCACGGCGCAATTATCGAAAATCAACTCGGATCTGTTTGTGTTAGTCCTTGAGAGAAGAGTGCGTTGGGCAAAAGGTTCAGATTCCCTTGGCAAAATACCACCACCTACGTAGAAAAAGCAGTCTGCTTGCGATCTGGGGACTGTAATATTACCTATAAGTTAGGACTTTTCTATGTATCTTATATACGTAGGGTGTCCCTGAAGTCGACGTTCAAATGGCACCAGGTAATCGGCAAGGACCAACAGTTATCAGAAAATTATAAAACTATCTAAGTCATATAGTTTTAAATTATAATTATTTATGTTGTTATCCACAAAAAAATTAGGTACACCCTGTGCCAGTCTTTTTTAACTCTCGTTTCTACAATTATTTATTTTTTGTCTGTATTTTGCTTCGTAAATTCAGTAATATGAAATCATACACTCTGAGCCAACTGCTTTAGTTTCTCAATAAATTGAACGCCACTATAAGTGACTGTACTGAAAAAAATTGCAGTGTGCTCGTATTGGCAAATTTCACCAAACATGGCACATTTAATAAGGATTCTAAATAGCACACCACATAATAAAATAGGTATACATTATTTCTTATTGACGTTCAAAAGTGCCTCTCTGGTCTAATTGAAATAAATAATTTTGATTTTTGACTTAATTTGTTCAAAAAAATATTATTCAACAAAATTCGTAGTTTCGAACGATTTATTTCGTGCTCGTGTACACGTACCTTTACCATACCATACGCAGTTAGAAATATATTACCAACTCTAGAAAAACAATAAATACTGCAGCTAGATAACGTAGACTTGTTTTCCCTAAGACTACTTTAGTGACAATGTGGTGAGACTTTGATGTTCCAACTAGTGATCGTAATATTCAATATTAATACTACTGGTAACACAGTACTGTGACACAGGAATATTCCTAGTATGGACATATTATTTTTAAGATCTTGTCGCTTAATTAAGATATTTTTGTACCTATGTTGATCAGTGTTATTATTTAATATTAAATATTTTATTACTTTGCGATTAGTGAAAGACTCACTCTTCTATTCAGAAAAAAATACCGTATTAAGTAAATGTCGATTTAAACTAAAGTTAAAACTTATTTTAAATGTAGATGGATATGCCTATTATTATATTCTTTAGTAATGTGGAATCAAAAAAGTATCAGGAAGACATCTGAAGAAATAAGGGTAAAAGAGTATATCACATTTTTACCCTATGTTTACCTATTACAACTTATGCTAATTACACACCTGTTCGTATTAATAATAATTTCGAGATAATATAATGAATAACCAAAAGTAACCTTTGATTTATTTCCTGAAAACTACACCAAGTTCAAGTATATCAGGGATCGCGATAACTAATCAATCAGATTGTTAATACCTTTTAACAAATAATCAGTCTAATTGAAAATGAATCACGATGGATAACTGTCTGTAAAATAGGTTTTGGTTTTACCCGTGCTCAAAAACACTATCAGACTTAAAAGTGGAAGATTTTTTAGAATTGCTTAAAATTTAAGCACGGTAATAAATTATTGTGCAAATTAATCTCTCTTAAATACAAATATAACAACTAGTCCAATTTGTGTATTAGGTATACAATTTCATGTCTATAATAGGGATGATGATATGGTATAAAAATTCATATCTTCAGCTAGATAATAAAAAACAAGACACATTGGACACTGTCCTCACTAACAAATGCTTAGAAACAATGAAAACAGTCAACAAACCGCTTTGTTAAACCCGCCTATTGTTTTTGAAGGATGCATGCATTCGTCAAATGACGCACGAAGACAGTGCATTTAGCTAAACTCCACTTTAGCGCTTGTCCACTGAGAGAGAACGGCTTCGGTTCGAAGCGCAGGAGAAGGAACGGGTGGTTTTTAGTCAGTAATAGTCTCACCCAGGCGGGAGCAGTCATTCGATGATTTTCCTCCCTTACAAAAAGTGTCAAGACTTACGTCAGTTCCATATATATAATTTGGTTTTCCATTCTACATGTAGACAAGCGCTAAATGGCATTTGGCTACAGCTGCTGGTACCCTCAGTTACATATTCATGTTTTTTCGTATTACGTAATCAGTACTTAGACAGCACGAATTAAAGCAAAGTTTACTTTACAGTTGGCGCGGTGGATGGCCAACTGGCTGCTGTGCAACAAGTAGCGGGTTCGATTCCCGCACGGAGCGACTCTATGTGAGATCCACAAATTGTTATATCGGGTCTGGGTGTTATGTGCGTGTGTCTCTCTATTATTCTATGTTTCTAAACGCGACACAAGAGAAAATCCTAGTGGAGGACAATGTATTTTTTCACAAAAAGGTTTATATAATGCACATAAAAGTTAAGTCAATATTATTATTGAAGGCTCTTGATTTCTAAACAAAACAAACAATACTAGTCTAATATTTTATAATTATTCCAGACGGACCTTAAAAACTGTTTAGTCAGTATGCATATTAAGTACCTAATAAATAAATGTATTTCAATTGTAATAAACAAAATAATTCATTAACTGCACCCATCATTCATATTAGCCTGATTTGATTAAGTTATCGTTAGTATTAGTAAGTAGTAATTCATCATGTCATGAGACGTCTCTAAATCTTAAATCTTAGACTAAATCAGTAAATCTAGACTGCATTGTCACCATGATGGTGCTTCTTATCACAAACATTTATTTTATATTTAGACATTGAACACTGTAGATAAAGAACTTTTGTTTCAATATATTTCCAAAGTACGTCTTGCTTAATAAAAGAAAACTTACTGCGCCCAACCCTCTTCAGAAACAAAAAGCGTATTGTTATACCTCTATAATAGTAATTTATGGACAACTAGCGACCCGCCCCGGCTTCTCACGGATGCAATGTGCATATATCATACCTCTATATATAAACTTTCCATAGGAATCACACTATCTATTAAAAAAACCGCATCAAAATGCGTTGCGTAGTTTTAAAAATCTAAGCATACATAGGGACAGACAGACTATGGATAGCGACTTTGTTTTATACTAGGTAGAGATAATTACATTTATGGTACAGTCTAATTATTTGTTTATTATCATAAATTGTCTTGATCTGCAAACGTTTACGACAAAATATATAACAGACATTAGATCAACGAGACGTAAATCCTGTAGGTTGCACTGACCTAAAGTTCGTAAGATGAATTTAATTTTATCTACATTATGGTATAAATACTATCACAATGCTTACATGGTGCACTTATGCTTTAAAACCCAAGTTTATTAATTAGTACTCCGTTATTGATGCTTAAGTAACGAGTAATAATTTCATCACATCAACAACAGGCAAGCGCTGGCGATCTAATTTGTCTCGCGGCGGTTAAGCTTCACTCGTGTTTCCTAGAACACAGTTTGATACGTTCCTAAATACATGCATATAGGAAGATTCAGTATGCACACAAGTTTCTGGGAACGTTCACAAGTTGTGCAATTATCTACTTTACGAGACGCGGCAACTTGCAGCACGTTTACATAGACGCAACTCAATGTTATGCTCCTTCTAATTTCGGTGACCAATTTAATTTAACTAAGAACCATCACGATATATGTGTATTTAAACTCTAATATTTGCTACACAACCTACTCGTAATGGAGAAATAATTCAAATAATCTGTAATAAATAGAACATCACACTGAAGCAACTGCAGTAAAATATATTCATGACATTCGTAATATATTCGCTCATAGAGTATAGAACAATCGTAAAACCGGGATGGATATGAAGGCGGACACTTAATTTTATTGTGCGGGACAAGTATTCACAATGACATTTGAAATAGAACGAGCTGTCCCACAACTCAATGAATGCCAATCACGCAGCTGACATAAAACCAAACGAAATAACATCATAACATTATATTGTGCTGTATTTATTCGCCTTATAACATGTCTCAAAGAAAATAATGTACAAATCACTTGAAAGCTAAATAAGGGATGAAATATCAATGTGAGCTTGAAAGGAACGCCGCGGAGTCGATCAATCATGCGGACACTTTAGCAGGAGATATCAATGACTTTGGGTTCGGCCTGTGTGTACTGTGTACTGTGTATAGAGGTAGCTACACAGCCCCGAGCCACTGTTTGCTTCATTGAATTACATTGCGGGCCCCTGCTACCGACCCAATATTGCGTAGCTGCCAAGATCACTTTACTAAGTAATTTGTTTCGTTAAGATTCTGGTACGTTTAGTAATATTGATGATAAAAGGGATAAAATAATTAGTTTAGTTACGTTTACTCAGTTAACCGCGGCGGTTGAGCGATGTTTGTTACAGCTATCATCTAATTGGATGAGTAACCATTTACAATCTTCAATCTTTCTAAGATATTAACTTCGTCCTCTTCAGTGGGCGTTGAGGACGGAACGCACAAAAGTTTCAATTTATGGAAAACTTTAATCTATGTAGATAATAATACAAAGACTGATTACTCATTCATTGTCGTTATCGAGTGGAAACTTTATTAATGGTAATAGTTTACAGTATCCCCGATTAGATAGACTTTGTTATTTAATTCGATAACACTAATAGGCCTGAGTGAATTATCTAGATACTCATGCACAGGACTTAAGTGAATCCCTAACCATCACTTTAATACCACGAATATGTCTCGTGACTTTGTAAAACAAAAATTATGTTGATGTAGTTTATGTAACACAAACAAGTCTTGTCATAATCCATAGGTGTGCTGATAAACATCACATCATTTTTATTTACTGATAATATAATATTTATAATATATTTTTTTTATGGAATAGGAGGCAAACGAGCAGACGAATCACCTGATGGTAAGCGATCAGCGCCGCCCATGGACACCCGCAAACCAGAGGAGTCACAGGTGCGTTGCCGGCCTTTAAAAAAGGAATACGCTCTTTTATCTATTTTCCCTTGTGGGTTTTAGTTTCCAATAACTTCTCTATACAATGTTAAATTATTACCAATACAACATGCCAGAATGAGAGAAGATCCAAGTTTTCAATAAACTTAATCGGTCCGCAGTTGCGGTATCGTCATAGAAATTGTTAACGAATACATACTACAATGCATACTTTAACAAAACTACTTGGAACTTAACCCATAACTATATTGCTATCTATACTAAAACTTCTTTATGTCCCGATCTTTGTTTTGCGAGTAATTTAAGTCCAGCTAAAATTTTTCTATTTCCATTAATCAACAAAGTAAACCTTTTGCTAAGGTCGAGTGCACATGAATGAAAGATTGATGAATCAACTTAATGTGGCGAGTTGGAAAGTCTGAGTCGACCGTGTAGCCTTTGTTTTAGACCAAGTCAGGGCCCGAAATTAAGATAGACTAAAACTTGTGAGGCCTCGTTACTAAGCTAAGTAAGTCCTTCGTACTTAGTAGTGTATGTATTTACTTACTGGCTTTATAATAGAAAGTTGCAATATTGGCAACACAGGTCACTGATATATAAAGACTGAGATTATAGATAAGAACTACCCACTCACAGGACCTAAGCCTAAGTATATGTAAAATTACTTACTTTATTATGTTAGCTCAGTTTGTACGAAAATAGAAACAGAAAGGGTAGCGTCCAATGGTCGTACTGGAGCCAAATCTTTCCTGGTACATTCAATTTTTGTTCAGGTAGTCCTCTAGTCACATTTTCCTTGTTTAAAAATTCATAAATAATAATCAAAGACTTCTTGCAAAGATGATTACTTTTTTTATCATTCAATCAGTTCATGGTAGGTAGCTGAAATGGCGCTTTGTGATAAAAAATATTTAATTACTGCTATATAAATGTTCCACTAAATACAGAAAAATGTGGGGAATTAAGGAAAGAATTGGCAATCTATTATTACAATAAAGTCTTCCCTTCGGTCACTAAGCTTGACGTAATGACGCGAACAAATTGTGTCGCAACGCGCGGATGGCCGACATTCGATATTTAATTGCATTGATCTATTGATCGGCGCGGATGTGATAATATTACGGTTTAGATAGCCTCAGAAACTAGATCACAGTTATTAAAATAGAGCCGTAATTTTAAAATTGCCGTTTAAAAATTTGGAACTTGGGTAATATAACAAACTAAAAAAGTAAAAGTAAACTAAAACCATAAACTCAATTGGCTGTAGACGTGGAGTAATAAAAGGTGGAAAACTAGAGTTTATCGCTCGGTCTGGTGGCGAGTAAAAGCAAAAGTTTACCTTACTAGAATAATAATTTCTAATATTTACTTTTGCTTGAATGTAATACAATGAATTTCCCAACATTGGGTACACTCACAGCGTTCTTCGCTGGGGACATTTAGTACCGCCGGGAAACGTGTAAAAGATTAACAAACCATGAAATTGTCCTTAAAAGTAGTTTATTTCTATAAAAGTTTTATGCCATTATTTTTCTCCTACATTTTATGAAACTTGGATATAAATGATCCAAATACAAACATTATACCAGTGTAACAAATACAACAAATTTTATTCACAAAATGTTTTCCATGTCTGTGAATATGGTCGTTAGAAGTGTTAGTGATACACTTACCGAATTCCCTTACTTATAAAATCATACTACAATCACACTGGCTAAAATGGTTGGAAACAAGCCAAACTTGCGCTCCAGCAATACGCGCCAGTCTCTTTGTTGATTAGTTATGTCCACAGGATAATCTATGACATAATTGTGATAAAGTTGTATGCGTGTATGTGAATAACAATAACCACACGAATCCATAAAATATCACGAAAGGTAAACCGGCTTCTAGACTTTTTCAGGCAGGTTTTCGAACAAAATCGATGCCAAAAACGGGGCAAATTACGCCCGAAAAACTTGTTTTTCTCTCAAAGTTACAAAACTTATTACAAGGCCTAATTCGACGATTGATTGTAAACAGATATGTTTCACTGATGAAAATTTACCTCTGATCGAACAAATCCGTGAAAAGTCGGCAAAATGCGATGTTTGTCTAACAAACAGGTTTGGTTTTGACCAAAATGGAATATGTTTGCACCAATTGGCACTGACTGAGACAGATTGGTAGTTTCCTGCCAGCGAGTGATACAAATGTCATTTTAATGGCTCCTAGAGACAAGGGTTAATTTATTTGACGACGACGACTGCGAATGTAATTTCCTCCAGTCGTCTAGTGTTACTTGAACCCTTTAGGAATTAGTTCAGAAGAAATTCTATTACTCTACGAACGACAATTAACAGCCATAATTATACTAATTTGCATGAGCTCACACTCACACAGTCACACACTAGTACACGCTACGTACAAATGAACGTAGGTTTTAATTAGTTTTTCGTTATTTGAACGTTTGATTTCATCATTTAATTACAGTTAGTTTATAACAAATTAATTTGATGATCAATTTGTAATTTACCTGGCTCTGTTCTAATTTTAAAATGTTCGCGAATAGTTAATTAGTGCGATTTAGTACCGCATGAAATTGCTATGGTTTTACTGAAATTAGTGGTCGTATTAATTTACATATCATTATGAAATTAATGTGGAGGGAATAAGAAAGTGCTATGATTTTTTTCTGAATTAGATATTTTTCGTTATAAGTCACCTAAACGATGAACATTTTGGTTTGTGTCTGAAACAAGCGTAACGTTATAGTCCCTTTATTGGAAACACTGACAGTAAAACAAAAGGGGTCTTGATTTCGCTTTCAACGAAAACTAAATTGAGATTCTGCATTGTTTATCAAGTGATAATATTATATTTCATATAATACAACGAAATAAATAGAAGCTCATTCATAATTCTTTTGTGTCAACATTTTCAATGTTAACATGGGACAAGCGAGAGATATTTCCATCATTTTTACTGAATTACGTTTGTGTTCCATTTTCCTTTAGATGTCGTCCAGATGTAGTTGTTTTTTGTTACCGCAAAAACTTTGCTAGAGCATTATATGGAATTCAAGGAGGGAACGCTTTTATTGGCCCAACGATCCTTATTACGTTATAAATCAAAGTTAGATACGAACTCCTGACGTCTGACCTTCATAATGGAATAATGCTTGCATTATTGATAGATAGATATGCTTCCTGGAACCTAATCATTCTTATCAAGGTCTTATTACATTTAGAAGTAACTATAATAAATAGTAATTGCATTTAGATCGTTTATAGAGGTATGATTTCTAGATAAATTGTGAAATAGACGGGCACAAATCTAATTGTAAGTTACCTTTTGGTGTATAAGTAACCAGTAAGGTATTTAAGTTTGAGGTAAAAGGGCGGGCAATTGAAAATGTCCCTAATGGCGACACGCTATATCGGTTGGTGCCTTTTCGAAACCTAACGCAATCAGTCACGAACGGCGTACCCTTCAGCCATTAGAAATCACACGAGTGACACTAATACACAGTTATCACTTAAGTGATATAATAATATATTGACTCGAAAAGGTCCTAATAGAAGATTCTAGAATGTGATTGAATAATATCGTCCCTACTTCCAACGAATTGCGCACAAAATACATTTGATACAGAAATATGAATTTATTTACAAGTAATTTCAATTTGTAAAATTACAAATAAGAAAGTCTTTCTTATTTGTAATTTTCATTTGTAAATTATAGACTTTATTACTTTGAATTTGATTAGAAAGTAAGTCTAATTTACAAATTATTTTGATTATTTGTTCACAGCAATTACGTTTGACTATCAAGTTATAGAAAAGGATTTCTTGTGATGCTGATAAACTGGCAGACTAAGTCTCTGTGGAATACATAACTAATCATGATAATAACTTAGCTGTACAAAGCCTTTTAAGTATCCACACATTTAGACTTTAATCGATTTTAAATTTAAGCCAAGTTCAAATTAAATTTGGTAGATGGATTTAAGTTTGCATTTGTTTAAGTGGATAGCCGAATAAGTGATGATAAGCTTTGTATACTGTTTTTAAAATTAACGTTTTTAAACCTTTGTTTTTAATTATTAGGTACACACACAAGTACTGAATTGGCAAAAAAGTAGGTGAACTCTATGTACCATAGACTAGATCTTCGGTAAAATAAAAGTACTTATACCTACCAAATATTACATTTTTTTTAATTTAACATTAAACAATATTATAGTCACGTACTCTTACTGGCTGTAACTGAGATCAAAGTCAAAAGCTTGTCTCGTAAATCGAGGGAAATATATTATTACATTATCCTATCCTGAAGTTCTTGGTAGCTCATAAAGATTGAATCTGTTAAGAGAAAATAAGCTTGCTTTCCTTGCTTTATACTTCTGTTAAGCTGTATATAATAAAACTTATAATAGCAGTTTCAGTTTTAATAATAAATTATAAGTAGTTTCTAAGTATTCTTAGTATTTATTCTTTATCCAGCCTAGCGGGGTAATTGATCCATTTGATAAAATGTTATATATTGTAGAACTTAATAATAATAATAATAAACCTGACATAGTGGTGATAGACAAGTACGCCGCACGATGATAATCGATGTCACCATTCCCCATGACGAGAACCTCGTGAAAGCTGAGAAAGATAAACAAATAAAATATCTAGACTTAGCTCACGAGGTTGTCGACATGTGGAGTGTGGATTCGGCTATCATTGTGCCGATAGTCGTGTCGGCCAATGGGTTAATCCCTAAAAGCCTCGACATCCATCTTAGGAGGCTGGCGTTAGGTGGATGGATCAAGGGCCTGATACAGAAGGCAGTTCTCCTAGAAACGGCACGTATCGTGAGGAGGTTTCTGTCTCTGGAGCCCTAACCACCGGTAGCTTGGACCATGCTCTCGCTACTGGTCGGCTCCTATTTTTTATATTTTTAAATATTATTTTTTATTTTATAAGTAGTATTTAGAAATGTAATTTATAGAGAATTTTAAATAAATATATGTAAATAATAATAATAAGCCCGCAGGGCACCTTGAGGCGAGGTGACGGGCATTAGCGATCCCGCGGGCTACCATCATCCCGAGTGCTCCAGGGAGAAGTCACCGTTCCTTCTTCTCCGGCTTGCCTTAATTGGCTGGCTGGAGTGAACAATGACAAGGGACAGGTCTCCCACCTCTGGCTTGCCTTCATTGGCCGTCCAGAGTGGAGTCGCGAGAGCAGTGATCCTGCTCGGAGGGTAAGAAACTATTCGTAAGTCGCGAGTGGGCCAGGGATGCAGGAGGCTTCGGCTGGAGCAGATGATCTGAGTAGAAAGCGGTGGTAGTTTCTTAACCCTTCAGCCACTCACATTCTCGTTGCCCCTGTGTTGCTATATCTAGCAACCATTCCCGGGGCCCGGTCGGTGAGTTGGCGAGTCTCCGCCTGCCATTTTTACGTGTAAAAATTACATTGTTTCGGCAGGTGCCATAGTCATCCATAGTTCCCAATTTACCAGTCCACAGCAACCCATCCATAGCCCTACCATTTTTTTTCCATTATTCACAATAGTCCTACACTAACCGGGGACTGTCCTTGGGTGCATTTCCATAGTGCATACAGGGATAGTCGCCGGTTTGTGTCTCCATTACATTTAGATTAAAGTTGTCTAAAGGGCCTCTGCGCAGTTCGCTTCGGCCCCTCGTACGCCTCCCAAATGACCGGGACCCTGTGGTCCCGTGAATGGTAAAGACATACATAATAATAATAATAATAAAAATCTTTATATTCTCAAAAATACTCTACGGATACAAATTATATAATATGTTACAATTAAGAGACTGGTGTCTGTTAAAGGTATAACCTGTGTTACAGATCACCAGGCCCGGGTGACCCCCGGAGACATTGAACAATATAAAGTATTTACTTAATTAAAGAAAATGGACAACATTGTATGAGGGTGTGTGTGTGTGTGTGTGTGTGTGTGTGTGTGAGTGAGTTGACGTGTATTATGTGTGGGTATGTATAGGTAAGTGAATGAGGTGGAAGTGTTGATATGAATGTAGTGATTGATAATTCTGCATCAGTTGTAGCTTAGGAAAGTGGTCTCAGAATTTTTTCAGTATCCTCATAGTCTAGTTTATTTAGCCAGTCGCTGACGCTTTCTTTACGTTTAGTTCTGGTGAGATAATGAATGCTTAGCTCTTTATTTATTTTGTTATATAGGTATGGGCCTAAAAAGGTAAAGAAGTTTTGAGTGAAACCAAAATGTTTTCTTTCTATATGGCAGACGGTAGTAAGTCTTCTCCTGCTTGTGGAATTATCCGAATTAAATGGTAGCTGAGAGTGCATTTTTAGAACGGTGTACAGGATGAATAGCTGGCGAACTGTTAGAACATTGAATCGCTGATATAGATCATAGGTTGGGTAACGGAAAGGCAGGAATAATAATCAAATAATACAGTTTATTATTTGATCATCAATATCACGTATCAATCTTTAACATCGTACGAAAACTGAAATGAAGATTTTGAAGCTACCCATAGATTTTAATTAAAATCCAATTTTAATTAGTTTTGAAGGCTCAAGACCAAAGGGTTCTTGTTCTCACAAACTTATTTAATCGACTTAAAAATGTTATATAGAGCTCTAACCTTTAATTGGCCCTTATTGGTTTATTTCCTCGAATTCTTTTAAGACCCAAGAATTTTATTAATCTTTAACCAATCCTCCTTTGAGGGAGTTATTTTTGGCATGCATCTCGTTAAAATTGTGAAAAAATATTGTGTTTAAGAAAGAAGTAAAGCGTTTTAAGCTTTTATTCAACTCTAGTGTATTGTATGTGATGTGCCTATGTGAGTGACATGGAATCTTGCCACTGAATTTTAAGGCATATATCTTCAACCTATTGAGCTGAAATTTAGTATACATATTTAGTTTGTATGAAGACAAATTCTTAGCTTGTTTTTTTATTAAATTAATTTATATTTCATCTAACAATTTTTAGATTTAAACATCAAAACCTCGAAATATTTATTTTTCAATGATGTAGGTACATAGAATTCTCTAAAACGCCCACGACTCACCAATTTTATAACGTAACAATATCCATTGTTTAGATTCATAGTAATATATTTTTTATTATTTTAGAGGTATAATCCACAATGTTTTTATGTCATACGTGTGTGACATGTTATACGTCCACTAAAAATAGAAAAATTTTGAATAAGCTTAATCACCTACACGGCTAGTGTTGTAGGTTTATGATGCTTTCATTTTGAATGATCGGTACTAAATAATAAAATGATATAGATACACCCAAGTACCTACACACGTAAACAAAAAAAAATAGCTAAAACTATTTTCTTTTTGTCAGCGTTTTTCGGAAGCTTTCCGTTGCCCTGTATATAACAGAGATAGAAGGTACATAATCATGATTACAAGCACTTATTACAAATAGCAATCTAACGTAAGTGCACGTTTTAAAGATATTTATTTTCCTAAGGAAGTAATTTATATCCGTCTTGTTTGTTTTGGTACGGCACGTTAGATCTACGACTGTTTGTTTTAGTACTGAAAATGAGATCCTTAAGTTCAATTTTAGGATCGAAAAATATTAATGTAGGCGCTATAATTATTACAAATATGCTATAGTTATTACAAGTATGCTAAATTAACTAAAAATCGCGGGTTACTTACGTGAATATACTGAGAAAAGCTCAACTTGTTTCGAACCACAGAGGGGTTCTTCCTCATGAGCAGCGTGCACGGTCGCGGCGATGTCACCGCGACCGTGAGTAACCCGCGGTTTTTAGTAAACTATAATTTGTAATGTAACTGTCTTAAAATTACATAGAAGTAATAACATAATGTATTGTAAGTATATTAAATATTTCCATCTGCCTATTGCTATAAAAACAGCCTTAATATTAGATTATATAAGGTATTTATTACATTACACTTTCTAAATAAGTACCTATATTACCTAAATAGAAAATTTAATACGTAATTCCTAAACATAAATTCGTTAATACAGGGTGTTATAAAAATGTAATGAAGTAAAACGCGTATAAGGTAATTGATATTTAGAGGTGCTCCGGTTTCATTTCGAAAAATCGTAAATTGGTAGCTGCTATCATAATAAAGTCGTTTTATTATGAAGTAATATCAATCTACCTTTGATCTCGCTACTTTATTTTGACGTGCTTAAGTATTGCAATCACTTTAATACTCTTTCGGGCGTTGGTTACCTTTTATGCGAGGCCGTATCCCTTATCCATAATGTAAAAATATAATAAGTATATATTTTTTTTTTTACTTTAGGTATCATGGAGTTTTTATGTTAATATCTTCTTCCAATTTTACTTATACATATATTTCTTTTTTACTTAGCGTTTCGCAGGTAGTCCTATAAGATATCAATCCATCAAATGTATCTAACTATATACAAAGTTGTATATACAAGCCGCGGCCCTGGTCGCGGTCGCCTGCTCATGAATATGAGCCTCTAGCAGGGCTTGAAATCAGTCGAGTTCCTCGTCAAACGGTTACGTAATTAAGCCGAAAACATAATAAATATATACAAATTTATCAATAAAAGTACTTACCTAAAATGAACTTAACACTGATGGGTTTGTTTTATAGTGTCAGAAGAAGTGTCATCAACTATCCTACATACTGACTCATTTCGTATAGGAAACACGTCAAATTATCCGTCAGTTAGACTAACAAAAACGTAATCAGTCATTGTGAAATGGGCTTTAATTCTCCTGAACTATACGATAGCGCTAAGGATACCATAGTTGGGTACTTGGGTACGAATCTCGGCTTAAAACGTCGATGGGAAAGGGAAAGGCAACATGGGGTAGTTGGATCAGATCTTAAATTATTTAAGGGGCTTTTGGATTACGGGCTCAACTTGAACTGGAGTGAAAGTCTAATTCCATAGAGGATTGACTACAGCATCGCACATTGATATGTAAGGAGCAAGGAGTTCGACACGTTTGGAGTAATGTTTTCGGATATTCGGGATCTCAAAGAGACTGAGAATGCTTTATTAGTATTGAGACGGTGAATACTGATATGTAGTAAAAACTGATGGTACTTTTTCTCTTTTTTTAGGTATTGGGAAAATATATCGAAACGCAAGCATTACGAGAAAAAGGGTGGGGTGAATCTTTACTTCACTGGACTATCCTAGTTGTCCAAATATTTTGTTTTCATAGATAATACTTTTTGTTGTGAGACCATAGAGATAGCTGTGTGTGACGGCTGTCATATTATTACAGTCATGTTTTGTCTTTTAACTGTAGTAGCAAATAAATCAGCATTTGAGTTAAACGTTGTTTTCAATAAAAATCCCAGAAAAATGTAAAAATCAATTATAAGTAGGTATAACTTTTTAACACTAGTGGTGGCTATCAGCACCTATAAGAGCCGCCGGGACCTCTGACTATACAAGCTGATCCTCATTGTGCATTTCTTGTTACGGTACATCCCTAGGGGACGAAAGTAACCTAGTTGGGCAATGGCCAGAAGAAAATTGATTGTCCTATTTAGAACCTTATTGCTAAAACATTATAATGTAATCAGTCATTGTAAGTTGTATTAAGTACACCGCCGTAAACAATTTCGAAAATGGTGTTGAAATCCATCGTCTTAATGATCATTTACTGTGTTTACTTTGGATTTCAGAGAACAATATAGAGATACTTGGAATTTAATCCAAAATATACATACATACATATGTATGTTTGAGGAGGATGTGCTTACAACATAATTCACTTCCGCGTCGACGAAGCGTTGCTATAATTGATATCTTATTGAAAAGCGCTTTAAGATAATTAAATTTAAGAAAACCGTTGGCAGATTAACACCTAATCAAGAAGGTTGGACGGTTTGAAATATCTCCTTACGTAATTCACTTGATCAGGTATTGAATTTCACGTAATTTGTAATTGAACGGTAATAATATGCCTAGTATACTCGTACTACTAATAAAGCAGTAACATTAGACATAAATGTAGTTGGTCGATTGGTGACAAATGACACTGGTGAGCGAGGCATCTTGGTACCGGTACCCCAGTGGAGACCGGTACCCTAGTTTTTCGATTATCGAAATTCTTATTTAAACTGTCAAACACCAAGCGGTCATTGGTGACCGCAACTTATTGTTCTATAATTGTGTCTACAAAACCGGTACTCGACGAGTTAACTTGAAAGCACCTCAGATTACCCTTGTGGGAAATACATTACATTAGTTTATGTAATTAAAGTGTGTGTTAATTTTCCTCCATTACCGTGAGTCGTATAATTAGAATATGTACCACCGAGCTGTTGCTTAAAAATAAAACCCGGATTATTTGAGAGTTAGTTAGAGCTATGATATTAGATACCTAACAATAATTTGCGAATTCAAGCTGTAACTAAGTGAACAGTGGTTTCAGAAGTGTTAGAATTTAGTGTCTATTCCACTTGTGTCTACTTACTTTATAACGTGAACCTTTTCAACAAATATACGCAAACAAAGTTGTGGGTGACAGTTACCATGTTTTACCTCTATACTGTAGGAGTTCAAATGTTTCTCGTTGTTAATGTTGTTTATTCAGTTTAGTTAACACACAGCACACAACATATTGTTTTTGCTCGATGACCTTTCGGTTTCTAGGCCTGTCTCGCATGAATTTAGTATCACAAGGATCCCTACATCCTAACTTGACATTTAACCGTGTACAAGATACATAAAAGATCGAAAAAGATAATGTTAGAACAACAGATACGATCGAAAATGTTTTGTGTTTGGATAAACAACATACACTCATCATTTCACATCCAATCTATTCTTCTGTGGAATAGGCTACCCTTGGAAGTCAGGAAGTCCTCCAGTAAGCAGGCGTTCAAGGTTGGAGTTCGTAAGTGGATTTCGGGTGGAAAGTTGGTAGAGTCTTCATAACCTATCTCTTTTATGTTTGAATATTTGATTGCACATATATATACATATATACTTATTTATTTATATATATTTATTGATCTATATTAATAAAATATTTATATTTACAATAGACCGTTGTATATATACTGTCATTTTAAAAATTTTATTATATGTATATATAGTTGTCAACTTATTGCACCGACCACGCTCTGACTGCATCACCTAAAGGTTGGCTAGTAAGAATGCCCATGGCATTAAGCCCGCCTATGTACTTTTGTTGCATAAAGTTAAATAAATAAAAATACCTACTTGGGTTAGGTATTTGATTGTGTACAGATTTTTATACGAAACATTTATCGGTAGAATATGATTGTGTATAATAATAATAAATAATAATAAAGTTTATTTATTCAGATAACTGAGATCCATCGAAATAATAGTAAAGAAAGAACACAATATATAACTATACTTAGATACAATATTAATATGCAATAGTAAACAGGGACTTAGTCCGCTGCACTAATTTACGCATCAATGGACAGTCATGTCTCTCGACTATAGCAGTAAAACTCTTTGTTTAATTACAATCTAAACTAACACAAACATATTTCTACCCTAAAATTATTGTATTGTTAAATTACTGTATGCATATTTCTTACTCAACACAAAGTTCGTCGAAATAGCTAGTTACAAACAATAGTAAACAACAACAAGCTATATTTAAGTAAATAAGTATCTATTAAGTTAAAACACTCACCCATTCCCCAGAAGACAGTAGCAAAGAACGCCACGAGAATGCGGCTCCCGCTTGATGGTACGACCTCCATACCACCTGATACTTCGGTTCAAATCACACTTTAACACGACACTCTCCGCTTAAGTTCACAGTACTCAGTACAATGGAGTCACTCCTTTACCTCAATATTCCAAGTGTTAGTTCGCCACACAATCACACACATCTTATGTCAATTCCACTTCTCACCGAACCTGAAAAAAAGAGCTTATTTTCATAACACCCTCAAACTGCGCTCCCTGTAAGCGTATCACGAGGATTTCAAATGTAATATTAGAAGCCTGATTTGCGTACAAATATAAACCGAGATCCCCAGACAGATTAACGTTACGATGAACTTTTACGAATTCTTTTCCAATGATTGCTTTGGATTGGAAGACTTAAATCGAGTTTAGTACTTGGTAAAGGAATATAATTTGGAATAATAATAAGTGAATCGCCGTCTATTAATTAAACTTGTACCACCAAGATATCTACTCTCATTCGTATCGTTCTCATAAATAAAATGTCTTATTTTATTTGGCGTAAAGCCTTAAATTACGAACGTTTCAGAAAGCTTATTAGATTTTGTACAAATAAATTCACATCGAAAGCGACAACGTGTTTTATGTAGGTCTCAAATATAGCGACGGAGCAACTTGTGTCCGCAATTCAAGTTTTTCTCCTGAAACTTGTTACAAGTTCTCGAGTTTTGATTATTTTTTTGTTACGTAAAAATATATTGTTGTGACAATAACAGAGGCAATTTGGTAACGCAAATTTATTTTGTTTCGGTACATAAATTAGTTTACAATGTTAATTAATTTCGTATTGTTTTAGTTATGTTTTAGCGGAAATGTAATTGAAAATTAATGACACGTTGCTTGTACTAGGTTTGTTTGATGAAATGTTAATGATATACGTTTGGGCGCTCGCAAGTATTCTAAAGTCCTGAAGGGTCCTACAACATCTGGAACATAAAGGATCGCAGTGAAGAGAGCGGCAACATGAAACACAGCTGTCACCGATCGTCCTGACCAATCTCGTTGCTGGTTCTTTGTCCTCCGTTCCAATTTTACATTTATTCGGGGTTGAGAACCGAGCCTTTCACAGCTCTTATCATATTGACACAGACGGAACATTTAATCCTTCAATTTGGGCTGCCCTTTTCAATATCAAGCTCTAAAGACGAATTTTGAAAGTAAGTAACCGCGTTTAGTAATGTACCTACAAGAGAAATAGAGACTTCAATCTGGGAATATTTTGTGCAGGTCTGTATTAAACCAACGTTCTTTACTTTCAAAGTTAATAATAATAATAATAATAATAATAATATCTTTATTTGCCAGAAACACGGTAGGTACAGTTGTTAAATCATAAAATAGGTCAACATGTTTCGCCGTCATAGCGGCATGCAAATTACTTAAAAACTAATTTTCTTAACAGCTAATATGTTATACAGTTATAAACTTTACTTTTGACATACCCAAACACATAACAAACACAAACACAACAATACACCATTTAATAACAGATGCCTATAAGACTAAATAACAAACAATAAATAAATCTTTTATCTTAGGCTACTACAGAATAGGAACATGAGGAACCTTTTAAATGGACTAGCTTATTTAGGCTTATATCTAGAAGCTAAATGTATACTAAAATTTTTGCATGGGTATTTATAAAAAAATTCGTTAATTGAATAAAAGCATTCATGTAACAACCATTTACGTAACTGATTACAGAATTTTTTAAAGGGAAGTTCTGTTATACACTTTGGCAGTGCATTATATACCAGAGGAGCCATGTAAACACAGTTTTTTCGAAACATTTCTAGTTTAGGAACAGGTATTTCATATGGTAAATGTGTAAACTCTCTTTTATTTCTGTTGTCTTTCGGTTGGAAGAGCATAGGATAAGATCTCAAGAACTTAGCAACTTCGTAGATGTATATGCAGGGCACCGTTAAAAGACCCTGTGACTTGAAAACAGGCCTACAGGATTCGGACCATTGCATGTTAAAAATTGTCCGAATGCATTTTTTTTGAGCAATGAAAATTCTTTCTATATCGGAAGAGTTTCCCCACACCACAATACCATATCGGATTACAGAGCAGATGTAGGCGTGATACACCATCAAGGAAGTATGTTGGGATGTAGCATCTTTTACTTTACGTAATGCAAATACGAATTGGTTAATTTTTTTACAAATGGTATTAATGTGGTTCTTCCAAGTGAAGCACTCATCTAACGTAACTCCAAGAAATTTTGATGAATTGACCTGATTAATTATACTATTATTATATACTACATTAAAGCGTATAGGTTTGCTTTGGCATGTCTTAAAATGCAGTAAGTTAGTTTTAGAAATATTTATTTTTAGTTTATTAACATCTAGCCATTGTATTACGTCATTCAAAGTTTGATTAATTTCCATATCAAAGTTTTGAGGATTATTACATTTAATGATTATTGTTGTGTCGTCAGCAAATAGGACACATTGATGCTTTATTGAACTTGGTAGGTCATTAATGTAGAGTAGAAACAGTAAAGGTCCTAAAATGCTGCCTTGCGGAACACCACAGTCGTTGGTATCCGGATTAGAATCAAAGTATTCCAGGCTGTTAGTTAATTGATTGAATTTGGTTATTCTAGTAATCTGTTTTCGGTTACATAGATATGACTGAAACCAATCCTTGGCTGGGCCCCTGACACCATACTTTTCCATTTTTTCTATGAGTCTATCGTGGTTAACTAAATCAAAGGCCTTACTTAGATCCAGAAATAAAGCACATGTAGGTATTTTTTCATTAATATTGCTGATTATTGTTTTAATTAATGTGTAGATTGCTAGTGTAGTTGACTTGTTCTGCCTAAATCCGTACTGTTGACTAACTAGTATATTATATCTATCTAAAAATTTTAGGACACGGCTATACATAACTTTCTCGAATATTTTCGAGATTACTGGAGTCAGTGCAATAGGTCTGTAGTTATCCAAGTTTAATTTTGATCCCTTTTTAAACAATGGTTTGATTAATGCTTTTTTTAGCCTTTCTGGAAAATATCCTTGTTGTAGAGATAAATTAATAATATGAGCTAAAGGCGAAGAAATATATTTAGATACAGATTTAAGAAGTTCTGTAGTTATATTGTCATACCCTGCTGACTTTGAATTTTTCAATGACATTATGATACGACAGACTTCTAATGCATTCGTAGGTTGAAGGAATATACTATTATTTTGAATATCAATGTTATGCATATAATTTTGGCTATCAAAAGAAGTTGGGGAATGATTCTTTGCTACCTCAATGAAAAATTTATTAAACCTATTTGCGATGTCAGGTCCTGAAGTCAATGTTATGCAATTATCAACGATTTTATTAATATATTCTCTAACTGTCTCGTTCCCCATATTGCGTCTTACTACATCCCATGTGGCTTTAACTTTATTTTGAGAGTTAGTGATATGCTTGTGGTTGCATAATGACTGTAAGTTGTTCATGCACTTTCTTAACAATTTTGAATATGTTTTATACTTAATTTTATCTACGCTATTTCTATTCTTATAATATAATAGTTATTGGACATATCATAAGTTTAATTTTGAACGAAGTCTTCAGGTATTTGTAATTTTGCGCAGCAATTGCAATTTTCAAATAAATTTTAATAACCGTCTAGACTTAAATAAAAGCGAAGAATAACGTTTTGATTAAAGCAGAATATATTCTAAGACTAAACCTACATCTTGAATTTAGTGACGCCTGAAATTTTAGCGCATAGCGCCTAAAATAGGTAAGTAACTAGAATTGACAGAAATACCCAGTTGCAGGCATTTCAAATACCAATTCAATTACATTATACAATGAAATTCAAGGGGTCTCGGGTTCGATTCCCGGGTCGGGCAAAGTATTACTGGGTTTTTAAAAATCTCAGTAGTAGCACGGAGTCTGGAAATGTGCCCGGTATATGGCAATAGGCTCACCCCCTATTACATGGGACTCGTAACATAAATAGTGAAAAGTGGGTGTTTCATTGTACAGTGGCATTCAGTGCCGTAATGTGCACCTCTGCCTACCCCTTCGGGGATAAAAAGGCGTGATGTTATGTTATGTCATCTTATGATATCGTTCTAATTTATCGATATTTTTTGCCACGTAAGAACGCAAGTATCCACTTTATATTGTTTTTCTTAAACTGTCAAACACCAAGCGGTCACCGGTGACCGCAACCTATTGTTCTATAATTGTGTCTATAATGACGGTACTCGACGAGTTAAGCTTTGAAATTAGATAAAATTCGTGACTTAGGATTAGAGAATTAAATATAAACCCGTTTCCCCACCCACTTCTATGTTTCCAATGCTAATTTTAATACAAAGTTTTCGTATTCAAATATACAACCTATAGACACAAATATCTATGTACATAACAGTGCGACTTTGCTCTCTTGGAACTTTACTCTCTTTCTCTTTATTTCTCTTCTTATCTACACAATGCTTTAATATAACCAAGTCCGTTAATTGTTTAAAAGTTTCAAATGAAGAACTTCACGATTTGTTTGTGTACACAGTTCTTTAACGTAAAGTTTGACTCGAATCAAAAGGTTTTTATAACATTTTAGCGCTCGCAATCGTGAGCGCTGATTGAGTGGTAAATGTATGGATTAAGTTTGCTTAAACCAAAGTAACTGGCAATTAGGGGCTGATTCCTAAAAAGATAGGTTTCTCTATAAGATAATAGTCATCTCTGATTCCTTATTTATTTTAAATCACAAAAAGGAAATTTTTAGATAACATTAGGTAAGTATACCTCTTTTTTTAAAATTAAACTTACTTTGAATAAAAGGAATTACGTGGTATTCGAGCCATTCACAGTGTGTAACAAAACATAAGTAGGTAGGAATGCGAGTGTAGCCTCATTAATCGAGAAATAGCCAGAAATGTGAATCCCTCACTAATTGAAGGCTTTGTAACTCCGCGCACCCTGTAGAATACCATTGATTTCCTACAGGGTGTTTCACGCAACTGTAGGTACAGTCTGCTACATTTTGGATTAATTGCGTAATATAATTATGATTTACGTCCTTAATGATTGAACAACAGTTGTGGTTTGTACACTAATGCTATAACAACATTAGAAGGTATTTAAAACCGATTAATTATACACGGCCAATTAAATCTTCTATAATTAGCTGGAAACATCTCATTACTTCAAGTAATCTGAACACACAAACAGATAGTTTTAGATTTAAATATCTTGCTGTTTATTAGCTGGGAATATTTTGTCCTTTTGTTAATTCAACATGCAGAACTAGGTTTTAAGGAGCAGTATATTTAACCATCCATAATTTTTAAGCTCCTGTACAAGTGAACTACTATATAAACCCATGCCACGAATAACACGTAAAGCCGGTCCCGTTTTGATGAGAAAATTCGGAGAACGGGTTTAACCAACCTTTTCGGGAAGTGGAGAGTAAATGATAGTAGCGGTGCGTAATACACCTGAATCTGGTTAAAACTCAGTGCTATCCACGACACGTGAAAACCCCGGAGGCAAAAAAACAATTCTCTTTCATGAAATGTATATTTGCCCGTAACAGTACTGACACACTTGTCTAAAAACAAAAACAGGTCACAGAGCGCCATAGAGAACGCAACTTGTAGTTTGAAAGTATCCCTATGCTCATAGTGTCAGTGACCTGTTATAACGACCCTTTAATTAGCAGGGGAATGCAGTGAGTTATTGAAAAACGACACAACACGTTGCTGGGCATGTGGGTAGGCGGGTAGATCAGTGAACAAAAGACGACTACACAAAGAGCAATGGAACATATTTTGCAGAGCGCGTCGCACCGTGTCCCATATTTCCTAACGAGATGATATGCCAACGTTTATTCTTGATGCTTCACATGAATTGCCACCAATGCATTTTGTTCGTGTAAATACATGATACTTTCTCCTTTACACACTTATTTTATGCTTTTTAATTTTCCTGTCGTCGGCTGTAATGGACCGTTTTTAATGAAGCAACTCGAAATAATTGAAGGGGTTGAAACCTTGTCCGCATATTCTTTAAATTAAATATTTTACTTTTCCCGTCTTCATAATAAATGGTTATCATAATTAACCTTGTTTGTTTAACGATGGAATAGGAGTCTTGTAAACTTGTAGTTAAGGTAAACTGAGTTACTAGACTTCGAAAAGTTAGGTATTTGTGGTACTTAAGTTTTTGTTTTCTAAAGCTGATACTTTGATTCCTACGTAATATGTTTATGCTTAAGTAAGTACCTAGCCACGCATATTTTATTTATTACCTAGGGTTTAGGGCTGAGAACCCAATTCGGTCTGTGTCTGTTTTTACGATTTTATTTCTTTGAGCTATCTATATGCGTTCCACTTTCAGAATTGTCGGAAATCCCTAACTTTTCTGTTTGAAAGACATTCTTTATCTTTGTCTTAACAATGTGTAAGACTTAGGTACACATACATAATGTAAAATAATATAAGCTATGTTATAACCAAATAAATTTTCGTAATGGCCAGCCGGTGGATCTTCTAGCAAAATAAAGAAGAAAATTAAATCTTTGTTGGCTAGTTCCAGAAGTAAAAGGCACATTTAAATAACAAAAAATAAGTGAATCGTCGTTTAATGAAACCCTTAGTGGTCGAGCTCCACTTGACTGCCTTTAAGTTACCTGCTTCAAGAGATTTTGTCAGGAATCAACAAATTTTCCTGAAACCCTCACAATGTAACAATACCCTTTTGAGCGTCTTTATTTAAGAAACGATCGTAACAAAATATCCTATCGAGAGAAACCAAGTACCAATACTCGTAAGTAGTTAAATAATGACTAAAACTGATCTACCCAAAAACTATTATCACAGCGATTTTTTCTGTGAACTTATCAGGGGACACCAGTCTTCTTTACCGGACTAAACCAGTAATGATGATTACTTAAAACCTTCAATTAGACCACATTTCTAATTCTTACTAAGTTACCCAACTACGCCCTAAGGGCACATCTAACATCGGCTTAGGGCGTCGCTGGGTGACTACAACAAGGGTCACTTGGATCAGATCTTAAATTATTTTTGGGGTTTTTAGATTACATGCTCTGGTTGGGCTGCTGCGAACAAGGGTTCGAGGGTTAGTTCCAGATGAAATCTTCAAATACGATATTAGATGTAATAATTCGAAATCAGAAAATGTACCAATTTTGAGAACACTGGGATGCATCTTGCTAGAAGCTTGATGGATGTTCTTGTTCTTGAAGAATAAGAAATACCAATATTGTAATTAATTTAAAAAATGTCTGAAGCGCTATTTCAGTTCTACATACTATTTGCTATGGATATATGTATATCCATAGAAAAAATGTAAAGTTTTTTTTATTTAGAATCCACTGTAAATAGCACAGAATCCAACCTGTCGGAAACCCAATTTCGTGCACACATGGAACTCATAATAAAAGTCATCAAACATTTGTGTTCACACCGCTTTTCCCTTGAGGAAAAACAGCGCTAGATATATTGTGTTAATTAAAATCAATATGTTATTGATAGCAACAACAGAGAGCCGGATGCTACCCCAACCGAGGCCCGGAAAAATATTCTTATAATGTAATTCAACTCGAACGCTTTTGTACAACTTAATGGCTCGTTTATCACATTGATTGCTTATTTTATAAACACCAATTAAAAAGCATCGTCAACAACGTTGTGTAATTTAAATATTGAAGTATAATAGTCTCATTAATAAGAGATTTATTAAAATATTTTTAAATTGTTTTTACCCTTTCGGTGTTTTTTTCTGCCCGTTGTTTTTCTGCCAAGAATTTGTTAATAATTTTTAAAGAGTTTATGGGACGGATGGATGATTGTTTGATTTTTTTGGTTAGGGGCTGTGAATCAACTCAACAATAAAACATTCGCCTTCAAGCCTATTCATTCGTGTACTCAGAAAAATGCAATACAAGGTTTATTATTGTTTTGGCCTACAAAATTGGCAAATTCTGCGTAGGTACTACTTGACTCGTAATGTAATTTTGAAGATTTATAAGAAACGACATTAAGAAGATCTTTCTGTCCTGTATAATGTGTATCAGAAACTTTGCGGTAAAAGAAGAAAAACCTACAAAGTTACACCTGTGACTTACAGTATTGTTACAAAGTCTTGAGGTCGCCTTTTTGTGGTTTATATTATCATTTACCTAACCAGCTACAGTTTAATGGACCGTAATAAATTTTAAAACTTTATAACACAATAATTATATTATTATGGAGCACCTTCTTTAAATATATGTCACTGGTAAATCTTTTTTAATGTTTGTCACAATTCAATGAATATTGATTTAGGCTTTATATACTACGATGTATTATTATCGTGAAACTGTGAAACTTAATTCCTTTCGTTTTCAGAAATGGACACAGCGCTAATAGTCGCGCTAATGATAGCTAACCAATTCATATCAGACTGAAGTTGTATGTGCGATTTGATTTGGCCGGTTTTGAGCCATTCATATTACCGAAAATTTGTTAGGTACAAAATCAGTACATTATAAAGGAACCATACCTATCTAAAGTCATAAGTCATAACAAATATTGCAGTAAACTACGCCTAGTGACCTCCTACTGTCTTATATGTAGCAAAGTCACGGAATAGATGCATTTTGCGAGGACCCGGCCGATCGAAGAAGAGACACGTGTAAGAAACGATCACATTTTCACCGAAAACGATAACCGCGAACTGTGAACGCAAACGCAATTAGTAAGTAGGTACTTTGCAGCGATAAGTACACCATAAGCCATTTAACGAACAAAATGTTATATCACTTCTATGTTATTGTCTTAAAAGTTAAATCCGTTTAGTTCAAAGGCCACAGTTTAAGATAAAACTTTGTGATTAGATCTCTTCCTCTATTTCTGTGAGTGTGGTCGGTTTTACACATGTTTTCGGTCTACTGGGGCTTGAAATAATATCAGTTTTTTTATTGTAGTTCTGAATAGATATTTTTGTAATGACAGTCGTGGTGGCCCGGAGGTTAAGACGCCCACTTCTCATGCATGAGGGTGCGGGTTCGAAACCTACCAACGGCAAGTACCAATGTGACTTTTTCCGAGTTATATGTACTTTCTAAGATTATTTAGACACCACTGACAAACGGTGAAGGAAAAACATCGTGAGGAAACCTGGACTTATAATTTCTAAGTATAAGTTTGAAATCGCCAACCCGCATTGAGCAAGCGTGGTGATTAACGCTCTAACCTTCTCCGTGTGAGAAGAGGCTTTGCTCAGCAGTGGGCATTTATAGGCTGTTGATGATGATGATGATGATGATTTTTGTAATGATTGTATTCACTATATAAAACTCAGAAGACGTCATCTAAAATATAATAGGCCATAAAGTTATAAAAGATTTATTACTTCGACATTTTTGTTGCCTCTTCTAATTATATTTTCAATCTCGGTCAAATAAAACTACTTCATATACTCGGATTACAATAAGTACACACTTCACAGATCTGAGTACAATTTAGGCTGCGTATTTAATTTCTTTAAAAGATAAAAAGACTACTGAACAGATGTTCTGTAGTTCTACTCGGTACTCAAATGTACGAACAGACGAAAATACTCCTTAACAATTTCATGAGACGTATAGAATAACAGATGTTTAACGTTTCTCTGATGTTCGAGTCTTCTGTGATAACGCCGACTGCTGACGGCACGATATGGATAGATTACTTTGTGAATAATCTAGCGTAGACCCTCTACCTGATGCTCTATCGAGTTCCCAGAAAGGTACAGTAGCTATCTACGCAAAATTGGGATCACAACTAAATTTTTTTGGCTTCAACCATATTTCTACTGAAATTTCTGATTAATTTTTTGTTGAGATATTTAATATTTTGTGGAAAATCCATAAAATATTTTGTGTAAATGTGAATGTTTTGTAGAACGATATACTTGATCAAAGAGCTATCAAACGCCGTGTGCCTGTTAATTGAAAGCCAATTTGACGATAAACTGACCCCGTGACGCAATGAGCTAATCGGTTACTGATTACAGATTCAATAGGATTACGGACAGCAATTAGATAGTGATATCACATTGTCCCAACTTTACCTAAACCGAAAGGGCAATGACATCTTAAAAGACTCGGGCCCATTACCTCACTCAATGCAAAGGACAGTTAGCTTAACCCTCATTGGTTAGTTCACTAAGTAACTTCGATCCTTAGTAACACATCTAATAAAAAATTCAATTCAATTAGGGTTTGGAGATCAAGTATCGGAAAGTAAGTGAAAATGTCAACTTGGAAAAACAAGTGTGGTCCCCGAAGGACAACAGTGCACAAACAGAGTGGTTAGAAAATCATTTTCAATGTATTGTCTGAAGATAGTAATCTGGCTAAAATATGGGTTAGATAGAAATAAGTTCTAGCGTTCTAACATTCAGAAACAGATTGAAGTTGTAAGTGACAGTTGTAGCTAACAGTGTTGTAATTTGTAATAATAATAATAATAATAAGCCCCCTAAAAGCCTACCTTACGTCCTGGTTGAACATCTAACCACGTGGGGGGCGGACACGTATACAATTGAAACTTATACGGCTAACAAGGTAAAGGTAACCCATCAATATGGAGACAAGAAATAGAAGATTACGTTTAGGGCCGCTGCCCGAGGATCGTCGGGGCACGTCTGTAGCTGGTGTCAGGCGTGACAGCATGCTAGCCAGTGACTCCCGGCTGGACGGCTGGGCGGGAGTCGGGGACGCGGGGGGTAGGGGAATGTCCTCAAGGACTACAGCCGAGCTTTCAGGTAGCAATAGTAGTAGAGCAACCACTCCAGCTGAGGATGTTTCGCAGGAGGCACTTGCCACTCAACCTGCGACCACCAAAGCTGGCAAACCCAGAGTGCGCATGAAATGGAGCGAAGAAATAAACCTATTTATCATGCGCACATATTATTATGTTACCAAACTAGAAGCAGATAGAACTATGTATTGCAAAAAACTTCACGACCGTTTTTCCTCGAAATACCCAGAATTAAACGTTTCTGCACAAAGAATTGCCGACCAACGAAGAGTAATAGTAAGAAATAAACTTTTATCTGACGAAACAATAGAAACCATTAAAACTGAAATAGCCACTCAGCTTGCTGAAGAAACAAATAGTAACAATCTCAATATATTGAATTCAACAAATCAACCTTATGATGATCAACTGGAATTCACACAAGCTTCAACAACTTCATTACATACAACATCAGACCCACCCATCATCTCACATTCTTTACACACATACTCCATCACCTCACATTCTTTACACACGCAATCCCACGCATCAACTCAAACAAGGTTACTTCAAAAAGTAGAAGAAATATGTAGTAAAAATAAAGTTCACTCATCACACGAAAGAAACAATATTAGACCGAATGAATTTTTAGACACCTTAAAGCAAAAATTAGCATTAAAATCCCAAAGACTAGCTAGATACGTTAAAGCATTACAGAGAAAGCAAGACAATAAACTATTTTCTAATAACGAGAAAGGTTTCTACAGATCTCTAAGACAAGTTTCTGTTCAACCATTAAATGATTTACCTACACAGAGCGACCTTACAAACTACTGGTCTCAAATATGGGAAAACAAGGGAGACCATAACGAACAAGCTTATTGGATAAGTGATGAAGAAAATAGGGTAAGCGATATAGAGCCGATGAAATTTAATGACATAACAACAGAGGACATAGGATATATTACAAAAAAAATGAAAAACTGGAAAGCGGCGGGAATAGATAGTGTGCACAACTTCTGGTACAAAAAATTTGTCAGTTTACATAGCACAATAGCTAGAATTATCACAGACCTTATTACAGGACAATAAGAACTACCTAAATTTATAACGAAAGGAATTACATACATGTTGCCGAAAAGCGATAACACTACAAATCCATCACAATATCGACCTATAACCTGTTTGCCAACTATATATAAGTTGATAACATCTTGTATTGCATTTAAAATCAATAATCACATCACAACCCACAACATCTTATCCGAAGAACAAAAGGGTTGCAGGCAGAATCATAAGGGATGTAAGGAGCAGCTTACTATCGATGCTACAATTCTTAAACAAGCCCAATTAAATAAACGTAACTTGCACATTGCTTATATAGATTACAGAAAAGCGTTTGATAGTGTGCCCCACTCTTGGCTTATCAAAGTGTTGCAAATTTATAAAATACACCCGAATATTATATCGTTTTTACGAAACGCTATGTTAGACTGGAGAACTGCCCTTCATCTTTCCAACAATAACTCTTCTATAACAACAGATGAAATACCTATTCAAAATGGTATTTTCCAAGGGGACACACTGAGTCCCTTATGGTTCTGTCTGGCCCTTAATCCGCTTTCCTATCTCCTCAACTACTCAAAAGCCGGATACAAATTAACTAATGATACAGCTATAACTCATTTATTATATATGGACGACATAAAAATTTTTGGAAAATCACGAAACGACTTACAATCTCTAATTAATATTACAACAAAGTTTAGTAAAGACATAAGAATGGAGTTTGGATTGGATAAGTGCCGAAGACTACATATACAACAGGGAAAACTAAAAAATAGTGCAACGATAGAGAATACATCTGAACAGAACAACACGTTTGAGGAAATGGGAACTTCTGAAACTTATAAGTACTTAGGCATACATCAATCTAATGTTATAAATCACATACAGATAAAAAACCAACTTATCGGAGAATTTACACGTAGATTAAACCTAATTTGCAATAAACAGTTATATTCTAAAAACCTGATCAAAGCCATCAATACATTCGCCATACCCGTGTTAACTTATACCTTTGGAATCATTAAATGGACAAAAACGGACATTAACAAACTTGAAATAAAAATCCGGACAACCCTTACTAAAAATAATTATTTACACCCTAAGTCTGCAATTGAAAGAATTTCAGTAAAACGCCAAAATGGTGGAAGAGGTCTAGTTGACTTAAAGCTATTGTGGGAACAGCAGATACAATCATTGAGAAAGTTTTTCTATGATAAAACTGACAATAGTAAAATTCATGAAGCAGTCACAAACATAGACAATAATTATACACCTTTAAATTTAAACAACAAAGACTTACATTTCAACTCAGTTAAAGATCACCAAAAAATAAAAATATATAGATGGCGCGCGAAAGAATTACATGGGCGACATATCCATGATCTAGAACAACCGCACATAGACCCTGAAGCTTCCAACAAGTGGCTCAAAATAGGTTCATTATTCCCTGAAACTGAAGGTTTCATGATTGCAATCCAGGACCAAGTAATAAATACAAAAAATTATAGGAAATTTATAATGAAAGACCCTAATACTCAAAATGATAAATGTAGGAAATGCCACCGACAATCTGAAACTATTCAACATATCACTAGTGCTTGTCCAACCCTCACCCAAACTGATTACACACACCGACATAATCAAGTCGGACACATCATCCATCAACAACTTGCCATCAAACACAAACTTTTGCCAGAGCCTGCCGTACCATACTACCAATATACGCCAAAACCTGTACTGGAGAGTCCAAATCACACACTATACTTTGATAGAGAGCTATTTTAACTGATAAAACTATACACAATAACAGACCAGATATTACCTTAATTGATAAAGTTAACAAAATAGTATATATTACCGATATAGCAATCCCAAATACCCACAACTTACAGAAAACAATAACGGAGAAGATACATAAATATACAGAGCTTAAAGAAGAAATACTTAGAATCTGGAAAATGAATAAAGTATATATAGTGCCGCTGGTGCTCTCCAGTACGGGAGTCATCCCTAAAAACTTATCACGGTATCCAACTCCTAGACCTCCATAAAAACACATACACAACCATGCAGAAAGCTGCAATTCTGAACACCTGTCGTATTGTTAGGAAGTTTCTGCAAGACGAGACCACCGAACAAGTACCCCATGAGGTTCACTTGGTTTAGGCCCGTGAACTTCATATTATTACCGAAATTTGTATAATTTCGAGAAAAAGGGAATGCCTCAATAATAATAATATCACCTACTTAATAGACATCGCAGTGCCAAATACCCACAACATACAAAAAACAATTACCGAAAAAATTACGAAATATGCAGAACTCAAAGATGAAGTGGCTAGAATATGGAAGCAAAATAAAGTTTATGTGGTCCCTTTAGTTCTGTCCACCACAGGTATAATACCAAACCATCTTCTCCATAGTCTCAAATTGTTAGATTTAAAAGAAACATTATACATAACTCTCCAAAAAGCTGCAATCCTAAATACCTGTAGAATCGTCAGAAAGTTCATGCAAATAGAAGACAATGAGATCAACCACCAGACTACACCCACAAACACATAACACTACTCACCACACCCTGTATTTACTTGGCTTCGGCCCGTAAATATGGATGAAACTAGCTTGATAGCTAAGAAGAAAGTTTACTTTCCGAAAATAATAATAATATCTTTATTTGCCAGAAACACGGTAGGTACAGTTGTTAAATCATAAAATAGGTCAACATGTTTCGCCGTCATAGCGGCATGCAAATTACTTAAAAACTAATTTTCTTAACAGCTAATATGTTATACAGTTATAAACTTTACTTTTGACATATCACCCAAACACAATACACCATTTAATAACAGATGCCTATAAGACTAAATAACAAACAATAAATAAATCTTTTATCTTAGGCTACTACAGAATAGGAACATGAGGAACCTTTTAAATGGACTAGCTTATTTAGGCTTATATCTAGAAGCTAAATGTATACTAAAATTTTTGCATTTATAAAAAAATTCGTTAATTGAATAAAAGCATTCATGTAACAACCATTTACGTAACTGATTACAGAATTTTTTAAAGGGAAGTTCTGTTATACACTTTGGCAGTGCATTATATACCAGAGGAGCCATGTAAACACAGTTTTTTCGAAACATTTCTAGTTTAGGAACAGGTATTTCATATGGTAAATGTGTAACCTCTCTTTTATTTCTGTTGTCTTTCGGTTGGAAGAGCATAGGATAAGATCTCAAGAACTTAGCAACTTCGTAGATGTATATGCAGGGCACCGTTAAAAGACCCTGTGACTTGAAAACAGGCCTACAGGATTCGGACCATTGCATGTTAAAAATTGTCCGAATGCATTTTTTTTGAGCAATGAAAATTCTTTCTATATCGGAAGAGTTTCCCCACACCACAATACCATATCGGATTACAGAGCAGATGTAGGCGTGATACACCATCAAGGAAGTATGTTGGGATGTAGCATCTTTTACTTTACGTAATGCAAATACGAATTGGTTAATTTTTTTACAAATGTTATTAATGTGGTTCTTCCAAGTGAAGCACTCATCTAACGTAACTCCAAGAAATTTTGATGAATTGACCTGATTAATTATACTATTATTATATACTACATTAAAGCGTATAGGTTTGCTTTGGCATGTCTTAAAATGCAGTAAGTTAGTTTTAGAAATATTTATTTTTAGTTTATTAACATCTAGCCATTGTATTACGTCATTCAAAGTTTGATTAATTTCCATATCAAAGTTTTGAGGATTATTACATTTAATGATTATTGTTGTGTCGTCAGCAAATAGGACACATTGATGCTTTATTGAACTTGGTAGGTCATTAATGTAGAGTAGAAACAGTAAAGGTCCTAAAATGCTGCCTTGCGGAACACCACAGTCGTTGGTATCCGGATTAGAATCAAAGTATTCCAGGCTGTTAGTTAATTGATTGAATTTGGTTATTCTAGTAATCTGTTTTCGGTTACATAGATATGACTGAAACCAATCCTTGGCTGGGCCCCTGACACCATACTTTTCCATTTTTTCTATGAGTCTATCATGGTTAACTAAATCAAAGGCCTTACTTAGATCCAGAAATAAAGCACATGTAGGTATTTTTTCATTAATATTGCTGATTATTGTTTTAATTAATGTGTAGATTGCTAGTGTAGTTGACTTGTTCTGCCTAAATCCGTACTGTTGACTAACTAGTATATTATATCTATCTAAAAATTTTAGGACACGGCTATACATAACTTTCTCGAATATTTTCGAGATTACTGGAGTCAGTGCAATAGGTCTGTAGTTATCCAAGTTTAATTTTGATCCCTTTTTAAACAATGGTTTGATTAATGCTTTTTTTAGCCTTTCTGGAAAACATCCTTGTTGTAGAGATAAATTAATAATATGAGCTAAAGGCGAAGAAATATATTTAGATACAGATTTAAGAAGTTCTGTAGTTATATTGTCATACCCTGCTGACTTTGAATTTTTCAATGACATTATGATACGACAGACTTCTAATGCATTCGTAGGTTGAAGGAATATACTATTATTTTGAATATCAATGTTATGCATATAATTTTGGCTATCAAAAGAAGTTGGGGAATGATTCTTTGCTACCTCAATGAAAAATTTATTAAACCTAATTGCGATGTCAGATCCTGAAGTCAATGTTGTCGTTGTTGTCAATGCAATTATCAACGATTTTATTAATATATTCTCTAACTGTCTCGTTCCCCATATTGCGTCTTACTACATCCCATGTGGCTTTAACTTTATTTTGAGAGTTAGTGATATGTATATTGTGGTATCCATGTTCTTCTACGCAACATAATTTGCAGTTTGTCTTCATTAGCAGCAGCCCATTTCTGTAGACTGCTGAATATCAACCTTTCCAATAATAAGCCGTTTTGTTTTAAGGGGTCTCCTGCGCTTCGAGCCGGAGCCCCGGTAACCCGTTAGGTTCTCCGCGACTCCGAATCGGCAACAGCCCTTTTGGGCCCAATCCGTGGTGGGCTGATGGCTCTTTCAGGCGCGCGCGGATCGCGCCGCGCCGTACGCTCGGGTAATAATACGCCATGGATCGTGATCTTGTCGTAATTTAATTTATTTTGTAATTTGCAATGGCTACGTAAATCTTGTTGATACTGACATGAATGAGACAAAGTTCTTTTTAGTCCCAAGACGAAGTAATAGGACGAAGGAAAATAATACGATGATAAAAACCATTCGTCACTAGGTAATAGGTATGGTATAGGTAATACCTCTATATCTAAAGTATATAGCACAAAATACCCCAGACCATTCCATCGACAATCTTACTACAGCTATGTAAATAATTCCGGTCATTCGGACCACAAAATTAGAAAATGGGACATTCCGATAATATTGGATGGCCTTAAACGAATTCAGTTGTAAAAGACGATTTATTTGGGTGTAAAGGAATTGAATAAAATATGTGTAGGCAATTCATTACACAATGGTTCGATTCAGACGAATTGCGACGGTATTTTATGTGTTACTTTATGTAGATAGCCAGTGATTTACTAAAGAAAAGGGAAAGAGACGCCAGCCAAAGGTCGATGTATCGGGAATCCAGAAGGGGCCGCTGCCACCAAATTCCGTAATGAAATCGACCACGTAATGGTGAACCTTTTGTTCTGCATTTTAATCACGCCACAATTGTTTCAGTGAACGGATCCGTTCAACTTACATCTGTCCCTATCTTCGGTGACGTAATAAAATTTACCCTCAACTCGTGTTCTTCCCAATTACATTTTTCAACCTCTTCGTTTATACCAATTAAACGTGACTGATTTTAATTGTACGGAAACAAGTACCGCGTACCTACTATGTCATTGTACCAAATAAAGATTTTTCAGGTGTATACTCACTACGTATTTCCTACTAAACTAAACAATGAAAGCAATCATTCGAAATACATTTCAAATTATAAATGTCGCAACCGTTATTGCATCCGCTGAAGATTTATACCCTTAATTAAACTGTCACAAGCTGGACTAAAAATGAATTATCTAAATTATCAACAAAACAATAGATAAAAACAACACAATGATACCTACAAACATCCATAGAAACTGAAAGCAGAAGTCCTTCAAAAAGTTTTCCAGTTCTTGAAACTCGCACAAAAACGCGGTAAACTTTAATCACTTGATAGTCCGCAGTGTTTATGAATTAATTTCATTACAACTTCCATCGGGAGACGCGTCTAATTAACTAGGTCCATGGGCTTATTTGTTCGACTGAGTTTTGACAGACGAGTGACGTAAATTTTATTAAGGGGGTAGTGGAGTAGCGACGGGTGCGCGACGCGTTCCGTGCGGTCGCTCGCCCCCATGGCACTGGCTGGCTGGCGTGCCGCCGCGCTCGGTCGCAGCGACCGGCGGCGCGCGTCGCTCCCGCCAGCGCGCGCGCCCGCCCAGCCCGCTGCAAACTCCGATTTCCGTAGCGGGCTAAGCCGAAGCTTTCCTAGATTGTGTGGCCTTAGTGAACATTAATTACACCCAACTTAGTCTGATTAAACCTTGAGGAATTATCCGGATTGACAAAATTAACTTTTAACTTAGATTTATGTCGTTTTGTTCAACAACGCTAGGTCGCAGGGGCGTCGCAAAACTTTCGTAATCCTTATAGGCAATATTGTTATTATCATGAATTTATACGTCTCCACAATAATTTTCTTGCGATAACTAAACTTTGCTAATACTACTTACCTCTAAGTACATGTAAATACTTTAAATCTAATCTTGTTAGGTAATGATTACATACGCACGAGATCCACTCTATAACAAGGTGCTGCTCTATTCATTTGTTTAGGAAATTGCTTCCTTTAATTAATACAAAGCAAATATGTCTTTAAATAGTATTGTGCATATAGAATATTTATTAATTACAATTCCTAAATTAAACTTTACTGAATTACAATTTAATCACAGCCCGTTTACCTATTCCCACAATAAAATTGAAAAGCGTATTGAAAAGGTAATAACGTTAATTACAATTTCATTAGTTCAGCAAGATCGAGCGGGTGAGTCGTGAAGATTAATTACAAAACAACTTTACTGGGGAATATCCTCTAAGAATGTTGATCAAAACAAAATTTGTTAACGCTGCGAGCACGTCGGGGCGGCAACTATTAAATTAACAATGCCCAACGGAATAATTATGAGGGCCAAATAGGGTACTTACTGTGAACATTGCAAAAGTATTTGTGAACCAAATAGAAGAAGTTCTTGTAAAGTAGGTAATAATAAATTCTGAGGCAGTAATCGTCATCAATCTCCGAAGCGGGTGAAGTGCTCCACATTTTGATTCGCAACGCACATGGTGTGATTGTGACGTAATTCCGAGCTCTCAGCACCGTTGTTAGGAACAGCTGCACACTACCTGACGGATCGCGAACTTGACCAATTAAAACTTTCACAATACTAGCACGTATTATTTAGAGCCGATAAATAATTTTCATTTTAGTATTGCTCAATATTCCTTCGTTGGGTATAATAAATAACTTAAACGAGACCATAATATTAGCGTTCCAATGGTAATTAATTTATGACCTTACCCTAACTGTAATTTAAGGCCAATTTTAATAGTTATTAAACGTATTTTCCAATCCTGGTTTTCGAATAACACAAAGGATATAACGGCGTAAATACAATGATAATTAGAGGTACATTACCATCAAAAGAACATTATGAAAGGAAAACGTAACATTTATTCGGATATTAATATGAAGTAAATAAAATAATATTTCCTCGTAGACAGCCGTAATAATAAGTTTTGGCAGAAGATGTGACTATCGCCATATTTCTTGAGAAGTACACGACCACGTTTATAATTATTGTGTTGCCTAATTGATGGTATATTTTTTTACATTTCTTTTCTTCTTGTTTTATTTACTGTTTTAGTTTTTGTTAATTTTAAGTTGTATATTATTATTGTACTGTGTGTATGTATAGTATTACGCTTTTTTAATTTCCGTTACATTAAATGATTTAAGAAATAACAATCAAAATTACAGAACAATATGTAGATGTCCCTGTGGACCATTGTTAGCACATGTTACAGAATGAGTTATTATTTTCCGACACGCATTATTTATGGTTGTCCCAATCCCAATACAATTTTTTCACTGACCACCGCGTACATAGGTAAACGTAAACTGCTCTCCATTGTATGCGGAAACAGGTTGAGTTATATACGAAGACATACCACCGGTACAATAATAATATCACAATATCACAGATATACCGACGTTGATATATTTAAATTTAATTTAAAAACTATAAATTCCTACGTGACTATTGTTCAAACTTGTTCGAAATATGTATTTCGAGCTATAATGGTTTTAATTAAGTGTCAACGAACTCAAGAAAATTAAGTTCTATGCGTACAATCACATCGATTGTAAAGTGAATCGCGTAGTTCAATGAACACTTTATTTAAAGCATTCGAATGAAAGAGCTCACGGAGTAGGTTCACATTAAACATGTTTATGATTTAGTCGGCTCCTGTGTTTATAATAAAGCTGAGATTAATGGCGCGAGAACGGCTGACGCACCCGGCCGCGGCCGCGTCCTGTCCTACATCCTCGTTAGATTTTTTATATACACATTCGTCCTTTTAATCAGAAGCCGACCGCACACGCCTCACGCGTTTTATTACTTCTCTTTCCAATCTTACAGAGGCGAGCCTATTTGTATATAATCTGTATAAATTATTTATATCGCCCACGTTCAAAACTTCAATACCAAAGGGTTAAGTATCAATAAAGCGTTATAAACAATGCATGTACGGTCTCATGGCTGACCGGCTGCAGCCAATGGAAATATCAAATAAAAGTTGCGGGGCGTTAGAGGAAAAGTTAGGGCGGCGACATCCGTAGCAGCCGCGTAGTGCGGGGTGCGAAACATACTAACTTTGTTATACTAATGCTTGCTAGACAAATAAGGGATTCTTTGTTACTCCATCACGCAACCACAAAGTTTGTCGAGTTATTATAGAAACAAAAGGTGGTATCAGCTAACCTGATCCCTTTCTTTAACCCGTGTCATGCACTGCCCCGCGGATATTTACCTATGTAAGTCATGACATGTTTTGTTAGGGAACGTTCTGCTTTTTTCTTCTTTTTTTATTTACTGTTTTAGTTTTTGTTAATTTTAAGTTGTATATTATTATTGTACTGTGTGTATGTATAGTATTACGCTTTTTTAATTTCCGTTACATTAAATGATTTAAGAAATAACAATCAAAATTACAGAACAATATGTAGATGTCCCTGTGGACCATTGTTAGCACATGTTACAGAATGAGTTATTATTTTCCGACACGCATTATTTATGGTTGTCCCAATCCCAATACAATTTTTTCACTGACCACCGCGTACATAGGTAAACGTAAACTGCTCTCCATTGTATGCGGAAACAGGTTGAGTTATATACGAAGACATACCACCGGTACAATAATAATATCACAATATCACAGATATACCAACGTTGATATATTTAAATTTAATTTAAAAACTATAAATTCCTACGTGACTATTGTTCAAACTTGTTCGAAATATGTATTTCGAGCTATAATGGTTTTAATTAAGTGTCAACGAACTCAAGAAAATTAAGTTCTATGCGTACAATCACATCGATTGTAAAGTGAATCGCGTAGTTCAATGAACACTTTATTTAAAGCATTCGAATGAAAGAGCTCACGGAGTAGGTTCACATTAAACATGTTTATGATTTAGTCGGCTCCTGTGTTTATAATAAAGCTGAGATTAATGGCGCGAGAACGGCTGACGCACCCGGCCGCGGCCGCGCCTGTCCTACATCCTCGTTAGATTTTTTATATACACATTCGTCCTTTTAATCAGAAGCCGACCGCACACGCCTCACGCGTTTTATTACTTCTCTTTCCAATCTTACAGAGGCGAGCCTATTTGTATATAATCTGTATAAATTATTTATATCGCCCACGTTCAAAACTTCAATACCAAAGGGTTAAGTATCAATAAAGCGTTATAAACAATGCATGTACGGTCTCATGGCTGACCGGCTGCAGCCAATGGAAATATCAAATAAAAGTTGCGGGGCGTTAGAGGAAAAGTTAGGGCGGCGACATCCGTAGCAGCCGCGTAGTGCGGGGTGCGAAACATACTAACTTTGTTATACTAATGCTTGCTAGACAAATAAGGGATTCTTTGTTACTCCATCACGCAACCACAAAGTTTGTCGAGTTATTATAGAAACAAAAGGTGGTATCAGCTAACCTGATCCCTTTCTTTAACCCGTGTCATGCACTGCCCCGCGGATATTTACCTATGTAAGTCATGACATGTTTTGTTAGGGAACGTTCTGCTTTCCATACATGTAATTATTTAGAACAGCATAAAATGTAAAAACTTTCTTGCTGTGGTAGCTAAAATAACAATGAGATTAATTTAAAAGCCATTTGCTGTAAAATTTCGATTTTAGCGAATAACAATGTACGTCAATATTCCAAAACGAATTGATCGACGTGCTAGCTAAAATACACATTGTATTTATTCGTAATATCTCGTTTTAAAGTTATTTCAATAAAAGCTAGCTATTTGTGCATGAGTAGGCAAAGGTATTTTTCAATATTAGACTCTTGAATCGTAGTTCGAAGCGTAAATATTTTCATACAAGATTCTGCCACACAATTTTCCCAAGCGGGCAATTCTATAAAGCGCAGGTACATTTTATAAACCAGGCGGCGTTGCACACTTGCTTTTTATAAGATAACAACTTTTATTTCGATTACTAAATATATTTTATACAAGCAAATTTATGACTTAAATGTACTAATGAAGGTTTAATTTATGTTAGTAATTAAATGTATAATAATATTAACTTTTGTATCTAATAAAAGACTTTCGTAGTAGAAATGTTTATCATGGATCAGCTGTAAAAATACTAATAAATCACATTCTGAGGTAATTGATAAACGACATCGCTTTATGAACCCTTCTTGGTATTATTTTGGGAAGCCATTACTTAACACCAGCGTGGGAGGGTTAATAGGTGAATACTTGTAGTTTCTCTCACATTATACCGCAGTGATTGAGTACAAGATTTATCACAATCGCTCACTTGTTCAGTCTACAGAAAAAATACCTTTACTGTTTACGAAATAAAGATTAAATTGAGTATTTCTGACTGGCGAGAATAATATTTTATAGTGATAATGATAGTGACAGCATGATAAAGGGAATTTACGCTTCGTGTAAACAAGGTATTAAAATATATTTATGACTTCAACAGTTCTGTTAACGTGCATTTATCGTGAGTAAACGGTCAAAGTGATTGGTATGGGTCACGACCTCGGGTCTAGTTATTTTAGAATTATTAAATCATGCTACCTACACTGATACGATGCACGTAATTCCTAAAAAAAATTATAGTACTTTGTTCAATGTAGGAATCGCTTTTGCGAATAGACCAACAAAGCAATTCACACTTAAGTACGTCATATCTACATTACAGCAAATGGAGCTAGTTATCTAACGCATTAACCAAACTAACTCGCAGTTCATCTTCTCGAAATCGTGAAAGTTTCATTTCATATGACATCCAGACCAACTGTGAAAACGTTTGGGTACAAAGAGGAGCTCGCTCACCTACTCCTTAATCATGCAATCCCGACGTGTGTCGGAAACACAACCGCGCGGGTTACGGCTGCGGGCTCACTACTCACTACAACTACTTCCAACTATTTGTTGAATCTTTTCCATCAAATTATATTACGTCAAAACCTTTTACATCTACGAGCAACTTTACAGCGGCTTGTTAGCTAAACCCACGCTAATACTTACAAAATGAATTCATAAAGCACGCATTGCGAGCGTGTCTAGCTTTCCATTCCACACTTTATCGCCTTTACACGGCACAGCTCGCTAAAAGCCTTATTATATCATGGAAAATGTAATTTAATCTAAAGATTCGTGACCACTAAACGTGCAATATATCTTATTACGTAAATATGAAGCCCTTTCTGTAATATCTGTACTAAAAAAATGTTATTCCAACTTTTACGTCCAATTTAATGAGATCGTTATTCCAATCAGTGTCGTAATATGAGCGTAACGAGTACATAAGATAAATATAATTCACTATAACTCCGAAGATTAATTAACGTGTCTATTATTAGGTACATGTGTTTGTCGAAGCTGTGTTGCTTACGGTGCATGTTTGCAGCGATCTTTCACGGCTTAATTACATGTGAAGTATGATGCATGTTCGGAGTGGCACCTGTGAGGAGCGGGCGGGGCCGGGCGCGCGGCTAGTTTATTTCGAGAACATCCGCCGGCTCCCAGCTGTCCACAACGTTAATATGACGACAGCGCTCTAAACTGTCACTTCTATCCAATCTTCGAAAGTATAAATTAAATGTCAATATCGGGAAAATGAGTTTTGACATTTTTATGCTTAGATGTGTTTGTTAGGGCTCTACGGAAAATAGGAAATGTAATTAAAAATTGTATTAAGGCACTTATTGGGCGAGTATCTAAGTCTATTAAACTGTCAAGATAAATTCTAAAATAGGAGGCTGAGCTTATTAACATGACTCAGGTTGTGATCATTTAGTAAATTATTGAAAGGATTCATAAGCCACGATACGTGAGGATACGAAAAGGGTGCTAAAACAGTCAAATGATGTTCATTTCTATGTTCTGAGCAATATCCGGTGGGTCCTCGCTGTTCATCCAATGGCTATATTTAACTACGGGGCAATCTCCGCTGAATGAAACAAATTAGCATTTTATGATATTATTAAAATGTAACGCTTCTACCACTCGGCCTTAATTATGTGTATAGGTCCATCATAAATATTTACCAGGAGAAGATTCATTGACGATCATAATTATAATGTCTTGTTATAAAGCTCAGTAATCAGTGTTGGGCAAAATTTAGTTAACTAATGATTGACGACTAATGATTGAATGTGTTAGTTATGATTGATGACTAATGATTATTTAGTTTAATCACGAGGTGATGACTAACGATTGATTAGTTTTAATCTTAATCAAATAATCATGATTATTTATTTATGATTGATATTTTTTAATACGAGGTAAGGTAAAATATTTTTTTTGCTTCTTAAAAAAATACTGAATTGGACACAAAACGTTACTGTAGGTTAGGTTAGACTTTAGTGTTTTAGTTTAAAATTCAGTATTTTTTGGTGGTCAGATAAATAGATGCCCTGGTAAAATCTTATGATACGGAGAAATGGTTTTCAGTATAACGGGATTTTTTGTAACACCTTCTATAACTTTAGTAGTTTTTAGGGTCCCGTACCTCATCTGACTGTAATCATGTAATTTATTACTTGTTTTTCGAAAAGTAAATGATGTCATCGTATTGCTTTAACGATTATGAGACTAACTAAATTACACTTGTATTATTTTATTTATTTATTAATCATCTCAGTGTAACTGTATTGAACTTTATAAACACAAATAATATATTTAAGAAAGCTATATAATATAGGGTGTAAAGGATGGCTTACCAAAGTAAAACCATGGACTCAGATCATCATCCTAAGTAACGGACCGAAAGAATTTTTTCTCGGAAAAGAAAAAATTTTGGCCTTTCTATACATTATATTCTATTAGCAGCCGACTTTAATATTTTGTATGCAGAGTCAAAATTTTTTTTCATTTCCGTACCTAATTCCTTCAGTACTTTACTCAAGATAATGGTCTGAGACTTCGGTCAGCTGATCCTTATACCCTGTATGTGTAGTGTACCAACACCTGTGCATCGAGCTTAGTCATACATTCATGATTAGAACTAATGATTGGTGATTTGCGATTAACGAATTTAGTCATGACTAATGATTGTTCTCGTTAGTTATGATTAAATTAGTCATGACTAAATTAATCATGATTAGATCAATCATGATTGATCAATTGATTGAATAAATTAGTTGATTTGCCCAACACTGTCAGTAATAACAATAAAGTTGAGAACATTTATTGAAAATTTTAATTAAATTACAATGTTCCAATGATCTCCGTGCATATTAAGCATAGCTACGTACTTTAAAAATTGATATTTTCTTTTTTCACCTTCTACCTTCGTTGAGAATCCATGCATTACCTACATACCTAGTTGCAGGTTGCACTTACATACTTACCTCTATACATATGACAGTATAAGTCCACATAGGTATATTTATGACAGCCAACACTGGCGGATACCAAAGAAGATTTTCGTCGCTTCCATTTCCAACGTAAATTTAATGTTCCCTTTGTGCACTGGTATTGCACTAAGATATGTAGACGAGCTTGCCACAACACTGCCAACCTTCCAACGCGCTCACGTGTCTAATATTTGGTATTTGTGTTGCAATTGCTTAAATATTAGGTATTTGTGTTTTTACATATTTCATTCTTGAGTACACAAGTAGAGAAGCTAGTATTGAAGGATATGTTCTATGGTTAAGGGCGAATTTTGATACGAATGCACGGTTGACGCCATAGTTGGCTGACCAGCTACTGCGGAACGTGTCGTGACTCGATTCCCGAATGGAAATGTTTCTATCTTAAATCCAATCGGGACGCATAGGTCAACCTGATCTTAATAGAGATAGTAATCTGAGATAGTAGTAATCTTTAAGAAAAAACGCTGCATATGATTAATTTTTTTCTTTTTTTTTACTAAAGAAAAATAATTCGGTGACGTAGTATCACCAGTTTTAGTGGGCGACGCATTGCGTCAGCTTCGTATGCGACGTACTCAAACCTGTGGTTGCCGTATCCGAAACATTTACGGCAGCCTCTGAAACCGATCTTCATTTATTGGGCATAGTTCCAATCCCGGATACCTTACACTTCCCGACACTGATATTATTACAATACAATATGTAGGAAGGAGTTTTTGTTGTTTCATATAAATATTATATCTCTTGCCATACCTATTTGAAAAAGATGTGGTATACCACTGACATTGTGGATTTGAAAAAATCTTGTTTCTTTCACTATAGCTGAGTAGGTTCTAAGTGAACATTCTTTTTACAAGTCTCATGACTAACATGGACTAAAGAGGAATTCAAAAAATAACTATACCTAGTTAATACCTATCTGTATATGATATGTACCTAATGAAAAACGAATCAACCTTATGTCCAAATACTCAAACGTTATTCAATTTCAATTCGCGCTTAAGTATAGTTCCGTTGTTTTTTTTAATAATTTTCTTTTTTAATGACAGCGATGGCACAATATTTAAGTACTACTCAAAATTTTGTAGCCTTACAGTATTCGGGCGTTAATGTAATATTGTTACAATGTCATTCTAATTACAAGAAAATTAATTAAGCGTTCGTGTAATTTGCTAATTAGTATCGTTTGTATGTTAAGTATTCGCGTGGCTGGGTGAGTGTACACAACTCGCTCAGATATCTGCATTTAGATAGACATCTTGTTCCGTTCGCAATGTTCTTGATCGCGATTGGCAAAGCACCACGAAAGACGAGTCTTTATGTACAATCCAACTAGAACACATTACTTTACTCCATCTACATTGTAGGCACTCGATATATGTATATAAAATAGAAAGTAGCTACTTTCCCTCAAATGTAATACAGAACTCGCGAACATTTATATCAAAATGTTCACATCCAATTTGTATCAATTGTTACTGCACCGCCGTTTGACGTCCAGTTCGATCGTTGTAATAAGAATACGAACCTTTTCGTGACGTCCAGTACTATGTGAAGAGAGAAGATAGCTCGACTTAATGTAATATGCCTATCGCGAAGGCAAATTCATATAAAATAATACTTTGTAGGCAAAACGATCGAGAGTCCCTCGAGTGTCGTAAAACTGCTAAGCCTTCGCCTAAATTGAGAAACTTGTTGAAAAATCTCACATGTGGGATACGAACAACGAACGTTCGAGTTATTTTTCAAAATCTAATTGGACCGGAGCAATTGCTTTAAATGTGAGTTGATTAATTAAAATTATAATGTTGAATATAGGTACAGTAGTTTCATTTCTTTTGTGGAAATGAACACGAGGAGAGAGCGTGTATTTTGCAGAGGAAATAAGAAAAAAATGCGAACTGTGCAATATACTGCAGGCAATGTAACTGTAGTAAATTATACGAAGAACAGCGGCCAAGTCGTGGAGAAAAAAGAATAAGAACTATTGACACGTTTTAATTGAGGAATGTAAATCTCGGGAGCAGTTTTTCACGCGTCATTGATGAACATTACATTACTCGAAGAGATCTACACGAATCTCTGATATTTGTGTAGTGAAACACATTTCACTCGTGGAGTTAGTTACGCCCCGTATCCGGCGAAACCCCAAGAAAAGCCTCTAGCCGCCAAATCTCCTGTCTGTTGTCTCTAAAATAGGAAGGAAGGAAACTGCAACATTTGTTGTCGTACCGGTACAAGATAGTGTGGCAGATTTGTTTTATTCCTATTAAATCCATTCCGTTATATTAGAGTTCAAGGCGTAACTTTGATTAATTTAATTGATTTCATTTCAATAACTATACCTTGAAATAACAAAGAAACTAACACATAAGGAATACATTGAAACGTTTGAAGATGACTAGTTGCTTCCATTCCACTAAAATAACTGCACATTAAAGTTTTATCATTACAGATTGAACGAGGGAGCTGAGGTAGGATTTATAGAAATCCCCCAGAGCTCATGAGTAGGGCACGTCCCGCCGATTCCACTGGAATCTGGCGTACTGTAATTCCGCAATAAGACGATCATAAATGTCCAACTTAAATTGAAACAAAGAAAGGATAATGTAAAGCGCTAACGTGTTCTACAAGAAATGGGAGGGGCAACTCGTGATATTCCCCGGAAAGGTCGGACACCTTCCGGCCTACTTTACACAGAACACAAAGAAAAATATATTTACGTAAACTAATGGAGCCCGAAAATTCACAAAGGCAAAAATGAAAAATTAATATTTCAATCTTTTAGTAATTAAGTTTGAAAGTTAACATTTCTTTTCAGTTGTCATTAAACACAAACATAACACGGTGTCTATTTCAGAAAGGGGTAAAGGTGATTTTTGATTTCACCTTCAAATACCAGGAACTGATCATTTTAATTACCAATTTCAATAATATTTGTACGTCACGTCAATCTATTACTAGGACAAAAGCATATTAGGAGTGTAGCGCTACCAACCATTATATCAGATACAGTGTTCATTAAAAGTAGTTTTATTTTGAAGTTCAAAAATAGCTATCCTATTCATGATCGAATGACGCAATGAGCAATAGGAAATGTTAATTGAAATGGCCCCACATTCATTTGCTGCAGCTCAGAGCTGTGACTGCAATCTGCGAGCGAGGGAGGCGTGTAGTTATTAATTAGATTTCTAGACTCCCCACAATGCATGCTCGACCTAAACTAACAATAACTTCTCAATTAGATCACAATCGATATAAACTTCGAAGCCTCGGGTCATAAACAAGTTATAATAAATGATCCATTCAAACTCCGGCCTAACCATTCAGTTTTACATTCGTAAACAATTTGTAATACTTAATGTTGACATTTGTACAGTCGAGAGATTCACTTTGTGAGATAATGCGACGCGTTGTACATTATCTCAGTTTAGCGGGCACATTTATCAGGATGTGGTCACATTACACTAACGAAAAAATATACGGATTATATACCTTAACGAAAATATTGCTGGATTTACGATATGGCTTCCACCACGGCGTGACAGAAATAGAAAATATCTGATAGAACCGGCTGCACACAACATACATCATGCGATGACAGGGACATGACAAACCGGTAACAAACATTCTACAGAAAACATTGCACGGAAAATGCGCTAACTTTTCTCTGTCCATCTATCAAATTAGGTTGATATTGCGGATAAACAACTCAAACAAATTAAAATTACCCGTCAAGTCGATTCGGTGAAAATGTTCAGAATTAAATAGTTTCTTTTTTTCTTGACGGTTCTGTTTCTAACGCCAGTCTTTGTTACGTCTTACCGGGGGCGTCTAACTTCAAATTAACTATTATAGAATATTTATTATGATAAACGTCACTACTTTTATTTAAAATAATCTTGTTACGATGCGTACTTAATCAAAGTCAAAGTCAAAGCATTTATTTCAAATAATTCTTAATTAGGCAATTTTAAAACGTCAAAAATCGAAGTCCGTCTGTCTGTCAGGCAGAAGCTAGGTGCTTATCAACGTTTAATTACATTTTATGATAAAAATTACTATCTATATACTCTTTTCTCAGTGAATTTTACCATGAAATACTATGGACCACTGGTAATTTAACAGTTATGGATTTGAACAATTTATTTATAAGTGCGACTCTCATTTTTATTTCTTTTTAGTTACAACATTTATGAGTTTATGCACTTTTGTTTCATACAATTATCTATGTTATAGCATAAAAAACAAATCAGTGAAAATGTTAATATACCTCTTTGAGAAATGTAAAGTGAATATAAAATTACAGGTGATCATTACAACATATACATATTTTAATCAGCTTTGTGTTTGTACGTAAACATAATAATTATAAAATAACAACTTAATGAAACGCCGACTTAATAATCCATAGACTGCCTGCTAGATATCATATCTCAAACATTAATTAATAAGTGAAACTTTATAAGTTCTAAATATATTCAAACATTTTAGATAGACTTTCGTATTCTATATTTGAATACCTTGTTACAAAATGAGTTGTAACATATCTCGCAAAATGGATGTTACATTGTTATATGTCTATTTTAACTTTCTTTGCAAGGAATAAAAGGCACGATGCTATGTGCAAAAATGTTGTGCAGCGATAATTTGGGCTTAGCTGAGCACTTAAGGATAGGGGAGCCTAGAGTGCCTGCGTTTGTGCATATGAGATTGCTGTCTGAAAACGCACTCTTAGAACAAAAGAAAATTCTATATGCGTAGATTCTGGGCTCGCTGCCATCGCAGCGGTAAGTCCCCTCTTTGAGGAGTGGCTTGAGAGACGCTACGGCGTCCTCACCTACCGCCTGACGCAGGTCCTCACCGGACATGGGAGTTTCGGGAGGTACCTGTGTCTGATGGGGCGGGAGGAAACGCCCGGGTGTCATCACTGCGAGGACCGCCCTGAGGACACGGTGGAACACACGGTGGGAGAATGCCCTGCGTGGGCTGAGCACCGCCGTGTCCTCAGGGAAGTGATCGGCGATGGCGACCTCTCGCGTCCGGGCCTAGTACAGGCCATGATGCGGAGCGAGGGGGATTGGGATGCCGTCTCCTCCTTTTGCGAAGCAGTCATGCTAGCTAAGGAGGAGGCGGGACGCGTGAGGCAGCGAAGCGCTGCCTCCTCGCAACCCAGCCATCGCGAAGGACACACCGGGCGTCGGGGATCGCGGGACGATCTCCGGCCACCGTAAGCGCGGGCCTGCGGACGGCGAGCATGGGTGGCTCCCCGTCCGACCAGAAACAGACCCGAGCGTACGGCGCGTCGCGTTCCGCGCGCGCCTCAAAGAGCCATCAGACCACCACAGATGGGGCCCAATACGGCCGATGCCGATTCGGAGTCGCGGAGAACCTAACGGGTAACCGGGGCTCCGGCTCGACGTGCAGGAGAAGGAACGGGGTGGTTTTTAGTCAGTAAGAGTCTGACACTCCCTCCCGCCTCACCCAGGCGGGAGAAGTCATTCGATGATTTTCCCCCCTTAAAAAAAAAAAAAAAAAAATATGCGTAGATTCATTCCGCCAGGTGGCGCTGCTAAGTAAACACCAATCGAGTTACGCTCTCAGTATAAACACAAAAATAAAATATTTTAAAGTGAAAATTTAAGTAAATAATAATGAAGAACTGTGATTAATGACTTGATACATATGTGCTATTGTTATCTTGCCTCTACATACCATATTAGGCAAATAAATGACGAGTAAAAACTATAAGTGCTAAATGTCTATAAACATTGTGAATGAACGAGTGAGTGCTTAGAAGTACTAAAATTTATCAGTGCAACACTATAACTATATAATTATACTACCCAGTGCTATAATCTACACGATAATAGTAAAACAATATAATCAGAAACCGTTGTGGAAAGATAATTTAAAATCAGTGACAATTATAGAAGTGAAGTGCCACCTGTATTCATAGTAAAGAACTAATAACAGCGATTTGTCGATAAAAGAGATGGGAAAAAGTAAAATATAGGAGGTACTTTGTAATTTTAAGACATTTGGAATGAACGGATCTGTTATTTCGTCACTCATGTAGATGTTCAGATGGCTCATTTAAGTTGACAACCTATCCACGCATGACAAGTATCGAGTTCGTATCCAGCTGACTACACTAAATATTTTTGCTCATTGAATTGTTTGCTACAATTTTTCTCGCATGTTTGCGTTTTTTATGGCTTTATTTGCTTTAGTTTTGATAAATTAGCATAGTCCTACCTTTTTAATTGCTTGCTAATAATGGAGAACGTAACGAGGCGTAAACAACGACCCTTGACAGGCTCGCTAGAAAATCTTTCTAGCTTATCGAGTACGACGTTATTTGATGCTACTATGACCAGTTTACCAAGTACATCATTAAACGATAGTCAGACCGTAATCGACCTCAATGATACAATAAAGAAACTTACATTAGAGCTGCAAAGTGCGCATCAGGAAATAGAAAATTTAAATTGTGAAAATCAGCAGTTAAAATCTGATTTGGAAAAATCTCAGAGAGTTATAGAAACTTATAAAAAACTTCAGTTCTCCGAAATCAAGAGCCAAACGCCTATATCAGTACGGAAATATAAGAAACGAAAAACAAATGATGTTTCTACTCCTCTCAAAGTCAATACTCCTGTGTTTGGTTTGAATACACCACATACTGATAAGCATTGTGTTGATCTGAGAGGGTGTCTACGGAACGCTCCATCTACCGAATCAGTATATATAACACCGACAACTGACTTAAGTAAAAAAATGGATCTGACTACCGAAAATCTAACGATAGTACCAAAACCCAAAGGTAAGGATAGTACTCAGTGCAAACAGACTAAGAAAAAGGTTGTTATTCTTGGAGATCAACAGGTTTGGAAAATACGGGAAACACTGCAAAAATTAATTGGTCCTGAGTATATAGTGACTAGTTTTTGGAAAGCAGGAGCGCGAATGAAGGAAGTTATTAATTCTCAGAATGAAATTGTTCCAAACCTCACAATGAATGATTACGTCGTTATTATTGGAGGTACCAATGACTGTAACCCACGTGAATTTAAATATGGTGTCGAAAAATGGTTCAAAACTGTAGCAAACACTAATATAATTGTAACTGAAATTCCGTTTAACAGATATTTAAATGAAAAAAAATTGAATTATGAATTGAGGTTTATTTGTAGTGCCTTTAAAAATGTGAAATATATAGACATGAACTATATAAGCGCTGTACCTCGCGGAATGTCTTTCGCAGTTAATCTTAGTCGTGCCTTATTAAGGCAAGTTCTTAATTTGGATAATGCTCGTAAATACTTTGAATACCAACAACAATTACGCATTCTTCGGGAAACAAGGAATCATAAATGTACCCAAACGGACACCTTACTAAACCTTGATATTGAAGTCGCAACGTCAGAGGCAACTTCCAAATCTCCAGACAATCTTTTTTGAGTGTCAGTCTATTAACATTTTACATCAGAACATAAACGGATTGTTAAGTAAGTTGGACATTCTGAGTGTTAACTTAGACAATCTACGAGATAAAAAAATTGACGTAGATGTGATTTGTGTGACAGAGCATAATTTAATTAACCATGACATATCATTATTCAATATGCAATCCTTTACCATAGGTTCAATTATGTGTAGGAAGAATAGGCGTGGTGGGTCCTGTATTCTAATTAGACGTGGATTTAAATTCAAAACTATTGATGACATTGCAAAACACACAATAGTAAATGTCATTGAGTGCAGTGCTATAGAACTATTGAATCAGAATCTAGTTATAATATGTATATATAGACCACCTAAAACGAATCGAGAGGATACAGATTTATTTTTTAAGAAACTGAATGATATATTGCGTTGTTTTTCATATAAATCTAGAAAACTTATAGTTTGTGGGGATTTCAATATAGATATTCTCAAAAATAATAGAATCTCGGCTACTTATAAGCACATACTTGCAGAATTTAACTTGAAACTAGCTGTAACGACTCCCACTCGATTAATTAGTGATACGTGTATTGATCATTTCATACATAATGTTAATGGATGCAAATCTGATGTATTTGATTTAGGCCTGTCAGATCATTCAGCTCAATTATTGATTTGCCCCGTTAAATATAACCTTAAAATGATGTACTGGTATGTCGAAAGAAGAGACTATTGTCAAGAAAGTATTATAAAATTTAAAAATTACCTACGCTCTCTAACATTTAATGATGTTTACGAAGAACTGGACCCAGATAATGCTTTCAGCAAGTTTCATGATATTTTCAGTCTTCTTTATAACTTATGCTTTCCCATAGTGAGAACCAAACGATCACTGAACTCTCGACCAAAATGGATCAGTAAAGGGATAAAAAACTGTTCTAAAAGAAAACGTGATTTGCTATGGATATACAGGAAAACAAAGAGTCAAAATGATAAGGTTACTTTAAAATTATACTCACAACGATTAAATCGAATCATTAAACAGACACAAAAGGCACAAAACACTTATTATATTAATACTGCGTTGAATAAATCCAAAGCTACATGGGACGTCATAAACAGAAGTAAGATGACCATACCACGAGATTACATTACTCAAATTAATATTGACGGAAAAATTATAACAAACCCTATTGACATAGCTCATAAATTCAATGACTTCTACGTTGACCAAGTAAAACCTTTAACAGTTAATGCTAATAATACTTTTAAATGTAAAATGACACATAAATACAATAACAATAATAATTCAATATTTATTAATCCTGTTACTCCCTCTGACATACTCAAAACAATCAAATCACTGAAGAATACAAATAGCACAGGTTATGATGGAATCTCAACAAAGATATTAAAGGAGGTTAATGATGTCATAAGTCCGGTTCTATGTCATGTTTACAATCTTTGTCTGTATCACGGTTATTTTCCGAAATTACTAAAAAAAACGATTGTTAAGCCACTATTTAAAAAAAACGACAAAGAAAATATGTCATGTTACAGACCAATTGCACTTATTCCAATATTCTCAAAGGTCTTAGAAAAAATTATTTACAATAATTTTAACAACTTTTTTGAAAAATATAATCTTTTAGCGAACGAACAAATGGGATTCAGGAAAAGCAAAAATATTAACAGAGCAATTTACGAATTCCTAAAAATGGTAACTGTCAGTGTTGATAATAAAACACCTGTTTGTGCCTTATTTATGGACTTAACCAAAGCCTTTGACTATGTTGATCATGACATATTAAAACATAAACTCTATGCCTATGGGATTAGGGGTAATGCTCTAAGTCTTATAACGTCGTATCTAAGTAATAGGAAACAAGCCACTGTGATAAGAAAATTCGATTGTATTACAAAAAAAGAAGTTGAATTTATTTCGGGCTATAGAGAATTGACGTATGGTGTACCCCAGGGAAGTGTCTTAGGGCCGCTCTTATTTCTTTTATATATAAATGACTTTCCAAACGCTATGACTTTTCCAATGATTCTTTTCGCAGACGACAGCACCGCTATATTTTCTAATAAAAAATATACATTACTTGAGGGCGAAGTAAATTCTGCTCTAAATTCTATTGTCAATTGGCTTACATCTAATAATCTTTTAATAAATTTGGAAAAAACTAACCTAATGATATTCAGAAATACAGCTGTACCATCTTCAGATTTACATATCAAATACTTAACAAAGACAATTAGTGAAGTTAAAGTAGCAAAGTTTTTGGGATTAATGGTCGATCACAATTTAAATTGGAAAGCGCATGTAGAAAATGTGTGTGCCAGGTTGAATACGTTCTCATACATGCTATACATGCTTCGTAAAACTGTGGCTGTGCCAACCGCTGTGACTGCCTATCATGCTTACGTATCATCTACGTTAAGATATGGCATAATTTTTTGGGGCAACTCAACCGAATGTGAGGCCGCATTTAAGTGTCAAAAAAAGTGTATACGAGCAATATGCAAACTAAAGGTAACGGATAGTTGTCAGCCATACTTTCGGAAGCTGAAAATTTTAACCCTGCCATGTCTATATATATTCGAAATTGCTGTTTTTGTTAAAAGTAATATGCAGATGTTTGATAAGCTTACTAGTACCAGATATAGAGGCAAAATTAGAAGTATTCCTAGTAAGTCTGCCTTAATGAGTAAGAGTGTTTTTTGCATGTTATCCAAGATATACAACAAGCTGCCATGTTGTATTTCAGAAATTGGGAACCTCAACTTGTTTAAACTGAAATTAAAAGAATTTCTCAATGACAAAGTGTATTATACTGTAAAAGATTATCTTGAGGGGAATCCTTATGGTCAATAATTAATTTAATTTATTTGACATTGCTTGTGTGACATTCTATAATATAATTGACAATTACTTTTTTACATTATATATCTAATTTGACATTAATTTTTTGACTTCAGTGATAAGAATAATGTTACTATCTTTGACATTATTGTATTCTAACAACATTACAAATAATTCAATTCAATGGACCTAATTCTATTATATAATTATTTTTATAACATATCTTTGCATGCCCTGTTAAGGCAAAATATGGAGAAACTATAAACTTTGTTAACACCTTTATATTATGTACCCATGTTTGCAAATGATTAAATGAATATGAATATGAATATGAATATGAATATGAATAGATATGTGGTACTTTTTGAAGAATAGTGGCAACGTACCATTGTTAAATGTATATATTTATAGGCAAGTTTATTTGGGAATTTAAAATAATTATGTTTTTCATTATGTATTACTAAGTCGGTATGATGTTGACGTTTGAGTTCTTTCGGGACTCCTCTATCGACTGCTTTGGGAAGCAATATATCTGTCATACCAATTTTTTATTTAAATTCTTGACTGTACCATAAAGTTCCCTAAATAAATCTGCGATTTACTGACACTATTGTGTGAGAACGACTTTATTGCAACACACCACGTACAAAACCTAGAATATTTTATGAATCACATCTGCCACAGAATTTAGCTGCTAGGTTCTAGAACCTTCACTGTTTTACCAACAATAATTACTTTTTGTATGAACCTTTCAGTCAATAGAGTTCAAATTCCTTTGCACAGTTCTTGTTTGCAGCCGACCAATTGCTTTAGTAAACTTACGTGGCAAGGAGGTAAGTACAAGCATTTGTTATTTCCCTTAACGCAAAGGATTATATCTGGTTCGTTAATAAATTCTAAATAATTTATCGTGCGGATGTTAAGCAAATGATGGGGTGCCTTTACAGGGCCCTTTGGTGATGTGTAACTGTCATGGTGTCTATTAAAAGGGTCAGTACCGTATGTAGATTTGAAGTAGAGGTTCGCATGTATCAAAATATAGACACAGTTGTTATTGTGGTAGTAGTAGTTTTAGTATGATTGTAAACATGAAACTGATTTTGATTCTCAGTGCCTAAATATGTGATTACGTTTTTTATTTTAATTCTCTGTAGCATGATAAATGTTCAGTATAGGCTCGTCAGTGTCAACCACAGACGAATCACATCAAAATATTTGTTTACTTTCTTCAAGTTTTTATCCACTGAACTCTCAGTAGACGACAACAAAAATATTCAAACTACCTACTACATAGTAACAGTTGAAGGCAAACTAAAAAAAAAACAAATAAAAGAGCAGTTGTAGAAAAATATTCCAAGAAATCCCACATCTATCTTAAAAACTTTCATGACTTCGCTCTAGATATATTTTTGTTCCTAAACTTTGTCATACAACACCAGTCCCGTAGGATCGACCATTGGGAGTGATGTAACCAATACCAAATGAACGTAATATATGCTGTATATAAAGTACCTATATACGTGTATGTAGAGTACATAGACATGCTTCAACTATTACCAGAGTTCCTTAGTTCTGATCTCCAATACATCTCAAGGGGGACAGAGGAACTATTGTTTTACAAGAATGAACTGAATACTTTAAATTATATATCGAACTTCTTTGTTAACTAGTCACTAGAAGATGATGACGAGATCTTTACATTATATCCCAAAATGTTTCATTCGACCATCTGCATCATAGTATTAAGTAAATTGGGCTGTTGTATTCCCTGACATCGCTGTGATAACAGACTTGTTATAGGCAATTTCAAAAGCCTGGAGTCGAGGTGGCCCGAAGGTTTAAGGTTCTTCTCATGCATGAGGATGCGGGTTCGAAACCTACCAACGGCAAGTAGGTGTAGTGGTAGATAACCAATGTGATTTTTTTGTGATATGTACTTTAAGATTTAGACACCAATAACAAACGATGAAGGAAAACATCGTGAGGAAACCTGGGCTTATAATTTCTAATTATAAGTTTGAAATCGCCAACCCGCATTGAGCAAGCGTGGTGATTAATGCTCAAACCTTCTCCGTGTGAGAAGAGGCTTTGCTCAGCAATGGGCACTTATAGGCTGTTGATGAGGCAATTTCAATAACGCAATTAAATACTGCTTTCAGCGCCCTATACAAATGTATAAATCCAACAATAAACTGGCATACTTTAATGAAACATTAAATCAATTGCACAGATTCAAAATAAAGTTAATTATTAATTACGTCATCGTACGAAAACGCCAGAAATTTTCACTTGCACGAGTACGTTTAATATGAGACAATGGTGACAACTGAATAATATCGAATTAACACAATCATTTTCAATTAACTTTTAATGGTTTATACATTGGCTTTTGTCGTTCCCTTCCTAGAGTTGAACAAAAGGAGCTTTTAATTTGAACCCAGTTGTTAACGAAAGTCAAATGAAATTATTATTTATGTTAAATGCTGCCGTCAAATGTAAATTGAATGGAGTAACAATAAAATTAGGTTTAAATGGTGTTTACAGCGACCCACCTAGTTAGAGAAATATCATGAATTTTAAATAAGTGCTAGTAAAATGAAGCTAAAAATGTCTGACAAATGTAATAAACATGCCTACTTGAATGGAAGTAACAAAATAAATGTAACTTTATAAAAACTAGACGTCCCCCTGTATCCTGAATGTTTGCCGTCACAATATTTTGTGCTGTGAATTTACTATCTAGTTCGAAACTCATGCCCCTACTTCACAATAGAGTTCATTTTTATCGCAATGTTAGCAAACATTAGCTGCCTTGTTTATTGTTGAAGTTAAAAAAAACATTTGAAAATGTATCACTAAACTTATTCTGTATAGATAACAATGGAGATAACAACCTTTATCAAAGCGAGTGGATTGAGTTGTAAAGTACCTACCTACACCTACGGTAATAATTTTCACGTACCGAATAAAATGAATGAGTATATTGTCATTCAAATATATTTTAGTACTACCTTCTGCTAGGGACTTCGCCCGTTTTCCGTGGCATAAAAGTGACCTATGTGTTACTCCAAACTATAAACTAGATCTACCCCTGTTCTTGTCTCTGTTTGTCTTCGTAATTATAAAATTAACTAAAATCGCGGGTTACTCACGCTGCTCATGAGGAACCATAGAGGGGTTCCCTCTATGGTTCGAAACTAGTAGAGCTTTTCTCAGTATATTCACGTGAGTATCCCGCGATTTTAAATTAATTTAGTATGTCTCACGATAGTTATTATAAAACCATTATAAAATTATTTGGATTTTAGTAGGTATTAAAACCTGCTTGGTTATTTAAGTAATTACGAAACGCTCTTTACCTAATCACATAGGAAAAGAGTGAATTGGTATTGTATACTCCTTTAAGGAATAATGAGAGTACCCTAAACATTGTGTGCTTATGTGTGAGTGATAGTAGCTAAATTTTTTTTATATAATGGGATATGCCGGTAAACGAGCACACGGATCACCTGATGGTAAGCAATCGGCGTCGCCCATGGACACCTGGAATACCAGAGGTGTTACAAGTGTGTTACCGGCCTTTTGGGGATTTTGGGAATTAGGAGTTTGAGGATTGTTGGGGATTCATAGATTAGAGGGATTGGGGAAGGGAGGGGGGGGGGTAATTAGGCCTCCGGTAACTTCAGTCACACGACGAAACATAACGCGAGCGTTGTTTCACGTCGGTTTTTTTTTCTGTTTAATCGTGCCCAAGCATGGCTCTCCCACATTTACACCACACACAATTGTTTTTTGTTACATCGATGTTGCTCCATCTATTCTCGTGATAAAAAAGTTCCTTCCTCGGTAGCTGCGTTTGATTGATTGACTTCCACGCTGCGGTTCGAGAAGTTTGATTTCCGAACCGAACACATATTTGTTAAAACCGCACAGTTTATTCATGTCTGTGTGTAGCAACGTTCCTCGAAAAACCGCTATTAAAAACCACTTTTTGAGTAACACACTTTTATAGACTCTATATTTACTTAATTTTTCAGTTGAAAATCATTTAAAAGAGGTTTCTAATGTTTGCTAGCGATGCTAAGCAAAAAAAAAAAATATATATATATATTGGTTGCGAAAAATATTATTCATGTTTTCGTTTTTACATGACCCAATTTTGGGAAAATAATTTGCTGAAACCGCATTGCTTTTTGGGCAAATAAAGGTTTAATATATGATATTATATTAAACTTTTGCATAGTTTTCCATGTAAGTGTCTGCTTATGATCTTGATAACGTGTATGTAAGCAAGATTTAATTATAACAATATTCCTCGCATATTAAATGTCAGTCGGTCTTTATCATTATAGTTATCAACGCGTACAGCCTTTGTTTTGTTTTAACAGGCACGTTATTAAGCAAGTAGGTATGCCTCAAACGTAGATAATTGTAAGTACAGTCGCTATAGAAATACTTCAGTTCATTTCCACTAATTTTTAATATTAAACTGTCAAACACCGCGAGGACACCGGTGACTGCAACCTATTGTTCTTTAATTGCGTCTATAGTGACGGTACTCAACGAGTTAATTCATAGTTTAAAAAATACTTATACGACTTTTAAGCTCTTCTCTTTCTTGAAATATACACTGTTAATCGCAGTATTTGTAGATCTCACAAAGAGGGCGGGAATCGATGCCCAGCCACCACACCAACCGTGCAGACAAAATATTTAAATATATATAGGTATATAAATTACTGTTGAACTTCTGTGTACAAAAACAAACAAACAAACTCTACGTATACAAATATACGTAAAATATCTCCGAGTAAAATTAAAAGGCTTGCCACGTTAAATTACTACATTAACTACTATGACAAGCTCCACATACTGCGCTGTTTAAACAGAATCCTTTTCAAAGTTCTGACCAGTAATAAATTTAACTCAAATCTAATTCATTTTCAAATTCTGTCAGACGCAAGACAATGGTAGTTGTCAACGGGATCATCGGTGTTTATAAATTAAATTAAAACGAGATTTTATTAAATAAAATAAATATCACATCCATCTGTTTGTTATATGTCAATTTTAGTGATTATATTATGACGGCCCGGGGGTTTAAGACGCCTGCTTCTCATGCATGAGAGTATGAGTTCAAAAAATACCAACGGCAAGTTCCAATGTGACTTTTTCCGAGTTATATGTACTTTCTAACATTATTTAGACCAACGGTGTAAGACAACATCGTGAGGAAACCTGGGATTAAGTTTCTAATTATACATTTGTAATCATCAAACCGCATTGAGCAAGCGTGGTGATTAGTGCTCAAAAACTTCACCGTGTGTGAATAGGCTTTGCTCAGCAGTGGCATTTTTAGGCTATTGATGAGTAAATTACATTTTAGACCTTGTTATAGGCCACTTGTCAAATAACGGACACCAAATTCAAGTTTTGATATCGATTCCTGGATGATTATCGATCGATTCCTAGCAAACATTATTTGTACACCGTTCTTCACAATATCCCCACTATAAATGTATATGTAAACTTTCAGACTATTCTTAGGTGTGTCTATCTATTATTACACTGACTGTACCTACCTATTTATAATTATTTATCAACGTTTCGAGCGTGCCATTAACCAGTACAAACTTATTACATAGATTTTATAAAACGTATGAATAGAGATGGGCGTCAACATACTGAAAATATGAGAGCTGTAAACAGTTAGCCAAGAATAAAGGTACATTTACTTTTTAAAGCTTAAACCCTAATGTGTTTGCTCACTTATATGATATTATCAAAATTCACCGCTTGCCTCCATTTTTGAACTTGTAACCTACGCTATGCGTTCATGAATTACTACTTTAATCTTTTAAAAATGGATGTGAATAATTTTGCCATTACCTACTATACAATTTTAAAAACGTTATGTGACCTTCATACTAAAAAATACTTATAAAATGTAATTTATTGATTGCTTTCATAACGTACGTAATGAAAAATTGTTTATTTCTTATTACATACATACCAACGAGATTCTTTTTCTGCGGTACGTTTCATGCATACCTAATAATTTCACTCGGAATGCGAAAAGCATATTTTAAATTCTGCCGTAGCTCTGCAAAAGTGCAACGAAAACTGTTTATTTTTTACAAGTTTTTATTTCTTTGCTGACATAGCATATTGTCGTTGCTGTGCCTTGCAGTTTTAATGTGAACATTCACACACCTTTTTGAGAAAAACGTCTTGCAACCTTATAAGGATACACGTGTCTGCTAAACCGGTGTTAATCCACACATAGGCGAATCATGTGGCGTCGTTTGATTTCCGCAAGTCGTTTGCTAGATAATAAGGAAACATGGGACCTTGAACTACTTGAATTGATGCTATTATTGTCGCGTAGTTAAGTTTCTAGCGAATTCCATGCTTGTGGATGTGAGAACAATGGTGGAAGACTTGTACGTATTCTAAGAGGATTCCAAACGCAAACGCTATGCATATCATGTAATTGTAAAGCAATACAAAATGCGCTAACAAAATAGATGTCCATGCAGAACAAGTGATTGACAGTCCAATATTGTGTGCATGCATATTTAGTAGCCGTTTCCATTTTGTGAACCACATGACACGTTGATACCGCTCCCCCTTAACATCAAAAAAGCTCCTAATAAAATCTCTTTTAAACATCTAGTTCACGAATTTTATTTAAAATCACTGCAAAGCATGGTTTAGGCCTTCGTCGATATATATTCTGAACCTTCTGCAACAACATTCTTAAGAAAGTAAAAAACACATATGAAAAAGATAGAATAAACAACGCAGGTAAAAATAACAAGAAACTGTGGGAAATTATCAAAGACATAACGTATACGAAAAGAGTGAATGAACAATCCACTCAACTAATTTCACCTGAAGATCCTCTTAAATCTGTCAACGAAGTAAATTCATTTTTTGCAACAATAGGAATGACTCTAGTAGAAAAATGTAAGCAAAATAACCCTATTTTCCAAGCTGACTTCAGTGATACAGATTCATTCCCCCAATCACTGGCTCTTTTACCCACAGATGAAGATGAAGTCAAATCTCTTATTTTAAATCTAAAAAATGATTGTGCGGTAGGTCTTGATAATATATCAGGCAGTTTGTTGAAAAGATATGTAAATATTCTTACTGAACCAATAACGTTCATATGCAATAAGTCCTTCGAAACTGGAGTCTTTCCACGAGCCTTTAAAAAGGTTAAAATTACTCCAGTTTTCAAAAAAGGGGATAGATGCTGTGTCAACAACTACAGACCTATCTCTATTCTGCCAACCATGTCCAAAATTATAGAAAGGCTGATGAATAATAGGCTAGTAACATTTCTAGAAAAAAATAATCTCCTATCTCAGTCCCAGTTTGGTTTTCGTGCCAAAAGATCTACCTCTGACGCAGTACATCTGGTAACAGATTATATTGTTTCAAATTTAGATAAAAAGAATAAAACAATAGCAATTTATCTGGACTTAGCAAAGGCATTCGACACAGTATCTATTCCCATCTTGATCAAAAAACTTGACCACCTAGGAGTAAGAGGATTACAGCTGAAGTTATACGAGGACTACTTGCGCGGAAGAACCCAGGTGGTTAAAGTTGAGAACTGGGTAAGCGATGAATTACCTATTGAGTGTGGCGTCCCTCAGGGTAGTAACCTTGGCCCGTCATTGTTTCTAGTCTACATAAATGATCTATGTCAAACAGAATTGAAGAATGGAAAAATCGTTTCGTTTGCGGATGATATTGCCCTACTTTTTCATAGTGACACATGGGAAGACGCGTTTAGATGGGCTCAACAGGGTCTAGACGAAGTAACTCGATGGCTCACTAAGAATCTACTCACACTTAATGTTGAGAAAACTATGTATATGACCTATAGTAAAAGAACGCTGAAACATACGAACTTGCATTTAACCGCACACACTTGCCACATAACTGCTCCAGGAACATGTCACTGCCCTGAACTAAAAAAAACAAACAACATTAAGTACCTCGGAGTTATTATCGATGATAAACTCGACTTCCAATTACATACTGAGGCACTAACCACCAGAACCCGCAAATTAATCTTTATTTTTAGGAATCTTCGCCATGTAGCAGATAACAAAATAATTAAAACTGTATACTATGCCTTATGTCAATCCGTCTTTACCTATTGCATAACGTCGTGGGGTGGTGCAGCCAAATCTTACTTACTCAAGTTAGAACGAGCACAGAGGGCCATCCTTAAAGTAAGTTTATTCCTGCCTTTCCGTTACCCAACCTATGATCTATATCAGCGATTCAATGTTCTAACAGTTCGCCAGCTATTCATCCTGTACACCGTTCTAAAAATGCACTCTCAGCTACCATTTAATTCGGATAATTCCACAAGCAGGAGAAGACTTACTACCGTCTGCCATATAGAAAGAAAACATTTTGGTTTCACTCAAAACTTCTTTACCTTTTTAGGCCCATACCTATATAACAAAATAAATAAAGAGCTAAGCATTCATTATCTCACCAGAAGTAAATGTAAAGAAAGCGTCAGCGACTGGCTAAATAAACTAGACTATGAGGAGACTGAAAAAATTCTGAGACCACTTTCCTAAGCTACAACTGATGCAGAATTATCAATCACTACATTCATATCAACACTTCCACCTCATTCACTTACCTATACATACCCACACATAATACACATCAACTCACTCACTTACATACACATATACACGCACTCACACTACATTGTTACACACCCACAGTCACACACACACACACACTCATACAATGTTGTCCATTTTCTTTAATTAAGTAAATACTTTATATTGTTCAATGTCTCCGGGGGTCACCCGGGCCTGGTGATCTGTAACACAGGTTATACTTTTAACAGACACCAGTCTCTTAATTGTAACATATTATATAATTTGTATCCGTAGAGTATTTTTGAGAAAATAAAGATTTTTATTATTATTATTATTATATTATTATATTTATGTATGTATTTATACATATATATTTTATGCATATGACTAATATATATTCTTTGGTATTGTATAAGATATATGTATAGCTATATTATTTAATATTTCCTTTTTTTTTTCTCTCTCACACTCTTTGCTGTTAGTTTATTCTCCGTACCTTCTTTTTCGCTGATTTTCAACTTAAACTGTCAAACACCAAGCGGTCACCGGTGACCGCAACCTATTGTTCTATAATTGTGTCTATAAAACCGGTACTCGACGAGTTAAACCCTAAGGTTGACTGGTAGAGAATGCCATATGGCATTAAGTTCGCCTTATGTGCCATAGTAAAATTGTGTACACAAAAGAATAAATAAATAAATAAATACCGTTTGAGACTATTGAAATGGACCCCGTTTAGGACATGACAGGCGCTTGGAAACATTATCGTAGCTATTTGCGAAACCAAAAGTGCAATAACATTAGTTAAACTGCACGAAAAACATCCAGTATTTTTGCCAAGAAAACAAACGCTAAACTACGGAAGTTCCTGTTTGAAGCCGATTAAAAACTACTGTTGGCTTTTCTAGTGTAAATAGATTTTACCGGAACTTCTACAGGTTAAGCCGTGGTGTACAGTTCTTAACTCCAGTATAAGTTCATAAGCACTTCCTTGATAACTCGTTTGTTACTCGTACATATATATTTCAGAGAGCTTTACATTCAGGCTCAACTCTGTTTTTATTTCCGTATTTTTTATCCAACATAAATCATTTCAAAGAACATCTAACCAAGAATCCTCATGCCTCCCACATTAAATTAATTAACAGCTAAGAAAAGAGTATTTTAATCTTTTAAGGAAGAGAAAATTAATATACAAGACAGCCGTGACGAAGTATCGTATCTAGTGCGTGTTAAGTGATCAATGACGGGAAAGAGCGGACGAGTGACGTCAGAGCGCGCGGCCGCATGACACGTGACTAGCACATGACACTACACCACCGCAATTTCCGAACCAAATATAACTTGCTTTCCGGTGATAAATTGAATGTATATACTTCCCGCAGTCGCTCCGATACTATTACCTAAATATAACAGTTATTTTCTTAGCAAAACTCTCTTTGATGCTTTCAATGCGACCAGCGACATCGATTTTCCCATTCATCCGTAATATTAATTTATTTACCTAAACATCACACCCATTTCCCGGTAGCCACGGAAACTTTACAAACTCCGTTTTCCATATATCAAAGTTTAAACATTAACCGGAGATCAAAACTCGGGCGGTAACTAAGTACGAGCACACTACACGGACAGCGTCAACTTTAATATATGTAACAGGTCACCCGAGCAACTAAAAGCTGGATTATCTGTCGTTAAGGTCACGCTTACCGAAGAGACCCGTGTTTAAATATAAGCCACGCAATCTCGAATCACTTAGTTAGACATATGTTGCTGGTACCGAGCCCCATAGAAACGAGGCCACCCTGAATAGATATTACCGCTATACAACTCTGGGGCAGCGCCGACGTTGATATGCAGTAATTACTCTACTTACCTTTTTCACAGATAAGTAATAAATGGAAAACTTACACATAGAGATAATATTGTATGAAATAAACAGCGCAGACTAAAGACTGCCTCGTTGGCCGAGTGATCGCAAGTGTGACTGACGGGCAAGGGGTCGCGGGTTCGATTCCCGGGTCAGACAAAGTAATACTGGGTTTTTAAAAAATTCTCAGTAGTAGCACGGAGCATGGAATTGTGCCTGGTATATGACAAAAGACTCACCATCTATTAATGAATAGTGGGTATTACATTGTAGAGGTACAGTGTTATATTGTTCACCTCTGCTTACCCCTTCGGGGATAAAAGGCGTGATGTTATATAAAGAGCGCAAAATGCACTCTACAAAAGTGTATTTTATATATTTTCAATTTGTGACAAGACCTGCATTGTACAGTCTTTGTGTGCATGACATCGTCGTCGCGACCACACTGCATATTGTTGTTCCATTTACTTATTTCTCCTTTAAAAAATCATTACGTTTCTTATTCGCCTACGAATTTAGTCACAGATAGTTTGCAGTAGTAGGTGCGTGCGTATTAGGACGGTAAGCGGTCTAACTGCTTGTATCCGCAGTATTAATAGCCTCGCCTTGGGATGATTGTTGACATAAGCTAAATTATCTGTAATACGGGATCAGCTGGTTTCGTATTACTGCTAAATTGAGCGTATAATACAGTGCTTACTGCACAGTAATGACTTCAATTACTGGTCTTTATTAAAGAAAAAGTGTGTGACTCTATAGTCTCCTACGATGAATCTCGCTGAAGCAATTAATCACACTGTCATTAATCATTTCTTTTTATTACTGGGTGTCGCAGGAAGTAGCTAAATTACGTGAATAGGATGGGAGACGAGAGGAAACCAGGGCTGTCTCGCGTATTATGTAATCTTGGGGTTTTAATTACCACTTCTAAATGATAATTATCTGTATAAAATCAAGTAATTTTCTCTCATCACTTCATTTGTCAGGCTCTAGAGTGCCGTAACAGTAGTACAAAACTACACTAAAGAAATCATTTCAGTAAGTAGGGAATGACATTCTAGAACATAAAACATTTCAATCATGCATGACTACAAGCCAAACCCACTCCGCGTTGAAATCGTTAATGATTAATATTAAGCCCCTGAGTACTCCACTTATGCAAAAGCGGATCATTTGCTTCCATATTCCATTACTCACATTTGTAAAGAGAAATGTTACTAATTAGCAAATACAAACGAGTATGACAAAGAATAGCGTAGTCATTATCTTTTTATTTACCGAGTTTGTGCAGGCGGTTACCCAAGAATATTCTATCGTCCATTGTCTAAGGTTTGAGGATCCATTGTTGCATCGTATGTAAATTGTGGCTATTGTTCAGCCACCTTTCAAACGCCTGTTATCTGACCATCGCTCCATCAGAGCTAAAGTATAGGGAAATCGGGAGGTCTTTATTCCGCACTGATATTTTGTTAAGGTAATGTGTCCGAGACACGTACTAAATATAATTAGGTCATGAGATTGACAAAATGAGTCATGGACGTTTACGAAATCTCTTAGAGTTAACTGGGGTTATTGATTCAGAAAGAGCAGGTGTTATATTCGCTTCTGATTACCCTTTGGGAAAGGTAGGCATGACGAACCCATGTTATATCTGTTTAAAGTTGCGTGGTTTAGTCGTCAGTTATAAAATTATACATTCTGACGTTCTAATTTACTCTCAACGGACGGGATTTATGATTGCTCTTCTTGGGCCACTCTCATCGTATTAATATTAGTGGGGCACAGCCGGGAGACAGGGACATCGCTCCTAGGAAACCGATCTCGAAACAAACCCAATTAAACGCGCCCGCGCCGCGCCCGCACCCGCTCCCGCCCCGCGCCGCCCCTAATCAGCCACCCCTTGCCTTCTGTTTCACCAACCTAAATAAATTATCTGCCTCTTAAATGAATCATCGCTTTTAAATACTCTTCTTGGGTTACGAACTTAAGCATTGTATTAAGATAATAAACTTAAATTATTACAATAAATATTTGTGGGAATAGTCCAGAAACTGTTCGGTTCATATTTGATCCATATTCCAGAATCTAAAATACAGATTTAATTTGATTCTTGGAAGCAGACTGCTTTATATTTTAGGTTTAATGTTTTTCATTGGTATTATTTAACAGAACTAGTATTCAAACTTCAACCACAAAATCTAGTTTATGATAACGACAGTTTTAGTCTCCAGTTTATTGTTTAAAGCGATACCAAGACGATTTGAAACCACGTTTTGAAATAAATAGCCCCGCGGCTATTTATTTCAATTAAACCGTTTATTCTTGAATTCTCGAGGGAATATTCAAAATATTAATATTTATAGGGAGGAAGGTAGCTGTAAGAAATATGATAACGTATTATGATAAAGGGCGTATCCGTAATCCTAACAAGAGCTAGGAGAGAGCCCAGCAGATACTAAATGTTACTATAAATCAAACTGTACGCACGATATTTGACATTTTGTCACCATTATTTTTTACGCTTTAGCATACACTACGTATATTGCAAGTACCAAGGAAGCTTCTCAGAATAAAATGATATGAGAAGATACTGATACGTAGCTCTGAGAACGGCCTATTAATTCAACGTGTGTGTAGTTACTGTAATATACACCCAAAACCGTTTTGATAAACAAATTATAATAAAAACTACATTAAAATGTTTTATTACATGAGGGTGTCGACCAAAAAAGTCACGTACGTAATTTTAGAGGTTCCAAAAGGCTTACTATTGACTTTTACGACTCGATGCAATTCATCTCATGGAACGTATAAAGCCCAGCGCACAATATTGGGCGGGCGCTCTGCGTATGGATAGCCAGTGTCATGTCGAATGAACTACGGTTACATACACTGCAACGTGGATATTCCCGCGATATTCGATTTCGGGCACAGGTTCGCATTCTGTACCTACTTATGTATATTTTGTATTTCTCAGTCAAATCAATGTAAATTGTTTTTGAGAAATAAATATCTTAAACCATTATATTCGCTAGCAGGAGTAGCTTGCAGATTAAGCACAAATAACTTACAAATTACGCTGTGACTGAATCACATTCGGTCTGTGCATTATTACCCTCGTAAATAAAAATGATTCCTGATAAGTGTAACAAGTTCTCACTACACAAATTTTGTTTATGTATCCACAGATAACTGAAGGATCATTTATGAAGGCAAATTTATACTCCAGCTGCTGCGCTAGATAGTCAGAAACACTTAGGACTATGACATAGATCCGCAATACTCAGCGGATATGAAACAAGCGGCGCGTGCGGTTCCACGCCGACACTAAACAAGCCGACACGTATCGATGTAAGTATTAAAGGTTTTACAACAAAAGTTATGTATGGCTCGAACGGGGTTTTCCCTTCGGTATGATCTAATTTTGTCTCAGTAGGAAGGCGGTAAAACGGCGTAATGGGTCTGAACAAAACGGTTCTGATTTATAGAGGGCACGCCACCCAGCTCGTACTGACATAAATAGAAAGTGGCAGACACCCTGAAAAGGGTTACGCAGATATAATACATGTTTACAGCACTCTTGAACAAATAAAATGACAATAAATACCTAAGCACTTATTTCGGTCTATCGGTAATAAAATACTTTCCACGTAGTACACGTTAGGGACCGTCCACACTCCACGCACTTTTGTCGTTTTTGTCAATAAATTGACAAGAGAGTCGTTAGCTCGTATCTCGTTTTTACATTTAAATGCTGTTTGAATAAATGTACACTGTCTGTTTGCAGTTAAACCAAATATTTGTTAAAGAATATTTTATGAAACAAATCAAATTTTATTGTAATAAAATTTCAAAAGTCGCAGTGTTACAAAAGTCAACATTAATATGAAAATGAAAACGTTTGCCAGGCATTCTTAGTATGTGCGAACGTGATAATAAGCTAGCAGACACTCATTCATTCGCCGCTAAACAAGTTATTCAAATGAGATTGTGCACAAAATTTCATTTCACTATAAGAGAAAATAAATTGAAATGTTAATATACGTTAAGGGGTGGCACTCGGCATGAAAATCAATTTAATCTACCTGCGTAAACTTTGGCTAGTTAATGTAACTATTGGATCGCCGCGAGGATTGATGTAGGACCATCCTCCGGGCGGATAGAGGTCAATACTTAAAGGGCTTATGTTTGGAAAAGTTTTATAGCTTTTTTATTGGCAGTTGAACAAAACTAACACCTTTGTCCTCCAAGGCTAGAGTTACACAATATGGAAGTACAGCTGTATATCTCATTTACGATATAATACGAATGTTATTACGTTAATTATGACGTGTGTGTATAACATGGTAATTTGTTAGCGTACCCAAACGAACTCTCACCAGATAATCTCATCCGCACACAACACGATTCATCACAGAAACCCAAACTTAACTAATTTACGTCAAAACAACTCATATAAGTAAACATAAAAGCCACGCTAATGAGGTTAACTATTCGGAAAATATTCTTCCTCTCAGGGATAATGTGATAACAACATGACACAGATATAAGGAAAATATTTCACACATTCTATACGAAAAAGGTTTTATGGCTCGTAAAGCCAATGATCCCAAAATTGCCCTCAGCTTTCTTCTAATCCCAAAGGTTTTAAATGTAAAACACCAATAAAAAACAATTCTTACGTCGACAAAAATACATAAAATTATACAATTGAATCGTCAGCTAGAATACTGAAAGTTGTATGTTCAAATAACTTATTCAAATTAATTTTATATTGCTGAGTTCATATTTTGTCAGCGTCCGAGCAAAAAGTAGTATTAGAATTTGTATGAAGTGTATTCTAGAAAATAGCTGTATTAATTATTTAAAGCTCTTAAAAGTGTAAGGTGGTTTATGTACGGTCCCTTATCTCAATCTGAGGACACAGGTGGACGCAGCGTACTCTCTTTTAAATATTTGATGTATGGTTAACAGCTCTTTGCTATTATAATTTACGGTATTGTACATGTAAGTATATAGTGTAACCCTACACTTCACCCACTCACGTCTCATGTTTTATAAATAAACTTACATTGGCTTAACAGCACTAGATATTTTATACTACTGATATGGCGTTGTTAAGCCGATATTATTTGTCAAACAGGAATATTTTTAGTCTACGAATATGTAATGTTAGGTACATTTTTACGAGACTGTTTCTTGTTTAGGCTTACATTTTTGTGCTTTTAGGCTAAAGTAATCCTTCTGCTCTATATAAGATACTAAGAAACCAAGCGTACCTAACTTCCCTTATTTAGTTTAGTAGATCTTCAACCGAGTTGCAAAATGAAAAAAGCACTACCCATATCAAACCAGAGATTCCCTGTTTGGCAATTAAATTTGCGATTACTTAATAACCTTGCAAAATAATATTTACTAACATTTTGAATAAATGGGAAGATAATACTTATTCACAAAGTCAAGGTTTCCTCTGGAATAAAATGTATTTAGTTTAAACAATGCGTATTAATACTAACTACTAACAATATGAAAAATAAAAATATGCTGCTTCAGGCCAAATTAGTAAAAAGCTATGGATTTTAGGGTTCCACGAAAATTTTTCTTTGGTTTAGTTTACATAACATAACATGTAAACTGTTAGTTTGGTTTAGTTTCTTTGTAATATTTGACAAGACAGTTTATTCTTAGTAGGAACAATTAGGTACAACTTTTTTATTCTTCAATGTTCTTTTTTGTAATATCTAAATTAATTATGTAATGTAAATAGTGATAAACACTACAAAGATTACAGAAAATTAAATAACAAATTGATGAACCCAACTCGAACAGCACGTATAACATACGAAACGAATTTACTCCAGGCTGGGCCAAAAAAATTCTACTCCTACATCAGGCAACAGGTAACATCAAGGGTTGGCATACCAAATGTTCTACTAAACAAGCAAAGTCGAACTGTAATCGAGCCTCAAGAAATAGCTGATGTATTTGGGGAACAATTTGCAAGTGTCTTTCAAATAGAGCCACTAAATCAAGTACCTATATTGAACCCGTTACTAAGAGTTGAGGGATCCATTGAAGTATATAAGTATTAGTAGCAGTGTTTTCCTGGTTCCCACGGGCTGTCAACGGTCAACGGACGGAGTAAAAGTTGTATTCAAATCTTAAAACCAGGGGAGTATAAGTGATAATGGGGATGATGATAGGGTATGAAAATAAAAAATATAATTAGTCCGTAACTTAGGTAATAAAAAAATATTAGACACGTATTTTTTTATTTTATTGTATAATAAAACAATACTTAGATAAAACGAATCAAAGTTTAGGAGTGGGGGCTAAAACGTCATTTCTTAGTATAAAATGTGCTGAGAAGTGACGTCACGCGACATTTCAAATCAATATATCTTCGAAACTATTCGTTTCAGAGTATCATCCCTATCAGTATGATGACCAGATCGAAGGAAATGGAGTGCAAACTGAGAGCAGCGCTAAAGGAATTGGAGTCATCCAAGCACCTGTGTAACCAACTGCTACAGGAACGGGACGATAGTGAAGTGGAAGTGACAAATATTATTAATAAAAACACTAATCTTAAAACTGAATTGGCTGAACTTCATATGTGTCACACAGACCTACTTGAACAAAATAATATGCTACTCAAAAAGGTTACTACCTTCCAGCAGTGCACTGACACTCATGAACATGCTCTAACACGTATATCACAATTGGAGTATGAATTAAGAGAAGCCTACAAAACAATACATACATTAGAGGCGTTTAAACACTCAGTAATATCAGACAAGACTCAGAGCTTATACAAAGAGTTAATTGGGAGTGGTTCTGGTGACACATGTGAGCCGGCCATTACAATAGACTTGACTGGCGATGATCCCGTCACTGTATCAACCGCATGCACCATGCTAAACAGCCACAACAAAATTAAAAAATACATTAAACTGAATAAGACAATTAAAAAAATTAAAAAGAGGCACAATCTATCTAAACTAAACTTAAATTTAAGAAAACAAAAAGTTAAACTAGTTAGTGAAATTAAATCTTGCCATAATGAATTAGAAGAAAGTAGGGCTGTAGATGACTTGGACATCCAAACTCTTAGACAAGAATTGTTACAGAGAGAATTATTCCTAAGCCAGATGTTCCAAAAGTATGAATCCGCCCAATCTGAGATTAATAATCACATGATTGAAGCAGGTAAACTAATAGACTTAGTAACTTACAGTGCTGAGAGATATGAGTATTTAGCTAATAACCTTTCTTGTAGTTGTACTCACACCCTGCCTCCTGAGCTGGAACACAATATACCTGTATCACATACGGTCACTCAACCAGTAATGACCAGCAATGCTAGTGTGTTCACTGACTCCATAGGAGCAGGTATTGGGTCGCTCATTTCAAATTGCCTCAATTATAGTATAACAAATTACTATTATAATAACATAAAGTTTGGTCAGATGATACAAAAAATAAAACAACAATGTATCACACAAACTCAGCCGGTAGTGTTGTTGATGGGTGATAGTACTGGAGTAAAGAAGCGGGATATAGTGGATGGTGTCAATGCTTTATTGAAACTAAAGATAGGAAACATAATAATGTGTGCTTTTCCGTATTCTGACAATTTGACAGAATCACAAAATAAAAATATACATTATTTAAATAATTTAATATTCCGATTAAAACTACGGAAGCATTGAAATCATCTCCGACTCTTTCCGTCGAACTTCTTAAAAGTAATATCAAGGAGTGCCTTTCTGAGTTTCAATTTCAATACACAAACCCCCAAGCAGTAATTAAAGCGTTCAAAGAGATCAAAGTTAAGTCTACTGAAGATCTCTGGGGAATGTCTGTTAGGGTGTGTAGGTCTTTTATAGAGACTATAGCGCCTCATTTAGCTTTCATTTTTAATAAAAGTGTAGATCACGGAGTTTTCCTGGATTTAATGAAACATAGTAAAGTAGTTCCATTGTTTAAATCCGGTGATAGTGCAGAACCCAATAACTATAGGCCGGTCTCTATTTTACCAGCGCTCAGCAAAGTGTTTGAAAGGCTGATGCTTTCTCAGATGCTGCGTCACTTTAACATGAATTCTATCTTTCATGATCAACAATATGGATTCACCAAAGGTCGCTGCACTACTGACGCGGGAGTAGCTCTAATTAAGCGGGTGTTCGCCTCTTGGGAAGAAGCACGGGATGCCATCGGCATATTTTGTGATCTATCGAAGGCATTCGACTGTGTTGAACATGAGACGCTATTGCTGAAGCTGAAAAACTATGGCATTCGGGGGACGTCGCTAAATCTGTTGAAATCATACCTTCAGGATAGGCAACTTAAGGTGCAAGTAAATAAAGTAAATTCACAGGGTGCTAGCATATCTATGGGTGTACCGCAGGGCTCGATACTAGGTCCATTCTTATTTTTAGCGTACATAAATGACTTGCCCCATTTATTTAAAAATGAACCGCAGATGGTATTATTTGCTGATGACACTTCATTAGTTTTTAAAATTAATAGACGCACAAATAGTTATGACGACGTAAATAATGCCCTAATGCAAGTTCCAAATTGGTTTACATTAAATAACTTAGTACTAAACAATAAAAAGACAAAATGTATTAGATTTGTTTTGCCAAATGTTAAAAGCAACGAATGTGACATATTATTGAATGGTGAGAAATTAGAGTTTGTAAAAGAGACAACTTTCCTGGGAATTACTGTAGACGACAAATTGCAATGGGGTTCTCACATTACATCGTTAGCGGGACGATTGAGCTCTGCAGCTTATGCTGTCTGGAAGATACGACAGTTAACTGACATTGACACGGCAAGACTGGTGTATTTCAGTTACTTTCATAGCATTATGTCGTATGGCATTTTGCTGTGGGGACACGCTGCTGACATTGAATCTATTTTTATCTTACAAAAGCGCGCCGTCAGAGCTATCTACAATCTAGGTCGTCGCGAATCTCTCAGAGAAAGGTTTAAGGAGATCAACATTATGACCGTTCCATGTCAATTTATCTATGAAAACATCATGTATGTTAGGAAAAACCTACAGTTATTTGGTAAAGTGTCTGACAGACACCACTATCAACCTAGACATGGGAATAGATTAAGTCAGCCAATTTCGAGATTAGCGAAAGTAAGTAAATCGTTCATGGGATTCTGTGTTAAATGTTATAATAAGATACCAGGCGATGTACAACAACTAAATGAATCCAAATTTAAATTATGTATAAAGAAAACTTTATGTAGACAAGCATATTACAAACTCAATGAATATATAGAGGATAAAAATGCTTGGATGCAGGCTAGTCCGGCTCCACAGGATAACTAAAAACACTGTTGTTTTAATGAAATCGTAAATAATACAGCCATATTGCTAAGTTGTATATTTTTTTTAACTTATATAACCAATGTAAATGTGAGAGCCCTGTAATTAACTTAATATTAAATTAGATTAGTAGAATTCATTTGTGTCAGCTTGGAGTTGTCATGCTCACTCAAAGGTCTCATTGGCGGTGGCGCGTGCAGTGGATCGCTCGATTCCCTACAATATGGTTGAGTTGGGCGGTGCTGGTGTACGTGTCATGTTCGTGAACGGGCGCCGTCAACTGGGACTGGTCAGCTCCAGACTGTATTATTGTTCTTAAGGTTATTTTCTTTCTTGATTACTTTGACTGGATTTTGGTGTTACATTGTTCTCGCACAATCCAAACAGTAAAACTATGTAACTAGTAAATTGTATTGTGAACCTGATTGAAAAAGAGTAACCTATGGAGTTTCTTGCTCGTTCTTCTCCATAGGAATCTACACCTTGGAATGAGCAAATAGCTTCACTTTTAATATTAATTTTATTTTGACGTTCAAAAGTGCCATTCTGGCCTAATTGAAATAAATGATTTTGACTTTGACTTTGACTTTGAAGCAATAAAATTCACTCCAAGTAAAATCCAACAAGTAATCAAAGAAATGAAAACCGATTCTTCACCGGGACCAGATAATATACCTGTAGTATTACTCAAAAAGTGTGACCTTTCGGAGCAGCTGGCAATGATAATGCAAACGTCTTATGATACTGGAATGTTGCCAGATCTATGGAAATCGGCTATAGTCACCCCCATATTCAAAAAGGGGAGTAAACTGGAACCTTCAAACTATAGACCAATAAGTTTAACTAGCGTGGTTTGCAACGCTATGGAAAAAATTATAGTTAAGCACATCAGGAAATTTTTCACCAACCATCAAGTCATTCCACAACAGCAGCATGGTTTTGCCCGCATCGTTCTACAGTTTCTAACTTGCTGTCGAGCCTGTCATCATGGACAAAGAAGTTCAATGAAAAAAAACCTATAGACGTAATCTACTTAGACTATGAAAAAGCCTTTGATAAAGTTCCCACAGGTAGGCTGCTACAGAAATTGGAATTCGTGGGAATACGCGGAAAACTACTGAGCTGGATCGAATCCTTTTTGCGGCAAAGAACTTTACGAGTAAGAGTCGGTGAAACATTATCAGAACATCGAGAAGTGCATAGCGGAGTGCTCCAAGGTTCTGTATTGGGCCCAGTGTTGTATATAATATACACATTTGACCTTCCCAGTTGCCTGAGATGTGAAGTCAGCATATTTGCTGATGATACTAAAATATTTGCGGATCCGATAGTTGACTATAACCATCTTTAAGAGGACTTAAACAGAATAGCAAACTGGTCCAAGGAGTGGCTCATCAACCTCAATACTTCTAAATGTACGGTACTGCATATAGGTACCAGTAATCCTCGTCTGGCATATAAACTGTGTAACGCTGAACTGACAGGAGTCAAGGTGCAAACAGACTTAGGGGTAAAGATTACCGAGGATCTAAAGTGGGAAGAGCACATAACTTCGATCACCAAAAAAGCCAAGAGTCTTGTATACCTCATCAGGAAAGCGTTCGGTGTCTTGACTCCGGAGATGATGCTTAAGATCCACAAAACTTTCGTCAGGCCCATCCTAGAGTATGCATTTCAGGTCTGGAGCCCCTACTTCGTAAAGGATATCGAACACTTGGAAAAAGTACAGCGTAGTTTTACCAAAATACCACGAGCACTGAAACAGCATCCATATGAAGAGCGCTTGAAGGTTTTGAACTTAACCACATTGAAGGATCGCAGGCAGTGTGGGGACCTAATTGAGACACACAAGATCTTGAGTGGACATTATGACATTACTGATTTCGAGCAACTGTTCTCACGTAATGAAAACGTTCATCTTAGAGGCCACCACCTTAAGCTGTGTAAAAGCTTATCGAAAAATATTCCTCACAGACACTTTCTGAGTAATCGCGTGGTCGGAGCATGGAACAGGCTGCCAGAATATGTAATCGCTGCACAGAATGTTAACCAGTTCAAAAACAGACTTGACAGATACACAACATCGAATTAACCACTGATAGAAGAATACGATACAGGCATTTATCAGTTGTTTCAACTGCCTGTCTGAATTAAATAAATAATAATAATAAATAAGCTATATAGCTCTTTCGTACGTAGCCACTTAGAATACGCATCACAGGTTTGGAACCCCCAGTATGAGGTTTATAAGTCCCGTATTGAAGGCGTCCAAAGAAAATTTCTTCATTACCTTGACTATAGAGCACGGCAATACTCAGTTGACTATAACCACCGCTGTAAACGATACCACTTCCTTCCTCTGGACATGAGGCGTCGTATTGGAGACATAACTATGCTTATGCGTATCGCAAATGGCCATATTGACTGTCCTGAACTTGTTGCAAAATTAGCATTGCGCACGAACCTAATGGGATTACGTCAGCGACCTATATTAAGTGTACCCTTCACACCGACTAACTACTTCTTCTAACAATTAATATTTGTTAGTAATTAATTGTCTTCTGTACTCTTTTTTTTTGTACCTTTTTGTTTTTTTTTCTTTTTATCTATATGTGGAGGCTTGTAATTGGCAATTTGTCAATATTATACTCTTATAAAATCATTTTCTTTTTTTTCTTAAAATAAATAAATAAATAATACAGTTAAATTTTCCTAGAATACCATTTTTTAATCCCCGTCCGGGTATTTTCAAAAAGTCAATTAAACGTTACACTTATCACCTAATTAAAAATTGTGAACGATCCGTAATACATATTACTTTCAAAACTAAAACTTAACAATAGTCATACATCACTATGTTTATCTATAAATGCATTTTAATTATACAAAATATGTGGTCAAAATCGTAATAAAGAAATATACATGTGCAAAACATCGGACATTTATTGATTCGCAAATAACATTAAAATCCAATTATGAACAAATGTTCGAACAACCACAAACTGGTATAGAATTGCCGGCCGAATTTGTCAAACTGTACCTAAATTAACAAAATATATTAATGTTTGTGTATGTGTTACATAATTAATTTATTGTGATAACATCTATCAAATCATTTATTAATATAGATATTTATATTTAATCCCGTTTATGATATAAAATAATATATATATCAATCATTAATGTGGAGTTTATCATTTCGTATTTATGCTTTTACCTCTATATACAACACACATTAATATTATAAATTTCTCCGTTTCCATTTGTAGATAATGTATATAAATCTGTGTTTTCCTCCTATCTTTAAGCTACCTCTACGTAGAATTTTATCACAATCCGCTTAGCGGTTCAGCGGTGACAGCAAGATAAAAAACAAACGGGTTTACGAATACTTCCTCAGCTTTCTTGGAAGTGGTAGATAAATATATTTTTATGTGGAATATCTAAACACTCTATATATGTCCAAAGCTGCATGTAAAGATATGGACGCATATTCCCAGCGACGTACCTGAGGAAATAAAAGAATGTCTGTTTTAAATAGATGCAAATGAATGTAAATTATTTTATTCATTTCTGAATAAGAAAACGGTAATGAGGATGTAATTTATAAATGTATAAGCTAGATATAATATTTTTATTTTACGTCAAGTTGGCGGGCCGCAGTGGTAGCACATGCATTCTATTTTCAAACCGGAGCGACATGGGTGGCGAGCAGCCCATAAATCAACACAATTTGTTCCCAGAACGTTTTGATCGCCCGTTAATATTCGTGATAATTGTTAAAATAATATACAAGCCACAAATACCGCGCATCCCGGATGCTGTTTATTATTTTTAACTCTTTTATTGAATTCTGATTGCCTTGTTCGACGAAGAAGTCCTGCTAGACGAATGTAATAAAAGTTAAATAGAATATTATATAGAATAGTCAATATATATATATGTGCTTGACTCAAACAAACTTTGACTAACATAATTTGTCGAATGTTGATGTAAATCCCAAACGTATTAAAGGTAGGATTTTTTACTTAATCGCCATTGGCACTGTTAAGATAATTGGAAACTCGCCCCTGGTATAGTACTCCTTCTCAAGCAAAACCAGCGAGAGACAAATTCAAAGCATTTCATTTGAAATACACCACAGGCATTATTAAGTGGGCCATTAGTGAAGCTCCTTCCAGAGCATAGATTCTTCTGGATGAATCCTAAGTCCTAGACAGGTACTGTGGGAATATCATTTATTCATTTTACTTGAATATATTGTTCCTTATATTAATACACTTTTAATATTACATACACCATAATGTGGCTAGTGTTTATTAAATATTCGAAGAAAGAATTCAGTTAGAACCAAACAATGTTTAGTACCGTCACATCAAAAGGTTTTCGTAATAAAATAATTGCCAGTTTTGGGAACAAATTGCCAATTTATTAATGTTCCAATGTTATTAGCCGATTCGTGTTTACAATCCGAATTAAATTGAGTTGTTGTTTATCTTCTTAAACGTTATTTAATATTTTAATATGTAAATGTTTCGCTTGTTTAACATTAACAGGATGGAAAACATTAATTACCTACGTTTGATGTTTATTTGTTTCAGTATCATGATATTATATTCATAGATTTAGTCGTCATTATACTTATGTCTTCTTCGTACTTGAACTTTTTACTTAATTAACTTGAAGAGATGGAACAAAAAGCAGCTCAAGTTAAATTATTTTACTTAACACCTAAAGTAAATGTCTGGGTAAAAATACTGGTGCCAGGAGCATGAGCTTTCAGACGTTATAGAGAGACTAAAAAGGAAAATTGTTTTCACAACGTCATGCTCTTACCTTTTGAAGTATAGAGGAAGACAGTTAATAGTGGCTATTCGTGGCACTTCATAGAACCGATCCCTTTATCCTTGAGGGAACTTCGTTTTCAGAATCGTCCCGGATACTGTTAACAGATCGTTTTTAAATTGCTTTGTTTATTTTATGGCAATACGACCATCAGTGAGTTGTTAACAAGCACCCGGTGCCTAAGAGCTTAGTGTGATTTATTCTGATGTACATACTGCTCATTTATACCTTATTAATACGTGAACTTCACATATTATCATATAACATTTTACCAAGAAAACATATCCGTGATAATTAATATCATATATCAAAGTATAAGTCAACTCTCATAATCAGAAAACATCCAGAGAGACATGCCTAATAAGACAATTTTATGTATGTAACCACAGAAAAGAGAAATACTATTTTCTGTGTATATAATGTATGAATATTTATCTCGTGTCATAATACTGAATGTAACGTCTACTAGATAATGGTTATAACACGTGTAATCTCACTAGGTACGTTACACTAACTCCAAATAAACCCAGAATGCTGAAAAGTGTCAGTTAATTTCCCTTTATGTTAGGTTATTCCTTCCGGAACTATTTGCACGGTCGTTAACATAATGGACCGCACAGCCAAAGATAAATGGTTCGTGGAAGGCGAAATCAACCAGCCAAGAAGTAAAACTACAGTCGTAAGTGCTGTGACGTAATGGGCATTCTCTAATAATACCACTTCCGAACACTTATTGTTGTCTACCGATTATACAAATGGCTCGTGTATTTAGAAACGAGTCCTTCAATACAATACACACTATATAAAGGTATTTACACATAAACACATAAAACTGATACACCCCCGTAAATTATAATAGAATAAACGTATCGCGTATTTTTATTTTCTCCCAGATATGTGAACGTAAGATACGTATTTTATGAGATCCGTTCTTACTGCTGAAATGTCTGTCATGGTCTGCGGTATTGAAGATATATTCATGTTTAGGATCCCTCGTCGGAGGCCGGAATATCGCTGGCGAGGATAATTCAATTATCCTCAGAGGTTCTCGAGTCATCACTCAAGCGCAGGTGAGCGGGAAATATTTCGGATTCTCGAACTTCGTATAGGGAATAAATAAGTTACAATAAACTGGCCGAGACAACCAAATAGCGACGTGATTCGAATACTTGCACCTTTAAATAGAATTTCTTGTAAGTATTATGAGTAATTCTTTGAAAGAGGTTTTAAGAAGTATTTGAAAAGTTTCTTATGAATTTTAAATTCTTCACGGATCTAACAATTTATGTTCGCTTTATAAAATGCTTATGGAATCAGTTACAAAAAGAATAGTGACTTTTGTGTTGTTTGCAGTTTACTCTTTGTGTACTTCTCTATTGTGATTTTACTCTAAAACTTTAAGTACTATTTCCCTTTGTGAAGAATGTCTTAGTTCATTCACCGCGCTAACATGACTGCTTGATTCTTGAGTCAGGTAGTTTGTATTAATTTTAATATTATGCATCAACACAGTGTCTTATGAAGGAGTTGACAGGCACATTCTAGGAAAGCGTAGAGCACTAAAACAGCAGTATGACGAGGATTTCCGAAATTTCTTCAGAAACAGAAAATTGATATTTTTGAGCATGTGAAGTCGTAGTTAGGAACATACCTATATGGGACTACGGTCAAATACTAACGAGATGTGGATATGTCAAATAACCGCCCACGTTATGGATAGCGTGTACGAATAAGACTTCTGTGATTATCTTTTCTTTCAATTACCGCTGATATTTGCCATCCCCAAGTGTGGATCAGTTACTTCTAAACTAGTTACAGCAAATCTATTTTCAATGATCTAGAAAATGATGAACTTAGAAACTTGGAAAGTTGTTATAATCATTGATTACTTGATGATGTACCCTAACTATCTTAAACTGTAGTTATCTGAAAATTTGGTCTATTGATACTATTCTGAGTCAAATAACTAAGCAATGAGTTTTACGTTCGTTTTTTAAAGTCGTGCAAAATTCGACTTTCGAAAAAATGTGTGAGTGTGTTCAAGACCCGAGTAAATAGGTTACTTAAGGGCAAACATGCTCCATCGTTGACTGCATCATCGCTTACCACCCGGCGATCAAATATCGACATAGAAAAAAAAATAGCAGTATTACGCAGTGTGAAATAATTTTTTAAATGTCAAACACCAAGCGGTCACCGGTGACCGCAACCTATTGTTCTTTAATTGTTTCTATAATGAAGGTATTTGACGAGTTAAGGCAACAATAAGATATAGAAGTACCACATTTAGTCTACAACTACATCCACCAACTATCGATTAGAATAATATTATGGTAGGTACTAGATCTGTGCTCAATCCGTTTTATAATGCAACCATCAAGTAAGTAGTACTTATCCCGTATAATCCGTCGCGGTTTCACTACCGGGATCCGACGTAAGTTATTAGATTTGAAGAGTTTTGGCGTAGACGCTCTCACTCGCTTCAAAATTGTGCTACGTTAAACGGTTTTTTAAATTTACACCTCTATTTTTTGTGATAAGTGCGGATAAGCTATTTTTATGACTAGCAGTGGCACATAAATGTCTAGTTTATTCCCATTCTTTGTAAAAAGGGACATAGTCAGACTAATCGTACTTAGATAGTGTGTAATAGATGTTGCTGAATTTCTTAAAATTCATTGATTGACAACTTATTGTTTGTGAATTGATATTTACATAAATTTTACTTGGTATGTACAATTTTCTTGTAGTTTTCAGATACCTACATACATATTACGATTGTGTTTACCTCTATACTTACGTCATCGAGCAATATCAAGCGTGATGGTATGTTATAAGTTATAACATAAACTAACATATGAATAAGGTAACATGACAAGATATAATAATTTAACCTCGTCGCTATGTCCTAGTATCATAAACACGCATAATCCCATGTTTTGAATAAACATAATTACAGAAAACACGTATTATTATAATTGTGATAATATTTTGTTAAGTTGCTCCCTAATTACTTTAGTTGTTTTCATACTGTTGTCGCGATTAAAATTCTCAAAGTTAAACATTAACAACAGACGGAGCGGAAGGTTTTGTCTTTGTATTCCTTTTGCGTAATAATTATATTTTAGTTCGCTGTACACTCGCCCTGTGATTCTGTAGCTCTATATTCCTTAAAGGAGGTTCTGATTGTAGGTTCATTAAAGTATTGGAACCGATTTCCAAGTGGTTGACTATTATTAATTGTTGTTTAACGTTATTAATCCATCACAGATAAACAGGCGTATTAACTGCCAGGTTATATATTTATCATTAAACAATTAACACAATATGAAATTTGATTCAGTTTTAGTTCATTCAGCAAATTAGAGGCGGTAACTAATTACCCATCATTGTATTTTAGACTAAGCTGATGTGGCAGAAACTTGAGTTAACACTATACATCACTCGGCGAGCACACATGACGAAGCCACTATTAAGTCATTAATTAAGCAAAGACGACGTTCACAAAGACAAGGCAGAGACGCTCCACCTAGTCCTTAGTAGCTAAGTGATAAAGTTGAAAGTGCTGTAATTTACACTGGGCATGAAGTTAATGGGCTAACATTAGAAGGGCACGCCGCCGTCGACCGACAGCGTCGCAAACAAATAAAGCCACTCGTTAAATAAATCGGCACAGTCAAACATAGTCGAGACCTTTCCGCACCTCTGCACTCGTAAATAAATAAACGTAATCATATATTTAGTGAACCACCGTGTGTTTCAAATAACATTACATTAGACAAAATAACACTGGATTCTGAATAAGGACAACTTATCATAAATAATATCTTTCATTCAAAAGCTGTCCGAAACTTTGTTAAAATAATCCATCTCTTTGACTAGACTGAGCAGACAGTGCTCAGAAAGAAACGACCGAAATAACTATTTGTGAGAACAGATAATACAAAGTTTGATATTCCAAGTATCTGTTCACCTTTGTGGAAACTTAATTGTATGGAGCACAAATAGCTGATAAATTAATTCTTTGTGAAATTACATACCTAATTGTTATAATTATTCGCACATCTATTCAAGTTTGTGGCATGATATTTCCGTATGAACTTCTTAGTGTTATCTGTAAATAACCAGAAATGCTTTCTAGGCAGACGTCCTTTTTGACTTGGCTTGTAATAATAAAAATCAATAGCTTCCCAAAGCTTAACTGACCGTATATACCGCGGCTGTCCTCTTTCCATTCATCAGTTTTCCTTTGTATTATTATTTACTCGAGCCACAAACAGGCTCACCCACGCGAATACTTAAATCAATAAAGACTTTATCAGATATATTGTTCACGAACTGGGTAAAAACATATCTAGTTCACAACGTTGCAAGGTACGGAGTTATTGAGCTCAATGTTAGTAGGGAAAACCTCCATTGGACTATTCGAGTGGTGCGCTATATTCTTTGTTTGTTTTTGCACAAATTCAGCCGTACCAGCTCAACAACAGATTATGGTTATATTATTTCACGAAAGTTAGTATTATGAAAAGTGGAAATTTTTCAACCCCTTATAAACCATGAAATTTTATAATAATTCTCTATGTAGATATGTGATAATTCGTCTATTATGTAGAGGTAGAGTGTACAATCTACATTTTTTGTAATACAATAAGTATATAAAAATAACTATGAGCTAAATATCTGACAGATTATTCGGCCGCGCTAACGAGGGTTAGTTAGCTTCGGGCTAGTATTAAAAAATTATTTCGTATTTGAAAGCAGTGGTGAAACAGTTTTTAGTCCATAATAACATTTCGAACATTGCTGATGAAAACTTTGAAAACTTATTTGATTGATGTGTTTACATGACATTGTAAAAAATATTAAAAAATTGCAGACACAATCAATTGAGAAAGTAACTTTCTCAGTCGTCTGTGCTATTCAAATTGAATAAAAGAAAAATATTGAATCACGATCTTGCATGCATGAACTAAGAATTTTCTAAGTTTTTCAATCTTGAAAGAAGTTTGTAAATTCAATTATAGCTTTTTACTCTGTAGCCGATCACAACGTAAGATTTAATCGGCGTCAAACATTGTGTGAGAATATTCGTTTTGGAATTAAATACTAACTTTTACTCACAACTTTGTATGCAGAATTTGGAAATATGAATACTTCAAGGTAAGATTTAAATTGTATGGTTAGAAAATTCAAAATTGGTAAGTGTGGGAGAGCCATGCTTCGGCACTAATGGGCTCGACCGGCGTGATACCACGGCCTCAAAGAAAACCGACGTGAAGCAACGTTTGCGTTGTGTTTTGTCGTGTGAGTGAGGTTACCGGAGGCCCTATTACCCTCCCCTTCCCCAATCTCCCCAATTCCTGAATACCCAACGATCCTCAAACTCCTATCCCCAAAAGGCCGGTAACGCACTTGTAACGCCTCTGGTGTTCCAGGTGTCCATGGGCGACGCCGATGGCTTACCATCAGGTGATCCGTCTGCTCGTTTACCGGCTTACGCCATAAAAAAGGAAAAGCTTCCTAAATATAAGAGTGGGAACAGATAATTACAAAGCACGCTTAAGTGTCAGGTATTAAGCAGCTATTATTAATTAGAACCCTTTTACAAGCAAGACAATCACTTATAACTTTATATGAATAGATTATTGCGTAAGCGTATGATGTAAACCACTTTAAGGTCAGTGGAACATTATGGTCAGTGCGCAATTATAATAAACGCTGTCCCACTGGAGATTAACATAACGAGACAACGAGTTAGGGAAAAGTTACCGTATTCCTGAATCCCAGAGGACGACTGAGCCGAGAATAATGACTGAACATACCAACTTTCTGAATTTGCCGGGATCGAAGCCCTAGGGAGTTGAGCAATGTCACAGATTAATTATTACCTACGACTGTTGATATTTTGTTGAATATAAAAAGGACAAGTAATATGATCAATCGCCGAGATTTTTATCTTTGTTAAAGAGTAACACGCACATTGATAGTACCTCTAGTATTAAAAGTATTATCCGCATGTCAACAACTTTAGGTACTGCTTACATCTTATCTCAACTAATTGGCAAGTCTATATTTAGAATCACAATACGCTTAGTGCGAGATCAATCAAAGCCAGACAGACCTTCGTAATTGAGTTACGCATAGAGAATATCCTACGCTTCTTAAAATATGAGATCATAATACAATTTCGGATCCATCCGAATACTCACGACCTTAATCTGAATAAAAATCGCTGAAAATATCAATAATATGATTTTCAAATATTCATCAGAGCCGAAAATTATTATGTATGCCCATAACAAAAAGAGTGTTGACCCCGGGACCTCTGAGTAACGTAATACCATACAGTCCAACTAATCCGTTGTGATTCAGCCAACCCTACTAGACCCTCGACCCCAAAAGAATCAAATAACCAAAAGTTACCCAAAAAAGTTATGAGGACCCCTGATTACATTGGCTGATAACTTATACATATAACAATACGTAAATCATACATGGTTATAATAATAGGTCCCCACGTTACCCACCACGCGAATATTTTTCATAGTGGCATGCAGCCATGCGACGCATGTGAATCCATCGCGTCCACCCGACAGTTATTGTCAACAAAAACACAAATTTTGTGGAAATGTAGGCCTCAGTGCCTCAATGCGACAATAGTCAGCCGGATGGTGAACGTTCCGTGTCAAGCTTAGTGCTTGTGCATTTATTCTACAAATACTTTTTCCGCCTTTGTCATAGCTACGTGCATGCCTATTTTACGTAGCGAGAGTTTCAACTAGCCATGTATATTGGTCGGTACGTTGAGTGATTCCCTTTCACCGCGCTAAGAGAACTTAAACGTGGGTTGCCTGATAGATATTTTGTAGCGTTCAAAGAATATATCTCACTAGAAACTTCATTTTTTACTCAAGGAAAATCGTGCCGTTCCGCGGCAGCAACAAAAGGGATTTTCCGAGGCGACCGGTTTTGTACTCGGATTTTTGTTATGAAACCTTTCATAAGTATGTAAATTGAAAATTTCAGTGCGCAGAGAGAAAGAAAAATGGCAAATTCCTTGATAACTGTGAAAGAAATGGTGACAGAATAAATTTTAGTAAAGTTTTAATGAGATTATATCTGTACACACAATTTTATATAGTAGTATGTCTTGCAGGTAACTGTGTCGGTATATCGGCGTCTTTATTTCATGGCTGCCATTCGAAATCTCACCGCACGCCTTTACGCAGGCAGAGTCGTTTTTACTTTACGATTTTGTAATGTCACCGAGGCGTATCAAACGGTAGAACCTACCGCATTCTCAGTGCCTGATAATATTTTATAACATAAATCACTAACAACTTATTTCGAGCACAATAATGTGGAAAAAGGTTCTGATAACAAAGTGAGGTAAATTATGCTGTAAAAGGACGGAGCCAATGACTTTTACTGTCTTTCACTATTTTTTTCTGGTAAATTTACCGTAGAAAGGGGTCTCTCGCTAGAATATTGTGAGTAAAATATTAGTAAAACTACTTCTAATGCAAAAAGGGCACAACGCGTCGTGGCCGAAAGACAAGTGTCAGTTGAACAGAGCAAACAAAACAGAACAGTGCAAAATTAAATATGGTAGGTACGTATTGTGCAAGCAACAATAGTAATATGAAGATGTTGATTAAATTATATAAGACTAAATAAAAATATTACTACCAAATAAAAACAACTATTAATGAGTTTTTAAAAAATTCTCAGTAGTAGCACGGAGTCTGGAAATGTGCCTGGTATATGGCAATAGGCTCCCCCCTATTACATGGGACTCATAACATAAATAGTGAAAAGTGGGTGTTACATTGTACAGTGTCATATTGGACATCTCTGCCAACCCCTTCGGGGATAAAGGGCGTGATGTTATGTATGTTTGTTATAATTGTTTTGAATGTAGAATTACACTTGTAGTCTCCTTACCTTTTCTGTTTTCTCCAAGAGTACTGCATAACCTTGTTCACGTTCCACTCACAATAAATATGATCAATATCGAAAACATTATGCACAACTAGGTTGTTTTGATTCCGTAATCTGAGCGCCATTACCACATGTGCATAAGTTTATCTATTTGTCCGGCCGCATCTGGATTGCGTCAGATCAAAGTATATTGTCCATGTCATTGAGGCAAATATCAAAGTAAAGATACTCACTGTCTATGATGAATAATGGTGATGCATCCAACATTATTGTTTTTGAATGTACTTATATTTATTTTCACTATGTGCTATTGTTATTAATATTATTATGTTTGTAATGTAATTTTAGTCTTGTTACTAATTTAATTATTTATTTTGTATCTATTTATTTAGATTTTTGCACATAATCGTTTCTATTTATTTTGTTTTCACTTTTATATTAATTTTATTATTTATATCATGCTGTGCTCCGAACAGCCTTACCGTAGGTGTATAACTAGTACGTACTAAATCGGGCTGGTGCTGAAAATCAGCGCCGTGGAGTCGAGCCTCTGTGCCCGGTCCACGGTATTAAGCTGAGCTCCAGCCTTTTGCGCTGCGACGCACCATGGGCTTTTTTGTGTGTACCGTCTTGTTGTGTGTCGTGGCAAAATAAATGGTTTTTCTTTCTTTATTTCTATGTTATGTAAATAAAATAATACAAAGTTTAAAAATCAAAATTGTAAAATAACATTGTAGGTTACGATACAGTACGATAGGATAGGATTATATTACTTTGTCTTTAACAACGTTACCCAATACTTAGCCCTAAGCTCGTGTGAGTAAGGCCAGTGTTACGTTTAATAAACATTAAGTTTTGAACAAGGGAAGCCAGGCGACGCTATAAACTAAAGATTTAATCAAAAGATTTACGTTACGAAGGGCAGAGGTCGTATGTTCTAGAAAGAAAAGAAGCCATTGATTGATTGGCTGGTCTATCATCTTTTATATCCGAAAACTAGTAGAAACTGGATATAATTTGTTTTCAGGGTAGGGAGGCAAAGGATCTCCAGCGCCACCACTAAACACCAGCAACACCAGAGAAATCATAATACAAGTACGTTGCTGACCTTTTCCGGGGAAATAAGGTTTCGACAACCTCACTTACACGGTGAAATACAACGCAAGCGCTGTTTTCAAGCCGGTTTCCTATGAGGTCATGGTATGGTCTTAATAGCTCTTTATGGTTTTAAGGTAGGAATGTTAATAGTCATCTTGATTTCATGGCCATCTCGCCAGTCATGTAGACAATTCGCTTGTGGCAATAGTGTGGATGGTCCTTCTGAATAGTTTTATAGAAACCATCGAAATTTTTAATCAGATTTGGAATGAAGGTGATGGACATATTTGGTACAGAATAAATACACGAAAATATCTTTAAAACGAGGTATGACCATCATATTAATTGGTGCCTAACGAGAGTTCATCACGTGGGAGCAGGTGTGCTCTTTAATTACGAGTATCATCAAACAAATTTCTGTTTCTTCACAAAAAATGGTTGCATAATTCATATAAACTCGAATCGCACCAGCAAATATGATGAAACATTTCAGTATACGTTCATTCTTTCGTAAAATAATTCGGCTGCAATATCTTCTCTAACAAAATGTATACCAAGGCATCAAAATCGTCTTCCTTATAACAGTAATCGACTGAAATACTTACTTACACGTAACAATATCCTTAAATACAACGACCATTACATCTTCTGCCTGAAAATGTAAGCGGGGCTTCGACGAAAAATGACAATAATTCAATGAGCAAAATGACTTATAGGAGTGTGGCAGTTCGATAACAGGATAGCAAGTGGCTGGACGCATAACGAACTCATATAAATGTAATATCGGCCGCGACGGTCCGAAGGTCGAACGGCCTCGCTCACCTTGCCATCTCTTCCTACTGATTTATTCAAAGTCTAAGCTCGTCCCGAACACTATCAACTTTGGATTTAACCCAAGCCACTTTCACTTTTGATAGCTCCGCCAAAGATTTTCCTGGACCAAGTGCGACGCAACAATCCCACAAATGGCTCGACTTACTTCCCTCACACTTCATGTAATACTTATGTAGCTTCTCCTCTTTTCCTCAACACGTGCCCTTCCCTTACTATTCTGCAATAATTAGGATGAGAAAAAAACGAAAAGGCAAAAAAGGATTTATTTGTTAAATGTTAACTCTTGATTAAATGTAATAGATAAGGAAAAGTAAACTTAAGTAAGAAAAGAGTAAATTTCTTGGTTTTTCACGTTTATATTTCATCAACCTTTGTATAGAGATTCGCTCTGTGGTAGGTACATACAATTTATATAACGAGACTTTTTTCTAGACCTCTTAATCTAGACGAAAGTATGCTCGAAATCCAAATACTGAGATCTATTAAAATTTTCTGAGAATATTCAGCTATGTCCTTCAAAAAATTTTAATAACATCGCAGTTTTATTTTCTACAAGGTTTGTGAACCCTTTTAATTGTTCAATTTCTTTGTCATAATATTTTGTAACATTTATTTCAATTTATAAATAGGGCGAAGAGACTCTTTCGGTTTAGAGACAGGACCTCGCCTCTGGCTAACTGGTAAATTACCTTACTCAAAACCTTCTGAAGTACATGTTTTGCTTACATTTATAACAAGTAAACTGAATAACTTATATTGAACGAAATATATTTATACTGTGGGTTGGTGTTATTGGAATAATTCATTTCGTTTCAATAACCATACTATTAATAGCAAACGGGTATAAGTGAATGTAATGAACTAATATAGATTTAAATGTATTATTCAAAAGATATCACTATAGGTTTCTAGACAGATATGTCGGCGTACAAAGAATTCCGGAAAATGGAAAAAATATGTTGAGGCACCTGTCTCAACATCGCCAGCGGCAGTGAACGAGGGACGCGGGGGGGCTGCGGCTCGCCGGCCGGTCTACAGCCGAGCCCGCACCCCGCGTCGCGCCAGTCAGCTGTTGCATGCTTAGACACACGGCTGCGCTTACGCATTTTTTTTACTTGTTGCTAATTTCATATCTACATCTTGTTATTCCGTTCTTATTCAATTCATTACATTTTATATATAGTCCACTCGCATTTTTAATTTATCACATCGACAAGAGCTATCGTCGCGTTTAAATATAATAAAACTTTCCCGCTGTGGGATTCGAATGCAAACAAAAGGTTTGGTGACAAATGTTAACCTTTCCGTTTCCATCAGAACTAAAAATTACGAAATAGCCCAATGGTATGACGAACATTCGTAACTAAAAAAAACGGATACATGTGTTTATTCACAAGTTTTCTATTCATTTATCGTTCATATTACGGCTATAAGTCTTATGACGCGACACATGCAATCAACACCCTCCACAAGTATGCAGTTACGGTTGGCTGCCGAGCTTCATCAACTCGAACTCCAATAATAGTTCACAGCAAACGTGGAAGTATGGCGCAATCGAACATGCCACGCCACAGCCTACGAAATTGATACATGCAACTCTTAGGCAGACCTGCGTAAACAGCCGTACACAGCAAATGAAAAACTGTTTATAGGTACACACCTCCCAGGTACACACGAGATATTGAGCGGCGCGCCAGATTTATGAGCTCATTATACATCGAAATTTACGATCATTTCACAGGCAGCCAATCTCCTTCTCTGCAAATGTATTTTATACATAGGCAATATTTTTGTCACGCTTCATATAGGACTGCGACCTAAAAATGTAAAATGGGGCGTTACTTTTATACTTATTGCGTTAAGGACAAATTATGAATTCTCTGTTCAATGATAGCTCATATTTAGTGCTATTTCAGAAGATTTTCTGGAATATTCTTGTGTATCTTTTGTTGCAGAATAAGCAATAGTTCAAGCTCTGCCAACACACCTGGTGTGTGCTGTCACAGCGTTAGGAGTTACCGCTGTTGAACCGCGCACACTGATATATGCGGGATCCTAGACCATCGCTTACTAAGCACAACTGAGACGTACGAGTTTATTTCCCAGATAACCTTTAGAATACTCGGAAAGATAAAAGTTAATGTATTCTATGTTCTCTTGAAACGTGGATTGAAAACAAGAAATATTTTTTCCGTGAAAAATGAAAAAGGACAGGACTGACAAATGGCACTCACTTTATTGTTTGTGACGAATTCTGCAATGGGGATTCGTGTTTATTAAAATATCTCGGTCCCAAATTCATACACGAAACATAAAGCAAAACTACACAAACTTAGTATAATAGTGGGCGAGTTAAAAGGGCCGTTTACGATTACGCCGACAACATGTTGTTTAACCACAAAGATGTAATATTTCAGGGTCCGTTGGTTATGACGCAACCCTAATTAGACAAGGTCTCTAGTCACGAATAACAGACCAAGATAGTTCATTATTATTTCGTTTCGCGGGGGCGCTTTCCTTGTTTGTGACTATGAAACTATCTAGTAGCAAGTTCTTTTGTCCGCATGACAAAAAGCGACGCGTACCGACGCCACTACATTACTCGTAATAACTTCCTGAGTCTGCACGATGGAATAATGGGGCGTAACGTGGCATAACCGACTCGTCTTACAGTGCTGTCCTCTCGTTACCTGCGATTCCTTTTATGTCTCTCCCGCTTTCGTGCTTCACTCTACTAGATCTTGAGTTACATATAAAACACGAACGTACTGTTACTTCCCCATCATTTAAGAGGTTAAAGATTGAAGATTGTTGTTCAAGTAACGACTGGACTCTCTGAACCGTGAAACAGCAATATTAGGTTTTACAGTTCTTTTTTATTTATAAAAAGTTTACCCCATACTATGATTTTCTCCTGTGTCGTGGGTGTGTTTACTAACGTACAATTTCACATACACATGACACTCAGACCCGGAAGAACAATCTGTGGATCACACAAAGAGTTGTTCAGTGCGGGAATCGAACCCGCGACACGTTGCGCGGCAGCCTGTTGCCCAACCACAGCGCCAACCGTGCATCTTTTGTTTTTTTTTTGTTGTTTAGTTATGTGACTGTATGTAGGTGTTTTCACTGTTACATGTTAAGTTATAGTTTTATTTTAAATACGAATATAAAAATATTAAATATTTCTGACTTTAATTGAAAATTGGAAAGTAATGAATAGCTGAATAAAAGTATCTTTATTTAATGTTTATAACTTTAATCAAATGAAGACTTTAAATTCGTACACTCGTACATTTATACGCTTCGATGACTCTTATTCAACGTAGGTAAGTAATTTGAATCAAGCTTTCTTACTCAGTATTTATTAATTTAAAGAAAAAATGTTTTATAACATTGCAAAGTTCGCGTCCTTTTCATTTGGACCCTTTAAGTGCTTAGACTGAAGGTGCTCCTGATACATTATTCATAAGCTGGGTTGCGTTACCTTTACTCGACGATATTATATTTTTTCGGTAAAGAATTTCCAAGAGCAAATACCTACTAATCACTTTTATTAAATAAATATGGAATTAAAACGGTCTCCCTTTCTTAAATTATTTACATAAATCTGAATTTACATTCATATTTTACTGTAAATATATTTACTTTTTCTAAAGTCTCTAAAAGCATATCATGCTTGTATTGTTAAAGTTAAGTATTATAGAGATACAAATACAAAATTTTGATCACACTATCTTTTCATTTGAATTGGTTCTAAAAATACTTTTGGTATCATAAAAATAAATATAGAAAAGTGTGGGTGAGTTTTTGTCAATATCTCGAACCCTGAACAAACAATCTTATGTACTCAGTTGTGGAAATATTTTTTTTTTATCCTCTACGAAGTCTACGGCGTAGCGCTACGAAATTCTGTCGTTCCAAGTTCTTCAACAAAAAATACTTTAGAGGTCTTTGTTCTATTTTTCTAGATGTAAATACCCGAAAGTTCTAAACTTGTATCAGTCAATTTACAAGTTTTAACGGTGTGGTTCAATACTACTTTCAAAAGTTGGGAAAATAAGATTTCTGTGGGAAACAACGTAATCTCTTTAGACATAAATGTCAGGAGGATGCCTATAATTTGACGTAACTGCGGAGTTCGGTAATACTTTAGTACAAAAATAGACTTAAATTTATACAGCATAGTGTTCAAATAAATTCGCGTGGCCATGACACGTACCTCAGAGGATTAGATATTTATTTCACAATACTCCGTGCTTGACCTAATTAACAGACAAAATTAACTGTAATTTAGTCTGCGACTACTGAGTCGAGTGCTTAAATATAACTTAATCAAAATCGTCAATGACTAATGTAGAACAATTTATGCCTTCATTTAGTATCAAATCGGGTGAGACGTCTATCATAGTGGATTATGTGTAAAATTTGACATCTACAGACGTATATTGGCATCTCGCGACCCAATTAAACCAACTATTTCCACCCATTATTGGAATCACGTTGAAAGTCGAAGGTTACTTACTATCCGTGAAGTAAAAATGTTGGTTGTTGACTGTTACTTTTGAACTATTTCCAAAATTTCAGCCTTAGACTTTCGTACGACTACTATTGCTGAGACTCTTTAATTGACAAACACCCATGTCCAAACTACAATAACCCTCATTTTCTTCTTTATAATTTGGGAATACCGTTTCTAGATCCGTAATAATGTTTTAATTGAAGTACTAAATAAAGTTTAATCAAACCAATACGATATATAGGTACAATATCCCTGGTTTAGAAGCTCACACAATCACCTTTACATTGCTGAAACAAAATTAATATTTTACATATTTCAACATCAGTCCCCGAGAGAGATTTAGTCAGGTTTGTGTTTACAGTTACTGATAAATATTACCCCAGTTTTATTTTTGACGTCCCAAACCGAAAATTTAGGTGCATGTCGTGTTTCGAACCTAAAATTTCATAACTACGTACTTCCACAAAAATCGATCGAGCGGTTTTTTGCGTTTTTCTATTCAACAGCTGATAATTTCCCAATATTTTTAACATGGAGTAATATAGTTTCGTTGTCAATATAGTGTTGTTGTATTTTCCGGTCCAAATAGCCAATACTATTAGATCTATTAGCCAGTTAAGCTGGACAGTAAAATAGTTTTAGAATGGAAGTAGGTAGGTACAACCTCTCCCGTCTTAGTGTTAGTGTAATCGCTTTTATATAGGACGCAGACTCAAACACAGGCACTAATTGTGGTAAACGTTGGTTCTCGTAATAGGCCACTTACTTCCTACAATCCTGCACTTCCCAGAATGCACTATCTAACGTAGGTAACGATGCACTGTCTGTGTTAGTTCCAGTAGTTTATTATAGATCTTTTGTGTTCTTACCAATTTCTTTATCAACCAAAACAAAAATACTATGTTTAAATAGAGGTATTATACCCAAGAAATGTACGGCCATGACTGTAAACTTAGTACATTGTGATCAGAGATGACAGCCACCCCGCATCTAACACAATATTCAACCGAAATTTGTAAAGATTCTGCGGCGACCCAACTTAATAGCTCTATTAGGCCACAAGAAAGAAGATTATATTTAGACATCTATCATAAATTCAGAATTAAATGACAGTGCGAATATCTTATATCACAGCATAACTTCAGTGAGAAACTATCACGTAATAATATTCCAGTCTTATACGAAGCTCATTCCAATACCAATATTGTAAATTCTACATTAAGTTCTGATAACCACGCTCTAAGCTTTAAAAGGCACGTGTGACTGCAACGATATGAACTGTCAATAATGAAATTGGCTGAGATATATTTTATTTACTATTACCTCGTTTATCCAGTTTCCAATTTGTTATCGAGCTGGGAGACGGTCGGGCGCTGTTCGCCCGCTGCCCGGTCAGTGATATTTCTATGTCATGTTCCATTGTTATGTTCCAACTGGATAATTTACTTATAATTCTATGTAACACTGCGCATTTGATGGACGCCTCAGCGTCAAAGGTAAACGTAATCTGATTTACTATGGAATGAGAAAGGAGTTGGGAATTTTGTAACAATATTTAAGGTAATTTGCTGTTATTAGATCAAGCTTAACTTTTAGGAAAGATAAACATTTGTTCCAGGATAAAGCAATCCATAAGAACGCAGTAGTAAGCAAAATCACGTTACGATAGCTACATTCATTCTGATTCAGAGAGGGAAATAATTTTACAATCAGTACACAATCAAGTTATCCTTATTTATCTTACCGCCACAATCCATCGAAATCGTCCGATACATCCAATTTGGTGAATCTGTATCGTATCTTTGTGGTTTTATATTTAAATGAACGTATTTTCATTATGCAACAAATCTACTTTCAGAAGCAAATGAAAGTAAATGAAAGATTTTTTTATATTTTCATATCTTTCTAGATATTTTCTCCCTCCCAGTGACACTCCCTAGCGCTCTTAATAGTAAACTAACCTAATAATATCATTTCACGAGGATTTTTACTCTTGTTGTTAGTATATAAATCTCTTACTTCAACAAAACACTTTATTTATACTTTAATAAAATGTATTCAAGCTACAACCGGCTACAACATTTGAGTAAAATATAAACTAAAAAATACGCCTGTATTTTGTATGAATTTCCTCTCCAAGAGGAGCGGGTGTATTTGATGCGGTGTTAAATTAATCACGGTAGCAGTGTGATCAAACAGGATAGACTGACCTGTGGATATTACAATTACGTATGGCAGGTGGTAGTCGAGCAATAATTACGCAGAACAATAACTCACGGCAGGTAGGCCATTGTACGAGCAGCAGAGGACGAGTACTATTAACCGCACCCGAGGTGATCATCGTAACTCTGTTTGATATAACTACAACATCATACAAGACGACACGCCAGCCATTTTAGTGCCATAAATTGAGTTATCTGGTTTATTACAAACGCAGACCAAGTGGTTATAAATCGCTGGTCCCCGCCATAAACAAGCCGCTCTCTAGGCGACTGTCAATCGAGCATACTAGCAAAACGCGCCAATAAATATTGTTGCAGGTATTTCGCACGTATTTCCATACCAAATTGCGGAACGATAGTCATTTATCATTCGCTTTGATGTTTTTCACATCACGAAAAATCTGACAAAGTTACAAATGTTCGCAAATTGACGACATAAATATCTACGTAGGCGCACATTACGCGTTCGGGACATGTGTTTCCGACCTGTACGTATCTAAGTATTGTTCCAGTATATAATGCCGAACTTACTTCGTCTTACATTGTCTCAGTTTTAAATAAACCTTGCCTATAAGACTGCAGCGTTTATAGTTTATTCTAGTTATAACCGTAGGCGTTCTACGTGGGTCTACCAATCAAAACTTGATAGTATCGACACGTTTCTCATGGCATCGTTCAGAAACTTAGAATCAAATTATTAATACTTGTTCAAGTCTTGGCTACTGTTCTGAATTGCTAATTAATAATCTCGCTGTAGTCAGTTTCAGTCATATTACCCAGAAGCAGTAGATGTTGGGAAGTTTAAGAAAATATTTGAAAATTTATTCCTTAATAGGCGAAATATTGGCGAAATATTGCACTAGTGTGCAAGAAATTTAAAACACCATGACGAAGTGCATTCTTCTTATTTTCACACGGAAAGACAGCATTGCACAAGCTTTTCCTTCGGGAGGCATAAGGCAGAAACACATGGTGTTCCCAAAATGCACTTAATTAGTACCCAGCCAGATTAACCGATAACCAATCTCTATGGTACATTATAGCAAAGAATACAACAGTAACAGACCAAACAAGTTCCGAAACAAAACAACCTTATAATGAAAAATAACCCCTATCATTTTTATAATAAGTCTTTCTTTAGCTAGCAACTGCTAAAGGTTCATTGGAAAATAAAGTATAAATTACAATGCACTCCACAGTTCTGTCGATACAATCTCTGCTACGTAGTGGTACTTAGTACATACGAACTCGAGCGAAGCTTCGTCCCGACGGGAATTCCTTGTTTTACATTTACTACGTAATAGCTGTACACGTCACATATTCTCTCTAAGCACCTATTAATAGTAGCTAAGTGCGTATTTTAATAACATTACATAAACTTAACATTTGTTCACCGTTGAGGTTTTCGCCATTTGCGTTAGTCTATGAAGTAGTATATAATAGTGTCCGACCGAAACTGGTTTTCCGGCCGAAACCGAAACCGAAACCGAAACTTACGTAGTCAAGTATAAAATTTCTTAAAATACTGAAATTTGGTGCATTTTACCTATTATTTTGCATTAATTAGGGCATGAAATGGAAACACAGTGTATTAAGTTTGTTGTAATCATTTATTTAATATAATAATTAAAAAAAATATTAATTACATTATTATTATTTTTTCAAATTAAGTTCTCATAGCATAATGTTTATCAGTTAACACTAATCGAATCAGTAATTGTTACTGTTTCACTAAATACTAAGTATTGGTATTTTATTATACCCCTATTCTCTGTACTGAATACTTATGTAATTTCCCACAACTTTATGCATTTTCAGAGATTCCCTTTAATGTCTTTATAGATAATATCTAATTGTCAATTAGTAATTATACGACTAAGTTAAAAAGTTTTTTTTTTCTTGTATGGCCTGAGTAAAAAGTTTTATACAGGTTGGCGGTGACATTTTATTTGTCAAATAATGACAATCGTACAGTGCCGCGGGAAACAGAGTTATGCGAGCGTGAACGTGTGTGACATAAGTTTCGGTTTCGGCAAAAGTTTCGGCCGATTTTGACCGAAACCGAAACTGCGGCCGAAACATGATTTTTGGCCGAAACTCGGCCGAAACCGAAACCGAAATTTCGGTCGGACACTAGTATATAACTATTTATTGTGATTCTTGTATAGTATCAATGTGATACGTATCAAATATATTCAGCTATACTATTCAATATGAGGCCCTGGTACTTGAATTAAACCTATAATCTTACCTACGGAAAACGAACTATCTTCTTATTGTGATTTTCAAAAATCGTCATCATCATCAATTTATTTTCCCCAAAACGTCAGTTTTGTTATCTGTATCTGAAATGATACCTAATTTATTATCAATTCTTATTTATGTACTGTTGTATATTAAAGTGGTGTCCCTGCGTAATGTAAAATAGGTCCTAATATACAACTTATGATTAGAAAACAAGACCTTTTGCACTACCAAGAAACCTTACTTACTGCCCACCCTCAAGAAACTCCAAGCACCTTTACTAATAGCAACTAACTAGCAAATTGCGTATAATGTAATCCGTAACGCGATATTTGCTAATATGTTGAACGTAAAGTATTTAACTGGGTCCCCAAAGCCCCCAGTCGACGCCACGACCGCTCATTAGTCATCGCCGACCCCCCGCTGGGAACACCTGCTCTCCAATTTTATTTTACTCAATAGCTTTGAATTTTCTACCGGAAAATCATATAAAAATCCATTTGATTGCTTTGATAGGACAGTTTTTATCCAAAATCGCTTTTGTCCTTGTGGTTGAGACAGAATATGACACAACAAGAAGACTACAATATAAAACATGTTATTTCTTAGTTTAAAATGTATAGGCAGAGCCCGATGTCTCATATTACTATAACCAGTTCAATTCTAAATACTAAACTTAGTTTTTTACTCATTTCCTAGTCAAATACGAAATTATTCACATTAGTTCGCAGTTTTTCGTAAAATAAATAAATAGTTGCTTGTCGGTTCCCATTTATTTCACCTAACCTACTGCTAGGAGTAATATCTACTGTACGAACGGTCAGTCTCAACCAACATTCAATATTTTAGCGAACGTATGTACACAAATATTCTGATAACAACTGGGAACCAAAGCGCTTTTTGCTCGTAAGCATGCCTAAAGCCAGAGCCACACAGGGATTAGGTGTGTCAACATACCGCGATTTCCAATCTGTGCTAACTGCACTGCGCGAAACAGAGATATAACGCATTCTGCACCAATCCGATTTCACTCGATTCCAAGTTATAATACATCAATTAGCCAAGAAATTACGCAATATCGAAATAGATACCAGTCATTAGCATTTGTAGTTTTTCATAGATAGATACTGATTAATCCAGATATAATAATTGAAAGCGCTTATTAAACAGAAATTAAAACTTGACTATGAAAACTTTTCACCTTCTTTTCAAGAATTCATCACTGAATACTTTTCTCAAGTTTCATCTAAAATATCTTGTGCTTAACAGTGTTATTTGTGACTATAATACATAAGAATATACATACTTTTCCAAAACATGGCAACCTTTGAATATTTTTCCTTTTTCTTCGTAATCAGCTTATAAATCGATCTCCGGATAAACCTATCAAGAGTTTTCCTTCACATGGAAAGAAAAACGTTAAGAACAAAGTGGAGTGGTTGTTTATTGTATGTCGTAAGCGGCAGTATAACGCGTAGAGCTGACCAGTGCGCGCAACAAATTGTGGGTTATCGAGAAAGTTTTTCTTTCACGCCGCGGCGACTACGTTCCCTCTCAACTTCCGGAGCAACCCATCGGAAAACTCTAGTGATTTGCAACTTCCGTATCACAGATCCGGCAAATTTTTATAAGCGATTTTTTAAATTCCGGTCATATAAAACGACTATTTGTAAAGTTTTATAGGCACTTTCACCTTTCAGAAACGTTAAGAATATTTATTTGATACTTAGCAGGTAAACAAATAAACTTTCCTAATATAATCACATCATTACAACGGGCATTTTATTATACATTATAGATTCCTCAAACATCCATAAAAGTTTTTATTAGCTCATTAACAATCTCATAAACAGTCCCTTCACTCACAATGCGGAGAATTTCGAACATCGTCTCGGTCCAAACTTTTGTGGAACCTGGTAGTTCCCTTTATGATTTATCAAGGGTACTGGTGACCTTATTAATTCCTTAAGTCTACAACGACATCTATGGGAGATATGGGAGGATTAAAGCAGAGTTACATTGCTATTCCGAGCTTTAGTATTAGTGAATACGTTGCGACCTCTCTCGTAGGGTCGTGTTGTGTAGGGTTAAGGATCACAATGTTTTACGAGCAACACCAACCCATTTCCATTTACTTAAGTGTTACAACCTGCTTTAAATGCGAAGTAGCTGGTATTCACTGTGCTCAGCATGTCAGCGAATATATTACATGAACATATCAACGAGACTCAGAAAGCTGATTTTGACAACGTTCATTTAATAGTTTTTGAGTGTACATAATATACCTGCTACCTGTACCTAAATACTGAATATACATGATTATGTATAAATTGGAACTTTTAATCATTCCTATCTCTTCTCAAACGTACCTGACTCAAAGCGGCCACTTGGAAAACTTTTGTCCTCTTTTGAATTGTAAAGATTTTAATTCCCCACCATTCATAGTCGACGTTAATAAAATCAGTGAGCATAAGCACAAAATTTACGGCTCCTAAAATAATTATAGCACTGAAATACAAACGCGGTTATGAATTTCTTTTTCTCTTGTTTTATCGCTGTCTCGGTCTTAATATTAAGAAAGAAATTACGACGCCACAGCTGCAAAAGGGTTATTATAAACTATATTTTGGTGCGTACCGGCTGTTTATCTCCACTTTCGTAGAACCATAATGGTTTTTATATGAACGTTGAAAAACTAACTTCTGAGTGGGGTTGCGTCCCGGTGTACCTTTATGTACTGAAATAGAAAATTAGTATAGAATATCAGCTTATTCAAATGTATTGAAATCGATTAGAATATAATAATACTCTTTAGAAATAATAATCTCTTTACTCAGAGCGAATGCTTTTATTAATTTATGTACCACACCTTTTCAGTCAACTAAATATTTAGATGTGATACGTAATTAGTGAACCGTCAATCTTCCCCACGACCCGCACTTCCTCGATAAGCTCGCAGCCATGATGGTTGTGTTATGTAAAAATACTTTCGCACACGAATACAAATGAACCAGTCAATTGCAATTGACACCTGCCACACCAGAAAGCTAATTTACCCAACCCTTTTCCATTACTAAAGTAACATGAAAGAGAACAAAAGCACCTTTACGGAAGTTTTCCTCGTACGATCGTTACTATGACACTAAAAATAGTGCAGTAGGTGGTAAAACAAGTACTACATTATATTCCTTTGGGAACTTAGTTCCTCTTTAACGTGGTATAACTCTATTGTGGGGGAAAATAGACATGTTTATTAGTTTGAACTCTTTTATATCCCATTGTCTAAGCCACAATGGATACGTTCGACATTCGTACAGAGATACAAGTAGGGTGGCGGATCTTTTCATAAACCGCCTTTGAGTGGATGGGACACGGTCACACGGCCGTTAGCGTGTGAGAAAAGCTCTAAATTTCAACAGGGCGACATCCGATGTCGGTGAATTTCTTTTGTACCCTGACAGTTTATTACGAGAACAAAAGGTTGACGTTGTTTGAACAGACCCGCTTTAGATTTTACTACGCTGATTACACATTACTCAAGATCTACTCTATTGTGACGAAGATCTGTATTCGCTTTCAATTTCTAAAAGGAATTACATTTGGCTGTAATTCACCCCAAGACGAATCGAATTCATCACTCAGTTGATAAAATCTCACTTTCTCCCGATAAGACATAAATTGACGAATTATTTCAAATTCAAAGTCGGTTCGACGCAACGTCGCGACGCAACCAGTTATCTCATTATAGAAATTGTTTAGTATTTTGAATGTATGTTTACTTCATTAGGCATGTATTTAGTTTGGTTGTGTTTGTTTAAAATTCTTCAACGTACTTTGATAACATCAGTCACTTAAATAGATAGTATTTAAGTATAGAGTGATTTAAGCAAACAATTTCAATATTACCAAGTCCTGCCGAAATTCCCGTTGTTTTAGTACAATTTGAATATTGGATCTTAAAAGGAATGTTGGCCATTAAAATGTACCCTCTTACATTAGATTTTCTTTTCTTTGTATTTTATTTAATTCGCACGTTCTTTAATACTTATACGGTGAGTGGAGTGCTGAATCCTTTTAATCAAATACTTTGAACGCGTACCTTGACTTTGGGGAGATTTACAAACTCTTTCATATGAGGGAACAAAGTTACGGAAGTGGCTCCCCCTTTGAATCAGACCTTCTAATTTATTTCCTCAACTCAATATCTTTATAAATACTATTAGATTACGCTCTACTGAGTAGAACACAAAGATTATCAAAGAGCGTTGCAATTTCACTATCAAGATGTGGTGAGCCTTATTATTGCAAGTTTAAAATTCTTGCACTAAAGAGACATTTCCCGTGGGAAGAGATAACATTCCAGGAAGGTTCAAAGTGTCCTCAAGGCGGATCGCCAATTTCCTTTGTAAGCGCTACAAAGTTATTAGGGTAATTGCTCTCAAAATAAATATACAGTATGAAGCGAAAACCTTGTTTACCAGTCAAGTGTTACCTACTTAGATACAGTATGAATAGTTGATGGCGAAATTGTTTCCGACCCTAGCCAAGTGCGAAGCTCAGTTGTTGGTAGGCTGTGTAATACATAATATTAAGCCCGAAGGTCCATATTTGTCACTATAAACATAAAATGTGTCCATGTGAACAGGCGGGCCGCTCGAGCCGCTTGTCCTAATTCAAGCGGCACTCGTTAATTATTTACTTATACATCTCGGACAGGCCTCCAGCCAGGACCCACGGCGAAACCTTTGTAATTGCTTGTACACTTGAAATCCTAACGCTGCTATTGTATTTACAATCATTACTAGCTATATTAAACCTTATTTGTGAACCGTTAGTTTTAGCACTAGAAAATTAATTTAATTTATTCATGGATTTTCACGAATTAGGACAGGCGAAAATTTATTTCATGCTATGAAACGTCTACAGTAATTTATTTTTTATAAGTCTATTAAAACTTTACCGACATTACTCATAATTCATTCCTATTAGACAACATGAAAGCAATTACTTACGAAGGCGCCATCTACTAAGTTATTTCGTTAGCATGACAACGACTATCGCGCTACGTATTTTGTTTTCAAATTCAACGCTCAAATCTATTCATGTTCATTTCAAATATTTACACAACTGAACAAACCGGAAATGAAAGGGAAAATACGTGCGTAGTTACCCGTGTGCGTTCCTTTGTCATGGATTTATTTTCATATTCCAGGATATGCGAAACGCGATCAAAACAATTTTAAATTAATATTGATTAGATATTGTTTTTTGTTCCAAGTTTTAAAGTAATGATATAACGATATAAGATAAACGAGCTCGCAGCCTGGCAGGGCACTTTACATAGTTAAAAGTTTGCGCAGCGTGTGTGACACGCGATACGAGCTGATGCCTTGTTGTCTCGTAACGTTTCATGTGAGAGTAACTCTCCAAGTCAGGACGGCTCAACGCTGCACTCTACATCTCCCAGTAGACGGTTCAAATAACACTTCCAGCTGATAGCATCGTTAAGCTTTAACGTATTCGTAAACACCCAGTTTGTACTTAGTTTATGTTTAGTTTTATTACGCCTTGCAGCATTTGTTACGACCAAGCCGTGGCGGACTAACGCAGTTATAACGTGTTACTCCAGCGAGTTACTACCATATCTCGTAAATTACACTATCAACAGTTAATAGATAGTGTCGGAGTCATAACAACATAACAAACGGGGGGATAACTAACGAGTGCTGTCATTCTCATACAGCGCGGGCCGAATTGTGTGTTGGCCGAGAGAGAATTAATGAGGGCGGGCCGGCCGCCAGTCGCACGCGCCGCGTTCCTACCGGCCTGGCCGCCACCCCGCGCGCCACCAATGAACATCGACATCACTAATAGTAATTCTCAACTGGAAAAGAAAAGAATGGACCGAAAACTAAACGATGCTCATAAATCGAGCGTGTTAACATCCAGACAAATAACGGTCATGTTCTCACTACATCAATACTCTGTTACAACTGAGCAGTATTTGTTGAGTGAGATAAACAATCGTGTGAGTTTTCTAATAAAAGCAACTCTATTACTGCTTTCTTTTCGTGTCATTAGTACAGAGAATTTTGTGATAGTTACACTCGGGTTTCAAAAATTAGGGAGCGTAATGGTAACTTACACAAAATTAAAAATAAAATGAGGTCAACAAAAAATAAAGTGGTTTTCTAGAAAGTCGAAATGAACGCAGCAATCACATAAATAAACAAGGCGCTTTACCCTCTGCTACAGTTGATGATTCCAAGGATGGTGCGTTCACTTGTTTTTTTAGGACGGAGAAGAAAAAATAAATGTCTTGAATAAAAGTTAAAGGTACGACAAACCTTTTATAATGGGCTTACCCTCTCGCAAGTTTTATAAGCTGTAATTCTTGTACGTTTACATAAAACACTGAACTACAGGGATATGTTTAATGACAACGTTGAGTTCTTCAATCACATTAGGTTCAAATAAGTGATAGCTATTCATATGTCTCGCAAAGAGCTCGCTCGATAGGTCCGCGGGGGCAAGATATCGCTCAAATTGTTTCCAATATCTTTTACGAGCATTTGACACTCGGGTGAAAAATTACCAAGAGTTCCAGGCGATATTGTTATTTTCACGCTGTGTTATTTACACGGATGTAATCCCTCAAGTTTTTTGTAACACAGATGAAAATGTTTATTTTATGATACACGACGTATTGCGAGTGAAATGGACTGTGTATATTCTCTTTTTATACTTCAGGTTTTTTATGAATAGACGATGCGGCAGCAGACGAACATTTCTAATACAGTACCTAATATTATTAATAGGTAACTGCAAGTAACCATTAGCAGTTTTTATTTATATTTACAATAGCCTTTGGCACTGTGGTTTATTTAGAATGCAAAATAACACAGAAGTACACAACATGTGGAAACACGATCACACAAATACAAACAGGTTTCTTTGCTGACAAACACAAACAGTACTGACGGAGGTAAACGTACCGCAGCCCCGTGCAGGTATAAATAGTGCAAATAAACTGTCTGAAAGATGTGCCCGCATAACACGTGTACTCACGCGACGACGCTGTCCAACAGTCTGCAAATATTTGGTCACTTCTATTATATTCTCCGGACAACTGACAAAGCACACGATGTCTAATCACGTAGCTGAACAAAGACGGAGCCAAGTACGGTACGTAGGCACTCATTAACATTTCAAGTCTCGAACCTTTGGCCTCGATGCCTTAACCACGGGGTGACCAACTCAGCGAACAACAGGAGATCCTCAGAACTAATTCCGCCGGTACTCAGACCCGACCGAGAGACTGTTATAAAATAGATTGTTTCTTTTGTCTTCATTTAGTACAATTATAGACAAGTGATTAAGTAGAAAGTCGAGGGAAAACGAACGATTATCCTTATTCAATGTTTTGACAACATAATTACTTTCTCACTTTATTTTATGGTAAAGTCGAGTATAGAGGTACAGTATACTTTATTTTATGGTTTAGCGGCATCGGGTGGCCAGTCACAATCGTAGGGTCCAGTCACATCTGGAGCGAGGCCATCGAGAAACACGGGGAAGCGTTAGCCGTATCGCTCGATGTCTCGAAGGCCTTCGACAGGGTCTGGCACGATAGTCTTGTTGGCAATCTTCCCGCATATGGACTCCCCACTGGTTTGTGCAGATGGATAACAGACTTCCTGAGGGATCGATCCATCCGTGTGGTCATTGACGGCTACTCATCCAATCCACTTGGTATTAATGCCGGGGTTCCTCAGGGGTCAGTACTCTCAGCAACACTTTTTCTGTTGCACATTAATGACCTGCTCCAGCCCGGTATCTTTGGGTACGCAGATGACAGCACCGTTGTTGAGAGGTATATGTCCGATGCGCGAACCAGTGCAACTCAAATCCAGTCTCTGAGAGAATCTATGGTAAATCGTCTGAACCTGTCCTTGCAGGCGGTCTCCGATTGGGGTGACGCCAATCTGGTCAGGTGCAATGCCAGCAAAAACCAGGCCTGTCTGTTTTCCGCTAAACGGAGTCGGTTCCCACTGACTCCTACTTTCCGGGGTGTGTCCGTTCCGATGGGTGGCCGTCTCGAGCTTCTCGGCGTAACTCTGACGCCCACTCTCAATTTTGGCTCGTATATCGAGACAAAGGCGCAACTGGCTGGTAGAAAGTTGGGTGTCCTGTCGAGGGTGAGACGGTACTTCACGCCGGAGCAGTTGCTCACTCTTTACCAAACACAAGTTCGGTCTTGTATGGAGTACTGCTCTCATCTTTGGGATGGCTCAGCGAAATACCAGTTGGAAGCCCTCGAATCCATCGAGAGGCGTGCCAAGAAGCTCATCAATGACGATTCGCTTGTGGAGGCTCGGCTACAAAACCTCGAACACAGGCGCAAAATCGCAAGCCTTTCGGTCTTCTATCGGATACATTTCGGTGAGTGTGCGTGGGAATTGCACAAACTTATTCCCCCTAGTCCATTTCACCACCGTACCACCAGACGAACGGCGGGACGCCACCCTTATATGGTGGACATTCCACCCATTCGAACGAAGCGTTTCGCGTCAAGCTTCCTCATGCGAACCGCTAAGGAATGGAATTCCTTAGCGGAGAGGCTGTGTTTCCCGTCAAATATGACCTGGGTGTCTTCAAGTCCCGAGTGAACAGGTTGCTCATAGGTAGGCGTGCTCCATCGTCGGCAACATCATCGCTTACCATCAGGCGAGATGGTGGTCAAACGTCGACCTATAAAGTATAAAAAAAAAAAATACAACTTTTTGCTGCAGAAAAAAACAGCTGTGGTTGTTACTAAGCAATATTTTTGGATGTCCTTAAACCAAACAATTTCAAAACAATATGATTTTGTTAGCTTAGTTTCTTTTAGCTATATGTAATAACTACTACCCATGGCACGGATTCAAGCATGCAGGAGATACGTATTATAACACATAAGAATTTCAGTATTGTCTATAGAGAATTTCTCCGTTGGAGTGAGCCAAAATCGATTGGAACGACTTGTATTGGCGCGCGGGTCTTCCAAAATGCATGGTATGCGTTACAATGAACATTTGTAATACCACTTCGGCACTTTCATTGTATTGGCTGAAACTATGTGCTTCCGACCAAACACTGGCTCGTACTCTGAACTTATACGTGAACGACTTCTTATTGAAACTACATACTTTGAATTTGAATCGAAACTACTTTTAGTAAGTAGTAGATAATTTCTAGTCTTCCAATTTTCTGCAAATGATAGTATAGTGAAATACTGAAAATAGTACATAATTATTATTAAAGATACTTCAGGGGGTATTTCTTTTGCGATAAAATTATCGCATTTGTTTATACTTTGTTGAAATTTTTATCCAACATAACATCACGCCTTTTATCCCCGAAGGGGTAGGCAGAGGTGCACATAGAAGTAACACCCACTTTTCACAATTTATGTTATGAGTCCCATGTAATAGGGGGTGATTTTTATCCAAATACAACAAATATGTGTTTACAACCGATAGTCATAATGGTAACAGATTTCATTAGATAATACTAATGTTTTACAGATGAAGTGTTAATTAATCATAAATTGGCCAATTTTATCTCATTTAGAGCACTTGCTTGCGTTATGTTTCGTCGTCCGAGTGAGGTTATTGGAGACCCAATTACCTCCTCCCGAATCGCACAATCCCCGAAAATTTCTAATCCCCAAAAGGCCGGTAACGCTCTTGTAACGCCACTAGTGTTTCAGGTTCCATGGGCGGTGACGATTGCTAACCAGGTGATCCGTTTGCTCGTTTACCGGTTTATCCCATAAAAAAACAAAAACGAAACTTTATTTTATCTTATCATTAATACTGTTTTCGGCGAATGTATACTTGAACCAATATAGGTCAGAATAACAATAAATTGATCTTCAAGTTTTAATCCCCAACATCGGAGAGCCGTTTAAATTGATTAGTTGTCTTGTGTCAAGTGGTTAATTGTCGTTTCATTGATAAATCAATCAAAATGACGACCTCTCGATTTAGTAAATTATGTTATTAATTGAGTTGATGACGTGTTTGAGAGCACGATAGTAATTGTCTATATAATCCTCTGCTTATTATCCTAATCAGGTAGTATTATGAGAATAAATTAGTTAGTTGTCCTGGTCAGTAAGTCTCAACTAATTGGATACTGTTTTTAATTTATTTTTTGAAATAAACTTCTCGAAGTATTTACCTACGATACATAGACTCACTTACTTACCTCTATATACAAATATGTTTAAATACTTTTAAATTAAAGTAAACAGATGTCGTAAGACGTATTAAAGTAACGTTTCTTAGAATATATATTTATGTAAGTACTTAATATCGAGAACATAAAAAATCACGGCTACATCATAAAGCGTAATTATACTCTAAAACATATGTGGCAAGGGAATAAAATTTTATTTCGAAGAGGTTCTTATTTTAAGAACGCATCACAGACTCAATAAAAGGGGTTATAAAAAAGGCAGAGGTTTCAGTTTTCACCAGAAAGCCATGTTCGCCCTTCCTCGCCCTTCCTGCTGTCACGTTGATGTTTTGCATAGAAATATGAACCTGTTAAATTTTGTCACAAAACGCACTCAGCCTGATGACTCGTAACTCGTAAGGCGAAAGCTTCATTTGCATATTAACAGTACCCATGTAGTCCTTAATCCGAGGGTCGCAGGTGACGAGCACCAACCAAATTGATATTTTATACTTGTAATACTTGTAAATGGATCGCTTGTGTAAAGCGATCCATTTACATCCCACCAACCTCAAGCTACAGGAAAAATGGCCGGGATTTACGTAATTAAATCAGTGCATTTCATTACGACATAATTAGGTAAAACTCTTATAATAAATTGCATAATATTTTTTCTCCGGCGCGTTTTCGCGTACCATTCGTATAAAGGTACTGGCCAGGAATGTTGTCGTGCGTAAATGAAAAAGTTAGAAATTCTGATATACAAAGTGTTGTTTTAAAGCCGCGTCATAGTCTAGGAGGTAAGTCGGCTATCAATCCTGAATCTGAATCAATAAAAAAAATTGTAGGTAAATATTTTTCATTTTTCTGTAAATTACGGAAATCCGTAAGTGTGAACTACACGCCGCCGTCTTGTAACAAGTTTTATAACGCGGCTTAATACACACAAACTCAAACACGTAATTGATATTATTCCTAATTCCATAAAACTCCAATAAGAAACATTGCTGTCGCTTATTCTGAAATACTATTGAACTTAAACGATTTATTATAGCCATATTTTTAACTATTGGCCCGAAATTCTCTTATATTGAATCTTTATGACTTCTGTGACATGCCCCCGAAAAATGCCACGGTTTCAAAACTACACCTTGTATAAACAAACTTATAAAATGTATTTTAACTTGTTTAAAGAGTCTTAATTTTACAGTCCTGTCACCGTTCCACTATACATAAGTTGCACTTTCACATACGCTGTAATCTCGATTGGATTTACAACAATACAATGATTAGTAAATAAAATATTTATACACTTCATTTTAAGTTTCGCGACATTAATAAAGTTAGACAACAAATGGAGCAAAACGCTTAAGAAAAATATAGCGTAGCGCCACGGACTTACAGCCCACTAATAATATTTATGAGCACAGCTCTTATAAACTATGTATAGCTTAATTATGTTGGAGGATGCAGTTTATAATCTAATAGCGAACAATATCAGCTTACTGCGCAATTACCCCTTTAACAAAATCCGTTTATCCTATGAAGACCATTACTTACAAATTCTATTGGAAATGTAGTGCGTGCACCTCCGAAGGTATACATCTCAATACCACGACCTCTCAGGCGGAATATACTTCGCAGGAAAAGTTCCAACAGTCAGATCCGATTTACCGAGTAGGGTTTCATTTACATTAGCAGATTATTCTGCCAATATACTTCTGCATGGGATCCATGAAAAATTCGACTAGTTTAGAAGTAGAATACAGGACGTTTGTGGATTTCGAATATCTACTGTACATGTGTATCTATATATAATGTATATTGATCTAGGATGCCTTTCAATTCAACATATCGGTACGGTGCCCACAATATTTATAACGTTACGATTACCTCACACGGCGAGATACCGTCTAAAAAGAAAAATACCAATATCTTTTCCAATACATATTTTCGTAGTAGTTAGAAAGAACATTACCTTATAGTAGCATAAGTAAGACACCGAATATAATTCAGAAAATGTTTTATATTGGCAAACTATTATACTTAGTTAGACGGACTTTTCCTTCTAAGCAGCTAATATGAGAAAGTTAGGTGCTATTATTTATCATAGTGGGTGGCGAAATCTGTTGCCTCTGCGCCAACTTGGGCCCATATTTTCATTCCAAAGCGACATGAATTCGTAGCGGCAGTAACACAATGTAGTCAATTTACTTCAGCCTCGACTGAAAGTTTTCTCAGTTCTGTCAAAGTTGTGATTGCCTTGTTTTCCATTTCGCTCGCAGAAAGATGACAAATAAAACTTGAATTCACCTAGTGCATGCCGCGCTCCAACTAAGTACGAGTTGTCCGCAGCCGTTTTACAGTTTAAACAAGTTTTAAATCATTTTACTAAATTCACGGTAAACTATATATGTAAATAATTTGATGACCTTGTACACGAGTGCTCGTAGGACTCGTACTCGTACATAATAATGTGTTGCCTTTGGTGAATTCTCTCATCCCGCCTGTAAATAGGTACATACATCCAGAGACAGCGTGTCGTATTAGACAGGGCGTTTTCGCGTTCCTTTTGTTGAAATTGTATCGTAGGTAATTTTCATACCTAAGCGCAGTAATGCGCTGGTAATGGTCCATAACAGAAAGCTCGCAATATATAGAGGCCGTCCCTCAGCACGCCCCCCTCGGTCCTACCCCCTCAGCCTCCACATGTTCAGTGCCGCCACCACACTACACAGTACACACTAACAGAAACAAAATGTTCAAACTATTCACGATTTATTACTAGGTATTCAACAAACCATTCAGACTGGTATGTAGCAAAATATCGAGCAAACAAGCGCTGAGTTAACAGCGGCCATTTCCAATACGATAAAGCATAATATATCGTAAAACAATACTTTATATACGTTTTGCCACTTATTTTGTTACATCGATGTATAATTTGACACCAATCCCAAAATTTAACGTCTCCCTCGAAGTTAACACGAACATATTAAATGTTTGACGTTACGGAATAATAAAATACAAGCGTAAAAAAGATAAATCTGTAGGTAATATAATAAAATAGCGGCGTGGAAAAATTAAATTAAATCTTGTTACGAGACGCGTCCAAAATTTGCTCAGGAACGCGCCCAGCGCGAGTGCTTTCTTTTAAATATCTCCAATGGCGAATTTTTTTCATTAGCTACTTTATTCTTGCAACAGTTTTCGGAGACTTATAAACTTCGTGTTTTTTTCGTTGAAAACATTCCTTCGAACTACTTGCTCTACATAAATAATATTCATTCTCCTAAAATAGAAATAAGTTGAATTCCATTGATCCTTCTTCGATAATTCATTTCTTCTTTCAATTTTTTACAGCTTCTCGCAGACAAAAATTTAATTTCTTTTAAATCCAGATAAGTTTAGAGACTGGGTGGGGGCCATCCATTTATAAAGTTAATGTTAAACTAAGTACATAAACGGTAGGAAAACAGGTAATTGGTGCACAATGCACGTACAAGCAAGCAGGTACAGATTGTTGGGTGGAACATAAGCCATGGATGACGTAGCAGAACAATGAAAGCTCGGCGTGGACAAACCGTAATCCTATTTGGTGTGCAGAGCTTGGCCCGGCGGCTGCGGGCGTCGTCGTCCGAGCGCAGAGCGACGCCGACGGACAAACAATAACTCTAGCTCACACCTCGCGCAAACCACCAGAATTAACTGGAATCACCCGGGAATTGCGCACACAGAATTCTCTAGGACCGCTAAGAATTTCCTTTAGGAATCGTTTATAGTACCGAGAAAATGGTTTAATATTGTTACGGTATATAATTATACTCTATGCGTAGATACTTGGATAGTCATAAATCGTCGTGGCTACCTATGTGTTAACATTTACTCAAACAAAATGTTATTGCAATAAACGTTTTAATTATAGGTAAATATTTATTGCAAAATAAATTTGCCGACCAGAAAATAAAGCTGCGTTGAAAAGTGACAATAGAGGTATTTTCTAGATATTTCAATCAAGCGATAATACAATTCATAAAGTACCATATCGCTGTTTTAATTCAATACTAGCGCTGCACTGATTGGGAAATTTATAACAAAAAGAATATTTTAACCCGGACACACCCAGAATATTTAAAAAAATTGAAGTTTTTTCTTTATTTACAGGTTAACATGTGGAAAATGCTACAAACGTTGGTGAAACCTTAAAATTTAAACGTTACATTCTTCCTCTTGATCTTTACACAACCATAAACATGTTCAAAAACTCCATGACACTGCATAAAGATGTTTTGAATTATAATTATTACAAACAACACCAGTTGTAAACTGAAGTAGCTGGACCTGTGTTACATCAAAGGGACGGCTCGATCAGTTTGAACACACACTGTTCAAATATTAAAGAAGGTGAAACTAAAGCGCGTTCTGATTAATTTCAAACTACGTAGAACACGTGGAGAATCGTTACGGCTCCGGTACTCGTACTTGTTGAGTGAAATATTCAAGTCGAGGATGTCCCACCGGTGTGTAAACTCGGAACAAACAGAGGGACGTGTTGCTCCGACGAGATAACTAGTGACCGTCTGCGGCCTTCCCTAATTAATTATTCGACAGCATGGACACACTTGTCCTTTAGATATTACGGTAGAATTACCTTAAGCGCGCTTAAAGTTGCCATTAGGACAAGACAACCTTAATTGATGTTTACTTGTTTGCTCACTATTTTGTACGGCCGTCCGAAATTATTAATATTCTGAGAGGTTACTTGAATTATTATGTCGCTCTTTAATTATGACTTAATTACACTATTTCTGGCAATATTTCGTATTAACTGCCTAAATTAAATGACTGTCCGTCTCTGTGTTCAAACAGTTTCTGTGTCTCGTCGGTTCATATCTACAAAGTGGCTAGATTTGTTGACAACCTGAAAATAGATGGTTTATGGCATTAATTAAGAACTTGAATTATCCTCTTGTTGTGTGAATTGCTGAAAAGTATGTCATGCGCCTTTTAGTTCACCTAACGTGTTTAATAATTGCTGCATAGGTGGAGCGGTGACACGGTACTTTGCGTTGCATAGTGTTTTCACCCCGTATAATGTAATGATAGGTCGTTAAACCTTCGTTTAAAAGCCCCACAATAGCCCCATTTGTCTCAACTCTTACATTTTATGAACAAAACGGCGAGTGGATAATGATAATGACTACATTTTATTTTTCATTTTAAGGCAACATGGCTTTGTTTAAAGCCGTTACAGGTGATCCTGTAGAGCAAACACAATTTACATTGGCCACCTTCAGGGAAAGTAAAAAGCAATAAAAAAGTATAAAACAAAAAAATATATAAACCGCCATAGAGAAAACGTTCGTCATTGAAATTCATTACGATCTAAAGGCAGTTTTACGTAGGTACTGACTCCCGACACACGATTTTGTTGTATGCAAATATTGAAATCAATTCTATCGTGTGGATACGTAGAACATGAAATAATGTTCGTTGACGAATTCCACGAATATAGTTCGACATTCGACACTCGAATACCAATAACATGTAAAATACCTGCAATACCAGGCCAATACCCACGTCAGGCTACATATCATATCAACATAGCGACATATCTTGACGCTTTAGTCAGAGATAACTACGAGCTAAGCGTATTAAACAAGCAGAAACCCATATTAAAAAAACGGAACATTAAGCAAACTGCCTGGACTAATAACGCAGTCCAATCCAATCCAGCAAATTACCCATTTATGTCGATTTTCATCCAAATGTAGGGACTTATTAATTAATATCCCGATTATAACGCTTGATTGACTTCGAGAAGAAAAGAATAACATTTTTTCCATATGGATGTAGTACATAGATACCTGTCTTACAGTAATTTATGGAAATGTCTTATTGAATGTGCCAGCACTTTAAGAAATGGATGTTCTTCATTTATCAATGTCGTCATCCTATTTTTCGCAGAAATAGATGATTGTACCACAACTACATTACTATGTCCTTTAGACGCAATGTAACGTTTTATGACAAAGTTCGAATAAGTATAATTTAATAACATTAAATGAAAGCGCTTTAATGCAATCTAAGTTCTTTGATGTTCCCATTTTCATTTCATCTGAACATGACTATAAAGTACTTTCGTATTTTATAATCAGATTGTATTTCATTTGATGCATATAGCGCAAAGTACCTACTTGAATTAATTTCACACGTTTTGATATTATTTATTGTATATAAAAATAGTTTTTGTCACCCTTCTAGCTCTTAATACCTAGACGACTTTGATTCTATAAATACCTAAGTATGTAAGCAATGTGACTCAAACTCAAACTCAAACTCTTTATTTGCATGTTAAGGTAATACATACAGGTCTTATGAAATAACAGGCACAGCTTAACTGCCTCTTTCAGGCGTTGCAAATTTTAGGGGTGTCATCAGCTTACTATAAATTACATTTTGGTTAACATTTTTTTACATGTTTATTTGTTCGGAATATAGGTAAGTACTTAAGGTATATAATATATTAGACTTCATAGTTTCAAAATAAATCGACCAATTACGAAGGCAGATCTTCTTTTCTTTGATGTTCAATTTCTGTACAAACGAATTAAGATGTCTCCAAAAATCAATGTTGACAAACGTAGCTAACAAAGAAAGAAATCACAGCTTCTTTTTCGAATGAGCGAACAGCAAAACACTCGAGTAACAGGTAAAACCCGTAACATTATTTATTGAAGTACCTACCTACGGAATGAACATATTTACTCGTTTTTAGATCGGTATCCGCGAAATGTTTCCTTCATCGACCCGTACCTAACTTTCATTTTAAAAATGATATCGCTGAAGTACCCGACACAGTCAAAGTAATAAATTTCTATTAAGTACAGTTTCTTAATCTAACAATAAAGTATTTAAGGAATCCGACCTTTGTGATAAGGTTGCTACCTGTAAAAAATTAATATCAAAATTACAATTTTGTAACTTTACTCTGAGAGAGTTTATTGGAAAGTATAGAATAGTCATACTTTAGAACTTTAACTCTCTTGGACTTACTTATTGAACTTTCTAAAATGTAAGTTATTAAACATCTTATAAAGATAAAGTGATATATTCACAACACAAAGGACATCTGAACGTAATATTCAAAACAACGTAACAAAAGGACACGTATGTACATTATAATTCCCATTTGAAAATCAAAATTGCTGTCTTACCGCGTATTATTTTACGCAAACAATGCATTCACAAACGGAATGCAGGGGAATATGGTCGGGCGTTGAGAAATAAGCCAAATAATGTCACTGATGCTACCTTCATTTCGTTGCTAGAATTTACAATTTCACGTGTTTCATGTACCGAAATAATGCATCTAAGGATACAGACATAGAGACAATATTCGTAAAAGCATCAGTGTGAAGGTTTAATTCATTTTCAACGATGTTACTATCCCAGTGTTCCGTCCATCAATGAAATGAAAATTTCATCCAAATATATGACTATGACTAAATATAAGACTGATGTAATATTTCTATTTTGTTTTGAAAATACTTTTTCTAGGTATAATAATTTTTCTCACATACGTCTCCAAAAATCCTTAGGTTTCAAGTCCGAAATAAGAAAAACACAATTGTGAGCATTTCTTAAAATATCCTTAAGTGAGCGCCCTGCGAACTAAACATATGTTCGGAGTACATAGTTCAAGAGACAGAATTAAAGTTCAGCTTAGTCATTGTTCTTTAAATACATTAAAGGTGACAATTATTACAACTGTTTAATTTCAACAAATTAAAACTGTTTAATGTCGTGGTGGCCCGGAGGTTTAAGACGCCCACTTCTCATGCATGAGGGTGCGGGTTCGAAACCTACCAACGGCAAGTACCAATGTGACTTTTTCCGAGTTATATGTACTTTCTAAGATTATTTAGACACCACTGACAAACGGTGAAGGAAAAACATCTTGAGGAAACCTGGACTTATAATTTCTAATTATAATTATAATTTCTAATTATAAGTTTGAAATCGCCAACCCGCATTGAGCAAGCGTGGTGATTAAACTGTCAAACACCAAGCAGGTGACCGCAACCTATTGTTCTATAATTGTGTCTACAAAACCGGTACTCGACGAGTTAATGCTCTAACCTTCTCCATGTGAGAAGAGGCTTTGCTCGGCAGTGGGCATTTATAGGCTGTCGATGATGATGATGATGATGATGAATTTCAACAAACACGGGGCCCACGGTTGTAATCTTTGATCTCTAAGGGTCCGCCATTAATTTTTTTAGAAAGGCCTGAATAAAGACAGGTGTAGGTATCAAGGTCCATTTTCTGTAACCTCCAGACTAAGTAAGCTGCAATTGTCTTCACATACAGTAAAAGAACGATTTTTGTATATAATGATCAGTGTTAGCACATAGGCTCTATAATAATGGTTCTACTAACTCGTAAAGAGGTATCGGAGAGTTGGTAGTAAAAATTTAGAAAATTCTTTTTGTTATTTTGCTAACTGTAGCTATTATTGTCAAGAGGAAAAAACCTTCAAATTTTTGCGACGACGGAAATTCATAAAAAACGGAAAATATAAATAGCGAATAAATACTTAACTTACAATGACCAATATTTCCTTAAATACCTACATACTTTATATAGAAATACAAATCTCGAGTATTTGGAATTTCATTTAACATTTTTGCCGAAAAAAGTGCTACCTGTCTACACAATATCGTAAATAAACGTCCAAAAGAATGTGAAAAAATCCTAATAAGGGCTAAGGAGAAAAAACGACGAGTACGCGTACTGTACTCACTAGAACCTATGAGATTATAGACACCTACGTATTACGTAAATAGTTCTAAACGGTAATCTTACAATGAAACCTAATCATTTAATACACATTCATATATTACATTTTAATATCACGACTTATAGATTCCTATTGAAGATTGCCATAGGCTTCAGAAAAAGCAAGACAACAGGTTGTCTTCAAAAAACATTTCGATGAATTGAAAAACTATTCCCTTGTTGAATAACCATTTTTTCGACAGGTTTTAAATACTATAGCAGCACGACAGTCGCCTTGCCGTGGGTCGTGGAATGCTGCTCATGAATATGAGCCTCTAGCATGTCTTCAAACTAGTCGAGTTCCTCGTCGAATAATTACGTGGGAAAGCCGAAAAACATAATTATTAATTTAGTATGTCTCACGAAAGTTGTAATATAAATAAGATTTTAAATAAATTAGTAAAGCTACAAGACACGGTGTTTCTCTAAAACGATAGTCAAGTATAAATCTCTGTGTTAAAGCTTTTATTCCACCATAGAATGTATAACATTTGTCAGTTGAAATTGAGATTCATCTTCAGCATTCATCTGAAATGCGGGTCGTAGCGTAGTAGGTACCTCCTCTCCAAAACATCAGGTACCAATTACATTAATTCTCCTCCTTTGTGATTGAAATTTTTACTTCGGAAGTGAAAAATATATTCTAAATTGTATAATAAGTTCCTTAGTAGGTACTCGTTTGACATTGATTTCTAAATATATGACTATCAAGGTCTATTCTTACAATCAATTTATGGAAACTAATCTGAGTCTCGTTTTATTAGACTTCAGATTACATCGTTGAGACAATTATGCGAAACGCTTTCATTTAAATTTAGGAAGCCTATGAATTCGTTTTAAATATAATTCCTTTTCAAGTTAAATTAACTTATTACAATACAAGACAGCTGTATAAAGGTAACTATTTTATATAAGATATAGATAATGAGTCTGAAAATAAAGGCCGTGTGTCTGAACATCTAACAGCAGTCATTGCATGAGTGCACACAAATAGTTTCTTGTCCAGCAGTCCCTTATGTACGAGTATTCTAGCGATATGTGCTCTCCTTAAGCTAGCGTCTCAAACACGCAATATTGCAATATAAGATACGGCACGTAGAAATTACCAGCAACCGCAGGAATTTTACTTAAGAAAAATTGTGGCTGTGTGCACAATTTATTTATTTTATTTATTTATTTCAACTTCATACAACAAGTGTGTACAGGTGGACTTAATGCCTTGGGCATTGTCTCCCAGTCAACCTTTAAGCAGTGCAGAGATGAAAGTAGCAGGTGATTTAAACCTTTATAAATAGGCAATGTACCAGTGTAATAAATAACAAATCTCACAATCATAATATTCAATAAACACTAAACATATAGGTATATTTGAAAACTTATACATACTTACATATAACAATAATTATGTATACAATATTAAAGTAAATATATAAATAGAAAAATAATGAATATATATATAGAAATATATATGTACATTATAAAATATAATACAAAATATTAAATTAAAAGAGGTTTAGGTTTGAGATGAATCTACCAATTGTTGAAGAAGATGCTCCCGAACTTTAATCTTAAAAGCTAAGCGACTGGACGCCGTCCTGACATCCGTGGGTAGTGCATTCCACAGAATAACAGATTGTATGAAGAAAGAAGAATGAAGAAAATCAGTGCGATGACTGACACACTGTAGATGGCGATTGTTGGAAGAACGAAGATATTTACTATGGTTTGCACTGGTGTATTGAAAATAGGTGGATAGATAGTTAGGAGAAAAAGGGGATTCAAGAAGAGAGAATAAAGTAGTTAAAGCCCTTTGCTCCCTACGTTGGCGTATGGGTAACCACTTTAATTGCAAGCGCTGTGCAGAAACATGATCATATTTACTAAGATTGAACACGAATCGAATGCAGTTATTCAGAAGTCTGTCTAGTTTGTTGAGGAGATCTGCATTCAGGTCGTAATAACAGACATCACCATAATCAATAATAGGGAAAATTAACGACTGGACAAGCGTTGCCTTCACGAAGGATGGAAGAAAGTTTTTGAGGCGATACAGAGCCCGCAACGACCCAGTAACCCTCTTACAGATACTGGTAACCTGCGGGCGCCAGCTCAAGGTATTATCAATGTGAAGGCCAAGATTCTTGACGTCGCTGGTGCATGGGATGACCGCACCGTCAAACAGAACAGGGGGAAGGGTGCCAGCATCTATTTTACTGAGGATGCGCGAGCTCGCAATTACTATGGCCTGGCACTTGCTCGGGTTCACAGCTACCCCAAACCTATCACCCCAGTCTTTAATAGAAGCCAGGTCAATGTTTAGCTTTTTGATAGCTTCCGGTAAGTTCTCCCTACTAGCCTGACAGTACAACTGCAAGTCATCAGCGTACAGATGATACGCACATTGAAGTTCAGTAGTAATGAGATTGATGAAGATAGAAAATAAGAGAGGTGAAAGTATACCGCCTTGAGGGACGCCAGTTTCCAAATGGCACCATTCTGATGACGAATCACCAACTTGGACCATCTGTCGCCGCCCCCGAAGATAAGATGAGAACCAATGTAGAGTATCATCGGAAACCATAAGATGGGATAGGATGGCTAGAAGGATGTCGTGACTGACCATGTTAAAGGCATTTGAGAAGTCGACCAATACCAGTACGGTGACTTTACTGTCTTCCAGACCTGCCCTCACATCGTCAGTCACTTTAAGGAGGGCCGTTGTGGTGCTGTGCCCTGGCCTGAAGCCAGACTGGAAGGGACTAAGTAAGGAGTTGCGGAATACAAAATGTGAGAGTTGCCTGTGTACACAAGCCTCAAGCACTTTAGATAAGAAAGGGAGGATTGAAATAGGACGGAAGTGAGTGGGAAGAGTAGGATTCGAGATTTTAGGCAGTGGCCGGACAAATGCTCTGCGCCACAAGGAAGGAAAAGAACTAGAGTAGAGTGAAAAGTTGATGATGTGAGTTAAGGCTGGGATGAGGTGATCCAAAACTGTTATGATCATGTATCGGGAAATATTATCACAACCAACAGCCTTGGACTTGATGGACAGGATAATCTTTCTGGTTTCCTCCGAGTCTACAGGGTCGAAACGGAAAGGATTTATAGCAGGACGCATCAGACCAGCAATTGATGATGCAGTACTCTCTTTAGTTAGACAATCCAAGGGCGAAGAGGTGGAGAAATGATTGTTTAGATCATCCAGACTAACAGAGGTCGGGAGGTCTGAATATTGCGTTCTACCAATACCTAGAGATTTTAGAAATTTCCAGATAATGGCAGGAGAAGATAGAGAGATGTTATCAAGAATATGTCGGCGTTTAGCGTTGCGTACCATCTGGTTGCATCGATTCCTTGCAAATTTAAAAGCTAACCAGTTTTCCTCAGTGCGGTCCCTTTTATGTTTCCTGAAGGCTCGGTCCCTGCGACGCATCGCCATCTGAATGCCTCTGGTCATCCATGGCGCGGGTGGTCGCTTAATCTTCACTTTTCGGACTGGAGCGTGCCGATCATACAGCCTGGTGATGATTTTATTAAAGATGTCAACCTTGTCATCAACCGTGGTGGCACTCATCAGCGGCTCCCAATCAATATTTGAAGCCTCTTCCCGAAGCCTTTCTCCATCCATTCGCTTAAAACAACGTCTGTACAAAAACCTGGGCTTAACTTTAGGAGGTTTCAGGGTATAAGAGAGGTATATGAGGTCGTGGTGAGAAAAGCCTGGAGCGTCATGTTGACCATGGCAGGAAACAAGGGAAGGATTGAAGGTAAGGATCAGGTCGAGCCAGGTGTCATCGGCACCTGTATTGTGATGAGTGGGATTAAGCGGCAACAAATGCATGCAAGCCGACTCGACCAATTCCAGGAGTTTACGAGAACGATGGGAGATGGGGGTAAGGAGGTTGGTGTTAAAGTCACCCATGATTATGTGATGTGCATACCCTGAACCCAAAGATTCTAGTACTGATTGGAATTCAGTGAAGTAATCAAGTGTAGGGGGACAATAGACTACACCCAAAATTACCTTGACCCCTCGGACACAGACCTCAAGAAATATATACTCCGCAGGGCTGTTACAAGAAGAAGTTAGAAGAATTTTGTAAGGAAAATCACAGCGGAGGTATATAGCCACACCACCACCCCTCCCACAACTCCGGTCATTCCTTATAAGGATATAGCCGGTCAAAGGATAAGTGGTGGACGGCAAATGAGGCTTGAGCCAAGTTTCGGAAATCAAGACGGCGTGAACGTTACTGCTGTTAAACGATTCGTATAGATCATTGTAGTGACTAGGGATACTTTGAGCATTGATGTGGCATACGTTCAACAGTTGATTGCTTCTATCATTGAACTGCTTCTGCACGAAGTCACCCAACGTTTCAATTATTGAGCAGAAGCTGTCGTTTGAAGAGGAGTCATCTTCATTGGCGGATTCAAACACATCATAATCTGACATAAATAAAATTATAAATAAAATAAATAGGTATATATATATATATATATATATATATGTGTATCTATATAAGTAATATATGTATTAAAAAGAAGAACAAATTAAAACAACGAACAGCTGAAACGTGCATCTCTGCACCACCCGCCAGCCCAAACAAACAAAACAGTAAACATAAAATGTGTAAAAACGTAAAAAACCCCAAAACCATTAACAAAAAAAAAATAAAATCGAAAAACGTACACATCACAATTAGCAAGAAAGGAGAAAAGCAAAAAAAAAAAAAGAAACAAGAAACGAAAGAAAACCAACCAAGTGCCATATCCGATATCCGATGTGGTCGACATGAATTTACCCATTCATGTCGACCACAAGTGGGCAGAAATGTAATATTTTCACAAATTTATTCGATTTCAGTAATAAAAAATTCATTTGAAATAAAAGCGTGCATGTACCACTTGACTTAAGTACCTACTGCGTGTCTCTAAAGCAAATATACATTATAAAATACAGCCGTCCAATCCCACAACCCATCATATCTCTCCTACTCACATTAATTTTACCGTCCAAAAATACAAATTGGTACGCCATTTTAAAACGCACCCCTTCACAGAGGGATGACACAAAAATTGACGTTTTCGGAGGACGTTTTCATTTGTTTTTTATCGCTATCCCTTAACCTGTGTCTTTTATTCTTATTGGATTTCATTTTAATGATCAATATGTCCTTTATTAGGGCATTTAGCATTTTATTAATGTCAATTTGATATTGTACGGAAATTAGACAAACACGACTGCCGACTGAAACGGAAATGGGCAACGTTAAAAGAATCCTAAGTAGGAACGCGCGTCTAAGTTTTGTGTTTGATTTTAGTTCGATTCCAACGTATCTTATCGATGACAGTACATTTATATTTGTTTTGAAGTGTGTCTCGTGTCTCGGCGTAGCTTAAACGAGCTGTCACCTGTCCTTTCGTTTCGTCCCAGCATATGCACTGCTCACGAATGCTCGTGTGAGTACGATGTATGCGGTTAAAGTCGTTCGCAATTCCAGACCATATAGCACACGTCTTATGAGCGGAGTATCTGTACTCCGAAGCGAAGCCTATCCAGATATTTAGGAACAGTAAATACTAAAACGTACGTGAGAAGATTTTATTCAATGTCGGTTATCTGAGGCACCTTCCTCGTGCGTGATGAATATTAAATTATGTAGGTACCTGATCTTTTAAGGTTTCCTTTTTAATCTAAAGTCGTAGCAAGTACTTACATGGAAAAACGTCTTCCTTATTAAATGGGTGCACCTATTTAACACGTCCACTGCTGAACAGTGGGTGTATTATACCCGTATGTTAAGGTCCAGTCTTAACAGTAAATCAGTTCCGAATTCTCTTCTCATTTGCTCAGTGTTGTCTTATTTATTTGTGACCAAATAATTCGGGCGTGTTGCCAGAACGAGCTTAGTTAATGAACTAGTTGGCCATAATACTCTCATTTCCAGCAGATTCTTCATAATCATAATAAACGCAATCCTTAAGAACAGCCGGTGTCATCTGTGTGATATTTGTGGCGGATTCATTTATCTAGACTTTTATACGGAATAACTTAATACTGTTTCTCATATTTTATGATCTAAACGATTAAATACAGTTACATATTTTTCGTATTATGAGCTCTCGCTATTCGTCAAAATAAAAAAAAATTAAAAGCTCAATAATAGTAATTTCGCCCTATTCAGGAATCGAACCTAATATACCCTTACTCAACAGTCACCTAAGCAACCACTTCACCAACACAACAATCATATTAAGAGTTAAATTATATTACACATCTCATGTTATACAGCAAGAAACAATAAAATGATGTCGAAAACACCTGTGAAAGCTACAAAACGAATAATAAATGTAGCAATTGATCTATATAACACCTACATAATGGCACTGACAGCCAAGGACATATACGAAGATAGTTTTAAGAGAATTTTCTGTTACAGACTCGGGGCCGAGAGCTGTCGATAAAATTCCATTCCAAATTGTTTTCAATATGTTTTATCGGAATGTGATAGTGAGCAACGAATGCCTGGAGAGAATTCCTTGAAACTTTGTCGATATGATTTATTTCATTCTAATAATATCGTCATCATCATCAACAGCCTATAAATGCCCATTGCTGAGCAAAGCCTCTTCTCACACGGAGAAGATTTTGAGCATTAATCACCACGCTTGCTCAATGCGAGTTGGTGATTACAAACTTATAATTAGAAATTATAAGCCCAGGTTTCCTCACGATGTGTTCCTTCACCGTTTGTCAGTGGTGGCTAGATAATCTTAGAGAGTACATTTAACTCTGAGAAAGTCACATTGGTACTTGCCGTTGGTAGGTTTCGAACCCATGCATGAGAAGCGGGCGTCTTAAACCTCCGGGCCACCACGACCTAAGTATATAAATGTACCTGCATTTACACTTTGATAAATGAGAAATTATTGTTATGTGATCCGCGTAAAATAATAAAAATTACGGACTCGGTTCGCTGGGTATGAATAAATTATTAAGTTTAGAGTATTGATCTCTCATAACAAGCACTGCAGTCAGTCCAAAATGTTTGTGTCATTAGTCATTCATCTCTTTTTTGTTATAAAATAGTTTAGTGCCTACTCGATTAAATATAGTCCAATAAAATTGGAGCAGGCAATAAATATCTAAACTCATATATTTAGCTGTGCACCAAATCCAATATGAGATTTTTTTTATTTTATTTTGGTAGGTAGTAATTGTTTGGTTAAAATAAAATCTCTGGGTTTTAAAAGTAGGTAAAACTTTAATAAACCCATTATTGTTGCCAGCTTAACTGAAGTACCTGTTATCGACGTATGTACGCAGCGAGATATGTAAATAGGTACATTGAGAGCTTCGTATAGTTATTAATATTCAACGAAACAATCGAACTTCATTATACGCTGGAAGGTAACATAGAGATGATTTATTGAAGCAGAAACAGCCGGGGGCGCCACACAGGCTCGATCCGAAACCGTCCGCAACACCTAGACATCTCGTGCAAATCCCTAGTGACATGTTTTACATCTACACAGTTCACCGAACATTACTGCCGCTTCGATGTTGTTAAACCAATTCGACGACCTTAGATTATATCCATTATAACTTCTGAACCCCTCACTATCTCCACTTGAAAATTTCCGCCGACGTAATTGACTTCTGGAAATACACCAACCGCTGTATGAAATACCCTAAAATAAAGTAGATCTTAGTAAACGATGTGGTGATAAATAACGGCGGTGCCTTACACACATTAACTGGAACATGGATCCGAGTCACAAAGTATCCCGGAGTCTACTTACGAACTCATCTTTATAATGGCTCCCTTTATGCTCTGGAAAAGCTGCTTTTTACGTTAAGAACCGCCGATTTAGCGTTAGCTCAATGACTGTTAAGGTGATGACGTGTAAAGAAAATTGTGCCAATTTGTTTGGTGAAGTCAATTTGTCACACAGTCGACGTGTGTCGGATCGAGCTCCACTGCTCCACCCTTCCCGTCGGCTCTCAGCCAGTGTTACCCTCACGAGACCGATGCAATTTACATTGAAAGCGACTGCAAAAAAACTAACTAAAACCTTGTAAAATCGCTTTGCGTTAAGCGAAGTAGATATAATGTCTTTAAGTAGGTAGAGATTTTATTTGATACCTGCAACAAAATTAGCTTTTAAAACTGGGCAGATTTTAAAATTATAATCACTTCTAATAGACAGCGTTACATCGTATATTTCGGGGACTAAAAGGCGGTATATTATGTTTGTATGTTCATGTTTACCTTCATTGAACAAACTACAGATAATTTCTATGTATAATTTTTTCTACTCGGGTATCTAACAATAAATAGTTGGTGCAATCCCATTTTACTATTCTTCGGTTTAATTAACTACAAATATACAATCTGTCGACAGAACCGTTAGCAACTTCATGAGGCTTCAATTTTGATTGTGTCATTATTACGGAAGTCGTTACCCTATCGTAGCACCTCGTAGTCACGTCGTAGTAGTATCGTAGCAGGATCGTAGCGACTCCGTAGCTCCTCCGCATTCAACCCAATTGTAGTAAATGCTGTTTTTTTTTATCAATTGACCATTTGTTACTTTGTTGACAAAAAAATTTTTCAAGTTTATGTATTATCATTAAAAAAATATTCATTTTAATACTAGTTTAGCGGTCACGATAACAAATTGTACGACAAGCAAATTGTCTTTCTTGATCCTATCATACTGTGGCGACACAAGTCACAAGTCAACGGATGACGTCATAAAATCCTACATCGCACACGCGAAGTTTACATTCGATTTAACACGGATAGAAAATCCCAACGAACAACTGGGGGGCAGAAAGCCCGCCAGGCACGATCACCTCGCCTGGTCGGAGGATCCTCCTTTTCCGATCTTAGGGAACTATACTCTCTGTTCCCTAAAGTGGTGACCCCGACGTGATTGGAAGTAACCTTCACTTAACGGAGCAGATCAGCACCGTCATCCGTATCGCCATCTCTCTCATTCATAATTTCTCCGCTGAGCGGTAATCAAGTCGCAGCCAACCAGCATCCTCAGCCTCATCAGGGACCACCATCGCCTGCAATGAAGTTGTGCAGCCTGGTTCTTCCCTACGGCCTCACCAGCGTCTAGGCACAGCACTTCTGCACACGGTTCTGAAGGACATCTCCTCCCGTCAACGCAGACGCCAGCCACTACGCACCTACCCTCGCAGCATCTCTTCCCCGACTCACCGTGGGACACTGCGAACTCATCTCTCCGACTCACTGGAGTATCATCGCCCTGCACCGCTCACCCGACGCACTGGGCACTCAGCGGCACAGTTCCGACTCACTGGAACTAGGGACTTTCTACACTGGCTCTGGCACCGCTCATCTCAAGCATCAACAGCCGTCTCAGCGGGATCGACCTCCGGTCTTGGGAGGGAGTGATGTGGCGACACAAGTCACAAGTCAACGGATGACGTCATAAAATCCTACATCGCACACGCGAAGTTTACATTCGATTTAACACGGATAGAAAATCCCAACGAACAACTGGGGGGCAGAAAGCCCGCCAGGCACGATCACCTCGCCTGGTCGGAGGATCCTCCTTTTCCGATCTTAGGGAACTATACTCTCTGTTCCCTAAAATACAAAGAAATCATTTGCGTGAACTCTTGCACCTTTAAATAGTGTTACTTATATACGACACTCAATATCACAGCATACACATGATTTTACATTTTATTACAAATCGCCTTACATTTATTGACCAAAAAAAGGCGTTGCTGGAGAATATTTTTACTAACTTTATATTATACTCACAGCAAAAACAAGAGACATGATAGATAACTGCTATCTCGCCGGCAAAAAGGGCGAAATGAAGAAATTTCTCGTCATAATAATATTATAGTCATGCCATGTGTCACGGTCGGGCGGCCGCGTTCATTCCCTTCATGACGCCACTTCGTCAGGCTTCTTGTCCCAAATCGTGTCCCATTAACCCATACTTGTCTATGAGAACTACTATTTTATTTAAAGATACATACAGTGACGAATTGTGATGATATTATGCGCACATATTGGTAAATAGCTCCAATAAAGGATCTACTGACTCATCTTTAGTGGTTGACTTTTAAAAACGTCATTTTGAACACAACAAAATATTTGTACGTATCGTAGAGATGTACGTTTCACAATTACTACTGTTTCATCGTATGGTAAGGCTAGGTACCTGAGGCCGACCTCCCTAAAACATCCGGCAACGTACATCTATGGACGGCACCGATTGCTTGACATCAGGTAGCCCGTCTGCTCGTTCCCCTATCCCATAATGAAGTCGCGGAGAACCTAACGGGTAACCGGGGCTCTGGCTCGACGTGCAGGAGAAGGAACGGGGTGGTTTTTAGTCAGTAAGAGTCTGACACTCCCTCCCGCCTCACCCAGGCGGGAGCAGTCATTCGATGATTTTCCCCCTATAAAAAAAAAAAAATCCCATAATGAAATAACTTCTTCAGGTATAATCTGAATATTGTTGGAAATTGGTATTCGAATTCTTAAGTATTTTATCAAATATAACCTAGGTTATTACGTAGATACTTGCCTTACTAACTAAACGTCCAAACCTGACACACGTTTTCGTAAACATAATTACATATTAATACGACCTTATGATGAATAAGGGCTTTTAAGTAGACCACATTATTTGAAGCTGATATTTGACGATCCCTTCACATATGTCTATCTCATCTCTGTATAAGTACCTACTCAAATATAACTCTAAATTGGAATAAAGTAGCAAAGCTGTTATTGCTTAGGTGCAAACTAAAATATAGTTTTGTAAGTACTCCTAGCACGTACTCATCGATTAAATTGTATTTAAAGCTAATACATTTCTGTCGTAGTATAGAACTGTCGGTCCCTCATCAACACTTTTTATTGGACACTCAGCGTTGAGCGTCATTACTCCCTTCAGTTTTTCCCGTTCCCTTCGTAACGACGTCACTTTACCTCATCAGCCGTAGCCCAGCCAGCATTCCTGCATCCCTAGTACGTATAAATTACTCTGAGAACCCGAAATTGATTAATGATCTTAATTATTATGATTACTTTATTAGTCTTTTGATTGTGGTAATACTAATTGGTATTTTTACAAATAACAATAATAATATTAGGTATATTTAGACCATTTATTATAATTATTAGTCATGAGTATCTTTGTATTTGCACTTAAATGTGCGATACAATAATCTTGTAGTAGTGATAAATTAAAAAATAAAATGTTATCAATATTATCAAACATGGGCGTAGCCACACTGGGGCAAGCTGGGGCACTTGCCCCACCCTGGGCCCTGGCTCTGACCCATAAGGTGTCTGATTAAAAAATTTTTTTTACTAACTCTAACTATCAACATCAACAATCATACTATCCGTAAGTTATTGCACAAAAAAAATTGTCGACTTTGAAAAGAGCGCGATCAAAACAAAATGCACGCTCGAGTTCCTGAACGTGCGCGGTGCGCGCAGTATTTGAAAGCGAGCCGTATTCCCTAAAAGAATAGGTACTATAGGGTGTTTTTTTAAGGGGGGAAATCATCGAATGACTGCTCCCGCCTGGGTGAGGCGGGAGGGACTGTCAGACTCTTACTGACTAAAAACCACCCCGTTCCTTCTCCTGCACGTCGAGCCGGAGCCCCGGTTACCCGTTAGGTTCTCCGTGACTTCCAATCGGCATCGGCCCTGTTGGGCGCCATCTGTGGTGGTCTGATGGCTCTTTGAGGCGCGCGCGGAACGCGACGTGCCGTACGCTCGGGTCTGTTTCTGGTCGGACGGACCCATGCTCGCCGTCCGCAGGCCCGTGCTTACGGTAGCCGGAGATTGTCTCGCGATCCCCGACGCCCGGTGTGTCCTTCGCGATGGCTGGGTTGCGAGGAGGCAGCGCTTCGCTGCCTCACGCGTCCCGCCTCCTCCTTAGCTAGCATGACTGCTTCGCAAAAGGAGGAGACGGCATCCCAGTCCCCCTCGCTCCGCATCATGGCCTGCACTAGGCCCGGACGCGAGAGGTCGCCATCGCCGATCACTTCCCTGAGGGCACGGCGGTGCTCAGCCCACGGAGGGCATTCCGCTACAGTGTGTTCCACCGTGTCCTCAGGGCTGTCCTCGCAGTGATGACACCCGGGCGTTTCCTCCCGCCCCATCAGACACAGGTACCTCCCGAAACTTCCATGTCCGGTGAGGACCTGCGTCAGGCGGTAGGTGAGGACGCCGTAGCGTCTCTCAAGCCACTCCTCAAAGAGGGGACTTACCGCTGCAATGGCAGGGAGCCCACGTTTGAAAGGGTAGGTTTGTCATTTGGCCCCATTGTCATGAAGTCAGGATCTGATGATTGAATCCCAGGGAAACCGAGGGGAACTTTACAAATTATAGGGGCGACTAATGCATTTGTTAATTTTTTCGATGAGTATTTAAAACCACTATAATCTGATAAAGGTCTGGAGCTGATCTGATGATGGAGCCGATAGGCAGTCGAGGGAACTCCTCAACGGCTAACAGTAGCTACATTGTGTTTGGGTTTGATTAATTTGTATGGTATGTGATTGCCAATAAGGGTCTGATGATGAAGTAGTATCATAGTTGAGGGAACTCCTCAGCGGTTACCAGTAGCTATCTTGTGTTTTGTTTTAATTTTTGTAAATTAAGTGATACTTTTCAAAGCGAGGCTGAGATGTGGTATAATTTATTTATTTATTTACACTTTATTGTACACCATAAAAACATACATAGAAAATAAACATAAAAGGACCAGGACAGCGTATTGTCAACGTAAATCCCCAAGTTTTTTACATCTCGAGAATAAGGAATTTTTGTAGTAAGCAAAGAAACCTGGGGTAAAGTTGACCAGTCAATTTTAGAGACAGACCTTGAACTACCGACCTATCGTCGGTAGTTTAAGGTCTGTCTCTTGTCTCAGTTGCGTCTTTGACGGATTAATTTGCAGTCCAAAATTACTGCTTCACTCGCCTATCCGGTCCATGTCGCGTAACTCAACAAGCGAAGCTTGAGTATAAATTTGGAGATCATCAGCATAAAGGTGGAAAGAAGAAGAAAGAGTTTTAGAGATAGAATTAATAAATAATGCGAAGAGTAAAGGAGATAAAACGCCACCCTGAGGTACACCGGCAGCGGTAGTATACCATGAGGAGGAAGATTCCTCAATTTGCACCCGCTGACGGCGACCAAACAGGTAGCTACGGAACCATTCAACTACCCCAGGCGATATGTTAAGAGTGCCGAGCACGCCAAGCAATATGTCAAAGTCAACGGTATTAAAAGCATTGCTAAAGTCAAGGAGTACAAGTACCGTTAACTTTTCCGAATCCATGCCTGACCTGATGTCATCCGTAACATTGACAAGGGCCGTGGTGGTGCTGTGCCCCGGACGAAAACCAGATTGGAAAGGGCTAAGGAGTTTGTTTTTGGTAAGGAACATACTGTAATTACGTATAATTTGTGGGAATAAAAAAATATGGACAATAATGCATTGAAGGAGATATAACTGGCAGATGTGCCATGCCATGCCATCCCATGGAAATGCGATTTTATGCCCAGCCCTGTACGACCTGTACAATAGAACGATCGTTTAGCACATTACGGCGGGTCAAAACGTGGTTTCAAACATGTCAGACTTAAGATATTTGTTTTCTCTTGGTTTTGTTTTTTTATTTTAGTACGTTCTGTTATTTGCATGTTGCGTCAGGTATGTCTTTACATTATTCTCACATGTGTGTACAATATTGGAATATGTATCAGACCAATGTAAAACAGACGTCTTTTTTTTTAAAAGAGTAGCGAATGGAGTTTCTTGCTCGTTCTTCTCCACTCGAATCGACATTTTGGAACGAGCGCCTAGCTTCACTGACGGACAGACTGACAGACTATTATTTATTTCATATTTGTTGACGTTTCAAAAGTACCAAATTATGGTTTAATTGAAATAAATGCTTTTGAGTTTGAATTTGAGCGAAAATTGTTTAAACGGCCTGTGTATGCTAAGTGTGCACAGAACAAGGGTCTCAGAAACGAAAAATAAATTTTTAGAAGAAGTGCTTAACAGGTTGTGCCAGAACACACGTCGTCTTCTCTTGAATTAATATTACTCACACATATACTTAGTTAAAAACTTTAATTTATAAAAACCGAGTGTTCATAAATAAAACTATAAAATCTGTCCTGTGTGTGATTGTTTATTTTCTGTACCTGAAAATATATACCTCTCAAATTAAGAGATTAACAAGTTTGAGATTAACGGCTCAAGGTACAAAAAATCGGAGGGCCACCGCCCTCCCCCGGGGGATAGGTTGACTGCTGCCCCACCCTGAGCCCAAAGCTGGCTACGCCCATGTTATCAAAGTATTAGGATCTAAGAGAAAGTAACGCCATCTATTAAATATGTGTAGTACTTTTACTAACTGTTCCATTTAGACAAAAAAGAGCAATCTAGGAAAAAATATTTTAAACTATATTTTGATAATTCAGTTTTGTCTACACAGTTCACTGGTGTATTTCAATCGAAGAATTAATACTTATTTTTACAAATCGTTGCACCAACTGGAGACCATAGACAAGGAACAACATTTTGCTTTTTATTGTCTTTGACATATGTCAATGTGTAGGGATGCTGTTAAGGACAAAAATCGATGTTAATCGTTTCGAAGAGTACTGTTACTCTTCGCGATTGCAAATATTCAACTCGCAATCCATAATTTTTATTGCATGAATATTTTTACGCATGTCGCAGGTGAATTGATTATATCACCCTCCTCAGTACGTTATGGCGTATTATGGCTAGCTATTTAGAAAACAGGGACATATTTTTACTATGATTAGTAGATTTAACATGATGCAATCGATGCGATAAAAATATAATTAAACCTTAATATTTATATTTTTAATGTTAATTATGTATTATCAATATTAGTCAATGTTAGACGAAATCGATTCGACATCAAAATTAAAATCGATTTTTAGTATATCGATAACCGATATTCTGTGCACACCCTATCAGTGTGTCAAATGGTTTGACGTGACGTACATCAGATATAGTATTGTAGTCTTTGACCATAATAGCGCTCGTGTTGTTATTTACTGTGACGATTTAGTGAACGTGATAAACGGAATAATTTTGCACGAAAACAAAATAATCTAAAGGTTTTGTGGTAAGACATTTAATTCTACCAAAATGAGTATGAGACCAGATGATCACCGAAGAAAATGGGACAAAGACGAATTCGAAAGAATCGCTGCAGATCGCTTAAAAGCTGAAATAGAAGAAGAAGAACGATCGAAGAAAAAAGGTATGTTAACTGATAAGTATTATATCATCAACTTGCCATCATTAAACTTAACATTGTAAAGAAATCTGGTATTATCCATTAAGACTACAAGACTTAACAGTCAGTTTACTGCGTCAGAGCAATCTGTGGTGCTTTTACATTCTATGTCATTAATACTAAATTGGTAACAATCTATAAATAGTTTTAAACATTTACATTTAGGTTATGTATTCACAAAAAGCAGTCAACAGATCAAATTCAACCATTTTGCTTAAAATGAACATGTAAAATACCATGCACATCTTTTATAACTAGAAAAAAGTATATCCCCAAATCAGAAACTATATAAAACTGCTATATTCACTTATATATTTGTATAAAAGTATTTAAGGATTATACTGATAACTGATTTTGATTTTTTCAGCCCCGCCTGTAAAAAGAGAGCTTCTCAAACAACGAGACTACAAGGTTGACTTAGATTCTAAGCTTGGCAAAAGTGTTGTGATCACAAAGAATACACCTACCTCACAGTCCGGAGGATACTACTGCAATGTCTGTGATTGTGTTGTCAAAGATTCTATCAACTTCCTGGACCATATCAATGGAAAGAAACATCAGAGAAATCTTGGCATGTCCATGAAAATTGAAAGGAGTTCGTTAGATCAGGTTTGTACCTTCCATTAGCTCGTTGAGTACCGTCATTATAGGCACAATTAAAGAACAATAGGTTGCGGTCACCGGTGTCCTCGTGGTGTTTGACAGTTTAATTTTATGTATTTCTAGTATGAAACCAGTCGTTATTTTAGTAACCTAGTTATTTCGTGTACTGGCTATGCAACTACTTGGCTTCTATTTACAGACCTATCTCTAGCTTTGGACTAGTTAATCTTTTTAATAAGACTAGTTTTATAAAGATAAATTGTTTGTATCAGTGTTGTCTTAATTACTCAGCTAGACACACATTTTTTGAAAAACTATTATTTGACCTGCTATAACTCTGGTAGATATTTTAGTGTCAAGAATGAGATATCAACAGACAACAATAGATGGTTCAGCTTTTATTTCTTATGCCCTTGTAATAAGCCATAAAACTTATTTGTAATTCTCCTCAATTCCAGGTCAAAGCTCGTTTTGCAATGAACAAACGTAAATTAGAAGAGAAAAAACGTGAATATGAGCTCGACACTAGACTAAGGGAAGCAGCGGAAGAAGAAGCGAGGATCAAGGAGCAACGTCGTGAAAGACGCCGGGACAAGAAACGCAAGCTCATGGAATCAGAGGAACCAGAAGACAGTCCAGCACAGTCAGAACTTGCCCAAATAATGGGCTTCTCCGGCTTTGGAGGGTCCAAAAAATAGTACACAATGATTTAAGGGTATATAATATCTAATACATTATTAAAATGGATTTGATATGAAGCAATATTTTATTTTAGTGAATAAAAGTTTTGTGAATCTGGGTCCAGTTCTTAGTTTTCCTTTTAATATTGTTCTTCATTAAAGTACTGATGTACTTGACTGAGTATGGTGTAAACTTTTATTAACCCGTTGAAATCCACCACCTAAATTTGGTCATACAAAAGTAATCTCTAAACATTAGAAAAAAGGTCTATAATGTAATGTAATATTAGTGGAAAGCGGTCACCGGTGACCGCTTGGTGATTGAGAAGTTAAACCTGTGTTTAATACATTGAATGCCGTGCCTTCAACAGTTTTCTATTGGCAGTCAAAACCTTAATCATTTAATTATAGGTAAATACATTTAGGCTTACGACTATCGTACGAGAACATGAAGGTCTGTCTTATGATCCTTTGTTACCAGATTATGGACGACCATAATCTAACTATTGCAATACTTACCGAGTGTTTACGAAAATATAATGATGCAAGGAAAGCTACACCTACCTACCTGTCGCGGAGAACCTAACGGGTTACCGGGGCTCCGGCTCGACGTGCAGGAGAAGAAACGGGGTGGTTTTTAGTCAGTAAGAGTCTGACACTCCCTCCCGCCTCACCCAGGCGGAAGCAGTCATTCGATGATTAAAGTGCAAATAATATATAGATAATCAGAAATAACCAAAGTCTCCAAACAAAGATTGAATACCATGGGCAATACTTATCAACGATCATTTAATTATGTACGTTACTATAACAAATAAATTATAACTAACTGCCTCTTAGGGGTTGCAAGTGCGACTGAAACAAAGAGGATTTTTGGATGCCAATACCAGACAAAGTGTTATTGGGTCCTTTTCGGTTTTATGAAAGTTCTCAGTAATAGCACGGTGATAGGAATCGTGGCTTGACGTAGGTAGGTACCCATAGCAATATGCTCGCTCCCTATTTCAAGGGACTCGTAACATAACTGATGGGAACTGGTCGATGATATAAGCGTTTGGCGTTACGTTGTTGTATTTACTATAGGTAAACTATACCTCCAAACAACGCCACTATTTCCACGTGGCATATTAACATATAATAATTAAACTGTCAAACACCAAGCGGTCACCGGTGACCGCAACCTATTGTTCTATAATTGTGTCTACAAAACCGGTACTCGACGAGTTAATATTCAATTATTAATGAAATGTCAATAAACAATCACTAAGTAAGTAGGTACCGTCCATTCCCATATACAAACAAAGTATTACATGGCGATGACTGGTCATTTCCGTGCGAGTCCACGCCTATAGATATCACATAGTGTCCAATGCTCTATTGTACGTATGCTTTCATGCGGAACTTGCAACTGAATCGACAAGGTCGCTTCAGTAATGAAAACACAAAGTATCTGTACCACAATCTTATGTGTGGGTACAGACGATGTTAAAATGCTTTAATATGTTTTAAATTGCAATTAATTCGCTCCTTTCCGATGGGTGTTTTCACTTACCTATGTAGGTATTTGGGAAATCGTTAGCCTAGTTATTAGCCTAGGTAGGATACCTACCCTATCTACACATTTATTGTTGCCTAATTATACCTCTATTGTCCACAAATAAATTAAGGTAGGTACCTAGTTAAGCGACGTTCATTATTCCAAAATGACTATGTACCTAGGCAGTTAAATTAGATTTCAATAGGTACAGATAGTCAGATAGGTAAATAATTATTAATGACACACGTAATTGGTTTGACTACACAACTTTACCAAGTTGTAACAAGCTATTCACAGAAACCATACAATGCATCCACAAAGTGGGTCCAGAAAAAAATATTTAATAAAGTCAACAGTATATCGATACAAAGCAAATCAGGTTCCTTACATAAAAAAATAAACATAGGTAGAGTAGACATTAATTTATCAGCCTTTAAAAATACAGTACCTAATTAATGCTGGATATCACTTGGACTGCAGCATGCAATTAGGTGCCTAGTTACTTAACTATGTAATTAAACTGTCAAACACAAAGCGGACACCGGTGACCGCAACCTATTGTTCTATAATTGTGTCTATAATGACGGTACTCGACGAGTTAAATACATAATAACAGTTTAATACCTACTTGTCTAGTAGGAAGGAAGGTAGTATTAAATACTTAAACTACTTCAACAATTTCGTAATGAAGATACCTACGCCGTTGACCTCATTAATTAATTTAAATAGGTAAATACCGGATAAAACGGGGGGAATATAGGTACTAATTTGAGGAGCTAATAGAGACGGAACGGAAGAGGAGTGAATAGACTTTTAGAAGGAGGAGTGAATGGAAATTTTTCTATTAGCCGAGATGGTTTCTTTTTCTTCCTCTGGCAACCGAGCCTCCAAAACGAAGTTGTCGACTATACAGCCAGTGTCTAGTGGCAGGCGAGATGGTTATGTAGCAACGGGAATTTATTGCCAAATTGACAAAAGTACAAAAAATTAAAGAGGGTAGTTAGTTTCCTATAGATACTTAGGCAAAAAAATTTAAAATTCGGTATTTTTAATTTCTTTAGTCGTGCATGCATTAGGTACTTGTCTTGTCTCCAACTCACCCAGGTTTGGTTCAATACAGATACAGGATCAAAGCCATTAAGTGGGTACCTCCAATGACTTCCACTCAGCACTTTCGTATCAAGGAACCCCAAAAAGGGCTCTGAATGATTACTATAGTAGTGATGATACTGCAAATCATGATTTTCCGCCACAATCAAGCGAAGCCACGCCCTCGTATAAAAGCCAAGTTCACAGTCATGGCGAATCAAAGTGGTGACTGAAACCGAAGACATGAGGTCGATACTGCTAACCGTAGCTCTTTCATCTTTATTTTATTCCTGTGTATTGGCATATCAAGTGAGTAATTAATTTAAAATATCAAAATGATATTTATTTTGAAATATGGTTGTCGTTTACCTAATGTTTTAAAAATCTCTTAGAATCCTTAATTTACATATATACGCTCAAACTGTATCGCACCGGAGCTACTGTTCGAAGCGGGAGTAGGAATGGGGTGGCTTTTAGTCAGTATACCTAATAAAGAAGAGAGTGAAGTTATTGGATAATTTTCAGTCCTCAGAAAAAAGCTTAAAGGCCTCTTAACCAATTAATAGTCACATCTTACTAAAATAGTATTCCCTGAAGGTAATTCAGTAGTAAATACGAATCACAATATAATTGTTTTGTTTCAGATTGCAATTGATTCTCCCAGTTTTATAGGTGAGTAACTTTTCGTACTTAATACTTGTCTTTTGTTACCTAGTTTAGTTTGCCTCCAGTCAGATCGATGTGGAACCATCGCAGGCTAGGGCCTTACTAGGTACTACCCTGATTATAATGGCCTTCACTGCCAACTTTCGGAAAACGACATGTGACATACTGAAGTCAGGAATGACCTTTTATGTGATAGGAACAAAGGATAAACGAGGTTCAAATCAATACTACCCGTGCATCCGCAACACCAGAAGATTACAGTAACGTACTGGGATATCTTGGCCCTCCATTATACCAAACACGGCAACAAATGTTGTCACACGCAAGTTTTTAACTTTAATACCACTAACTTATAATAATGTATTTTTATTTTATTTTCAGCTGACTTCGACAGTATTGAAGACATACATCGAGAGAAAAGGCAGCTGGAAAATTTTGACGATGAATACCCCACAGCATCGAGCCAGCACGAGGAGGAGGAGCCAGGGTTCTGGGACAGGATTGTGAAAGTAGCGCTAAAGTTATTCAGTAAATTTGTTGAATGGTTGAATTCATAACATTGTGGAAAAACTTCATAAGTGTATTTAAGAAGTAAAAATATTTAAGTTATGAATCCCTGATCAGTTAAAAAACATAACAATTTGTATTCGCCTGATTTTAATTCAATTGATATAGCTGTAGATGAATAAATTATTTTTAATTAACGAGATATATTACTTAGATATATAAGCTAGTATTTATACCTATATTTTGTATGTAGGTATGTTTAAATTAATAGTTAACTTAAACAGTAAAATAATAACTATATACTTATGAAAGAGGGTTTAAATACTTATCTAACTGATTAGCCATAAATTTTCTAAATGACGCATTTAGGTATTCCACGTGTATTCCTATAAATAGGTACCTACAGACATTAAAGACCTGATTACGATCATTATGTAACTACTATCCTATTGTATACATAGGCAATAAATACTGACCTGTGTATTTTCTATATCGCTGTATCTATAATTAAGTGCATCCTTTATATGTAAAAAAAAACTCCTTTTGCGAAGCAGTCATGCTAGCTAAGGAGGAGGCGGGACGCGTGAGGCAGCGCAGCGCTGCCTCCTCGCAACCCAGCCATCGCGAAGGACACACCGGGCGTCGGGGATCGCGGGACGATCTCCGGCCACCGTAAGCGCGGGCCTGCGGACGGCGAGCATGGGTGGCTCCCCGTCCGACCAGAAACAGACCGAGCGTACGGCGCGTCGCGTTCCGCGCGCGCCTCAAAGAGCCATCAGACCACCACAGATGGGGCCCAATACAGCCGATGCCGATTCGGAGTCGCGGAGAACCTAACGGGTAACCGGGGCTCCGGCTCGAGTTGCAGGAGAAGGAACGGGGTGGTTTTTAGTCAGTAAGAGTCTGACACTCCCTTCCGCGTCACCCAGGCGGGAGCAGTAATTCGATGATTTTCCCCCTTAAAAAAAAGGGTAGCTAGGTTTTTGTATATAGTTGTAATAAAATTGTACATCATAACAGTTTTAAGTACTTAAATTAAAAAAATTTAGTACTGTACGTGTACCAATTAAGATTGATATATTCACATAATATTTACTATATTGTGCATAATATTGTGCATAATGTTCATAATAGTATTAATCTACTACAACGTCTAAAAAGTTTTTACTGTACAAATTCAAAAATTAATTTAATTAAAGTCTTAAATAGCACTTTACACTACACATCGGAATTATTAGATAGATACCAATGAAAATACGCATATTTTTCACATAAGAATGCGAATTATAATACTTGCATCTACTATTATTATCAACATGTTACACTTTTTGTACTATTATGGTAAAATATTTTAAACAACGGAAGTCTTTTTCGTCACAATCATAATTTTATTATCCACCTAAAGCCTTCAGCGTCAATTTTTCATGATTTGTTTGTTAGAATTAACAAAATCAATGGTGATTATCTGCACTCGAAAACGACTTCAAACCATTAGTAATGCCCACGTAAAACGAGGGCGTGACTCGCGAGTGACTATGCCAGTCGTGAGGTCACTCTGATGTTCATGCTCGAGTTTTGTACACAAAATAATATTGTATAAAAATATCAAGTAAACAATAGTACTCGAATGTCTATCATAAGTATGTACAGTCAGCTCAGCAATTTACTATGCAATTCAGAAAATAAAGATTGACTCAGTAGGTACAGAGACCTGCGGGCGACTGACTGGTGGAGTCAGAAGTCCGCTATATAGGCGGGAGTAGGCGTTAGCGTATTATTTCACAGGTGCTACTGAAAGAAGGGAAGCAGCCTCCTAGGGCCGCTAACGTGGCGGGGCCTGCCGTAAACGTAGCGATAGGTTGAGGCCTGCCGGATGTGGTGATTCCGTAAGAGAAACCCGGGTCACGGTCACAGGCAGAGGAGGAACACCGCGGTGGTTTTTTAGCCGGTAAGATTCCGACACGTGGAAACTCCATGAGGATTTCCATCGCAATAAAAAAGTAGGTACAGAGACAGTAGCTATTATTAAACTATATTGTATAGTTTAACCATTGTAACCAAGTCACAACACACAAGTTCCTATAATCATTGGTGGGTTCAGTAGCCAACCAATGGTTATATTCTCTCTGTGCTGAATAAGTATTTATTTTCTTACCTGATTGTACCTACACTTACCTACCTATTTTTGGAGTGGAGCTTAATGATCGCGATTTTTAAAAATATCGGACTAGTAGCTGATTTTGTACGTTTTATCGTTACTGGGATTTTGTACCACCGTTTTCTGTCTGATTGGATTGGATAGAAAAAAGAATTATATTCTTTTACTAATAATATATTATAAAGTCTGAACAACCCATCCTTTCAGCCTTTCTACTTAGGTAGGTAGAGGTATAATCGAGATTTGACTTAAAGCCAAAAAATATTCAAAAAATAAGAAGACAACAAAATAGGTAGAAAAGTAGGTACCTTTGAAATAAACGTAGTTAGGATTATCCTGAAGCATAATAGGAATGTAAGATGCACCCACATCCGCATAAATATTAATCATAATTAGGATAACAAACCTAATAATGACAAAGATAAAGATATATTTATTTGTATAAACATGTGTGGGTAACATTATACATATCAATGCAAATGCAGATGATAAAATAAACACTGTAACGTCTCAACATGTTTTGCCATAATTGGCGTACAAAATAATTATAAAATTTATAAATCTATCAAAGAGACAACTAAAGTTAAAACATATGAAACAATGAACTTATAAATTATCATTTAAATAATCCTTAATATGGTATATAATATAATATAAACAAAATAATAATAAAAAATAATAATAAAAATAAAAAATCCAAAAAATAATAAAATAACAATGCTTAATAAGTAATTTTTTTAGTTCTTTTTTGAACAAATTATTATTATTTATATTTTTCAAATTATGCGGAATTTTATTATATATTAAAGGTGCCATACAAAACACACTTTTACGGAGAAGTGCTGTTTTCGCAGAGTGAGGCTGTAGATAATGTTTATATTTCTTGTGTCTATTCCTAACAATATTATCTGCTAAGAGAGGAAACCAGAGAGGGTTATTTCTTACAAATAAAGCTATTTCCAAGATGTATAGTGACGGAAGTGTCAGTATATGGTACTCCTTAAACAGTGGTTGACAGCTGTCAGTAGTTTTAATCCTGAACATGGCCCGGATACAGCGTTTTTGCATTTTAAATACCATATCCGTGTTGGTCGAGTTTCCCCAAAATATTAGACCGTATCTAAGCACCGATTCTATCAGCCCATAATATGCCGTCAATAACGCGTCTCACTGTTGATGACAGTTTATACATCGCATAAGATAAGCTACTTATTTTTGTACAAAGCTCTTCAGTATGACATTTCCAATTGAGTCTATTGTCAATTTTTAAACCAAGAAATTTGGCTGTTTCTACTTCTTTAATTACATTATTTTTATATATTACTTTAAATTGAATTGCATTTTGAGGTCTTTGACTGTAATTCATTGCATTTGTTTTATTCATATTAATTTTTAAATTATTATTGTCAAGCCATGTTATTACTGAATTTAGGGACTCATTTATGTCGATTTCAAATAACTGTTTATCTTTACATATAATATTAATTGTGCTGTCGTCTGCAAATAATATCATAGGTTGCACAGTTGCACGAGGAAGATCATTAATGTAAGTAATAAATAGCGTGGGTCCCAGTATGCTACCTTGGGGAACACCGTATGTAACATGTTCACTTGGGATTGATACTGTTCTTCTGTTTTTTTTAAGTTAAGTTTTTTGTTTACGACCAGACAGATAAGATTTAAATAGTTCTAAGACATTTCCTCTTATGCCATATGCCTCCAGTTTACTAGCTAATATTGCATGATCAACATAATCGAAGGCTTGTGTCATGTCACAAAAGATCGAGCATACAGGGGTGGTTTTATCAATCGCGGACATAATATTTTTTAAAAACTCGAAGACAGCCATATTTATATTTTTATGTTTTCGAAAGCCCTTTTGTTCGTTGCATAAGATATTGTTATTTTCCAAATAATTGTTTAGTTCTAAATTGTAATAAGTCTCAAAGATTTTTGAAAACACAGAAAGAAAGGCTATGGGTCTGTAGTTTTCGACTAATTCCTTGTCATTTTTTTTCAATAACGGATTAATAATTGCCACTTTAAGATCTGTTGGAAATATGCCATTTGTAATAGATAGATTAATAACATAACTCAAATGATGACATATATAACCATTTACATCCTTAACTATTTTCGTTGAGATTCCATCATAACCAACACTTCTTGTGTTTTTTAGGCCAGTTATTATTTTAAATAAGTGAATAGGTGTACAAGGAGCTAAATACATTGAGTTAAGTCTAGGTTTAATTAGGGATGTTGCTTTTTTACCGGCACCCGGGATTGGTTTAACTTTGTCAACGAAATAATTATTAAATGTGCCAGCTATTTCGTTAGCATTTGTGATACTTTTATTTTGGATTTTGTAACGCGCTCCTGTATTTAGAAAATACGCGTAAGGCCAGCACGGGTAGGAAGTATGCGGGAGGGGCGGGAACGCCTCCACCCCGCCACGCTGTTGCGGCGGCCGGCGTTTGCGCCGCTCGCCAGTTAGCCAAGGCCACCAATAAGGGTAGACGCGCGCCTAATTCGCGGGTGCCGATCGCGTCTCCGCGACCCTACGGTGTCTCATTAGTAATATTTGTATACTTACCTCATGTTCTGTACTGGTTCGATGTAATTTGTGTGTAATGTGTCAGGAATAAATGACTAAAGACCATTATAAGTGGCGCTTCCAACTTGCGGCCCGAACCAGTCTAAACCGGTTTGTAACCGACCGCGCCCCCGTAAATTCGTGTTTTCGTGGTCCTGCTGCGTAGTAAAACAGTAAAGAAGATGCCGCCACGCAAACCACGTACGGCAACGGACGCCAATGTGAGTGACGCACAATCGAGCTCCGAAGATGAAGCCGCGAGACCTTCGTCAGTACTCATGTCTGGGGACCAGTTGACCTCATTCCTTGCCGCCTTCGCGAAGACTCAGGCGGAAGCGAATCGGCAACTCGTCGAATCCCTCATGGCATCGTATGCGAGAGGTGAGCCATCAGCGCCCCTCGCGGGCTCCGGCGCTGCGATCGCGTCAGCCTCACCGACGCCGTCGGTGGCAACAAGTAAGTCTGGAAACATGTCTAAGTGTACGTCACGCTTCGATGGTCAGAGCCGAGAGCCTGAAGTCGTAGAAGCGTTCATCGACTCTGTGGAGATATTTAAAAGTGTTCGTCGGTCAGCGACGACCTTGCACTACGTGGTCTACCCATGCTGCTCCACGGCGAGGCTGCAGTATGGTGGAGAGGGGTTCGGACCGAGGTGTCCTCGTGGCCCGAAGCCGTCAAAAGACTCCGATATATGTATGGTGTTCCACGTCCTGGTTACAAGATGTTCCGTAGCATATTTGCTGATGAGCAACACGGAGAGCTTGCGGATACTTTCATTATCAAAATACGCGGTATGATATCCAAATTACCGTACGTGTTGCCCGAGGAAGCGAAGTTGGACATTATATATGGCTTACTACATAAGCGTATTCGGAAACGGTTAACACGGGACGCAGTTAACAGTATCGAATCCTTGATCGATAAAGCGCGATCAATAGAAGAATCGCTCATGGAATATTCCAATACGCAGTCGGCGCATGCGCGACCGGAGCGCCCTATGCTGCCGCCCGCGCCCTGCTCGCGAGCTTCGCGCGTTGCATCGGAGAGCGTGAATTTGGCGGGAAACACTTCAACGTCCGAGCGTCCAAGGAATAATACCGCGGTAGCTCAGCGATCGCAGGTGCGGTCTCCGCAACGTTCGTCGTCGCCTTCGATTCCAACTAGTGCCGGTAATAGTGAGTGCGCGGAAAAAGTGAAAAAGTTATTTTGTGCGTATTGTAAGTCGCGGGGGCATACTCGTGATTCGTGCCCGAAAAAAGACTCTAAAGACTCTGTTAGTAATAAGTCAAACTTACATTGCTATGGTTGTGGCGAAAAGGGCTATATTAGAGCGAATTGCCCAAAATGTAAAAATAATATTTCAACTTGCGATGTTGTAGCGGTAAATACGTCGCATTCACCAAATAATGTATTTTACTCGCTTAATATGATATGTAATGTTAAGTGTGACGAGCCCAACACTGTAATTGAAGGCCGTCCTATTTTGAATATTGAGATTTGTGGTTACAGCGGTACAGCGCTTATAGATGCCGCCGCGCGACGCAGTATCGCAGGTTCGACGCTGTACTCACTTTTGTTACGTTTAGGTATTCAGTTTAATTCGCAAACTATGTCGGTAAAGCTTGCTGATGGTAGCATACGTACCAATAATGTTTTGTTAGCATATGTTAATGTTATTTGTACGTCTGTATGTGTACCTATAGAATTTGTTGTGTTCCCCGATGCCTCAAATAATGAGACACTTTTAGGAATAGATTTTATTTCGAAGTCGAAGTTAGTTTTGAATTTTTCTAATATGACGTGGTTCACAGCTGATCGGCCTCAGGACATTCACGCTTTGCTAACAGAGAGTTCACGCGAAGTGGTGGAGTGCGCTTCTGTCAACTTGTTGAGGGAAGATGAGGGCACTCTGTTGACTTAGGAGGAGCGTTCCAGCTTGGAAGAACTACTCGGTGAGTATTCGGATATTTTTGACTTAGTCGGAGAGCCGACGCCGTTTGCCGAACACCATATCGATACGGGGGACCATCCTCCTATTGCTGTTCCGCCATATCGAGTCACGCCGGCGAAGAGGGAAATTATTCGTGCGGAAGTCGATAATATGTTAAGAGAGGGAATCATTGAAGAGTGCGAGTCTGCCTGGTCTGCACCAACTGTTCTGGTACCCAAGGCGAATGGTGGGTATAGGTTTTGTGTGGATTATCGGAGATTAAATGCTGTAACGAAAAGTGACGCGTATCCTATGCCACGCATTGACGAGTTGCTGCAGTCGACGAAGAAGGGTTGCGTGATGAGTTCCTGTGACCTTCGAAGTGGGTACTGGCAATGTAGTATCAAGGATCAGGATAAAACCGCCTTTGTCACTCCGTTCGGTACGTATCGCTTCAAGCGTATGCCGTTTGGCCTGAAAAATGCGCCGGCTACGTTTCAGAGGCTTATAGACAGGTTTCGTTCGGGATCCACGCTTAAGGATGTCACCGTGCTTACATACCTCGACGATATTCTGGTGATATCGGAGTCGTACACTAGTCACCTTTCTGACCTTCGTGCGGTATTCGACCGTCTCCGCTTATTCAAGCTTCGTGCGAATCGCGAGAAGTGCGTCTTCGCCAGGGAAAAGGTCAAGTACCTGGGTCACGTGATATCTCAGGAGGGTATATCACCGGATGAGGACAAGGTACGTGCTGTTCTGGATATGAAGGAGCCTACGTGTCTTAAGCAGTTGCGCACTTTTCTTCAAACGTGTTCGTGGTTTCGCAAATTCATACCGGACTTTGCGAAGGTAGCTGAACCACTCACGCGTTTAACCAAGAAATCGCACGCGTGGGAATGGAGTTCGGAGCAAGGTAAGGCTTTTGAAGCTCTTAAAAGGCTGCTGACCACGTCTCCTATTCTAGTGCAAGCGGATTACACGAAACCATTTCTGTTGAGGACTGATTCGAGTAATTATGCTTTGGGTGCAGCCAGGGGGAGTCACCTCACGATGAACATCCAATCGAATTCGCTAGCCGTCTGCTTACTCAAGCCGAGCAAAACTACTCAACCACTGAGAGAGAGGCTCTCGCGGTAGTTTGGGCTGTCGAGCGGTTCCGCGGCTATATCGATGGTCATCAAGTTCGAGTGATGACGGACCACCAACCATTGAAGTGGCTGTTCTCCCTCAAGTCTCCGAGTGGTAGGTTAGTGCGCTGGGCCATGAAGCTGCAAGCTTTTGACTTGCGTATTGATTATACACCAGGTAAAGCCAATGTACTAGCCGACACTCTTAGTCGACCCGTGACTGAGGATGGTACGGTGTCACCAGGGCGTGATGTCTGTCCTGTTGTCGTAGACTTGCCACGCTGGGATGCAACTTCGACCCGGGAAGCTCAGTTGGCTGACCCGGAAGTTGCCAAGATTATCCAGGACTTGGAAGGTAAGGATGAACTTGCTGTCACACGCTGGACGGAGAGAGGTTATCTCTTGAATCAAGCTGTTCTGTATAGGTATGTACCTGATACTGACTCCGAGGAGCCGCAGCTCGTGATTCCAGAAAGCCTGCGAAGTAGAGTCATGTTAGAGTGCCATGACTCACCCACGGCCGCTCATGGTGGAATCGAGAGGACCTTGCATCGTATCTCGCAACGGTTCTACTTCCCTGGTATGAGACGGTTTGTTACTCAGTATCTTAAGACCTGTGTAGAGTGTCAGCGGTATAAGCCGTCAAACATCAAGCCAGTTGGATTGCTGCAGACTCCGGTCCCAGCTCAAAGATTTGAAACCCTCGCAACTGACCTCTTTGGTCCGTTGCCTAGAGGACCGCAAGGTGAGAGATGGATCCTCATTGTGGAGGACACTGCCAGTAAGTGGGTAGAAGTCTTCGCCCTCACGGAAGCTACGGCAGAGATATGTGCTAAGACTCTGGTCAATGAGGTATTTATGAGGTTTGGTATCCCTCGACGTGTGATCTCCGATAACGGCGGGCAGTTTGTAGCTGACGTCATGCAGAAGGCTATGTTTGTTTTAGGTGTAAAGCAAAGCCTGGTACCCTTATACCACCCGGAAGCGAACCCGGTGGAGCGAAAGAATCGGGACCTCAAGGCTCAACTAGCCATCTTGGTTGAAGGTCGTCATCAAAACTGGCCAGAGGTATTGCCGTTTGTACGGTTTGCTTTCAATAGTTCACTCACCAGTTCTACGGAGTACACGCCCGCTTATTTGACTTTCGGTCGTGAGCTACGGTCCCCTTTGACTGTCCAGGCGGATCTGAGAGCTGTCGTAGAGTCAGAAAATTTTGTACCTCAGATTACCCCATACTTGCTCAAGCTCGCAGACACCATCTCGACAGCCAGGGAGAACCTTGAGCGTCACCAGGACGTTCGCAAGGTTTACGCTGATCAGGGCCGGTCATCTCCTGAGGAGTATACGGAAGGGGACTTGGTCCTAATGAAGACCCATGTGCTCAGCAACGCTGCAAAGGGGGGTGTAACTGCCAAATTTAACCCTAAACGTGACGGACCGTACGTGATCACTAAGAAGGTGAGTCCAACTACTTACCTATTAGCTCATAAATCTGGCGAAACTGTTGGTAAATATCACGTCTCGGACCTAAGGCGCTATCATGCAAGGGGGGGTGAATGTCCTGAGCCGGTTGTACCAAAGCGTGGCAGAGGTCGCCCACGCAAGTCTATAAGTTAGATCGCGTTTCTCGTGGTTGTTTGACCCGGTGGGAGATCCCCACCTGATCAAAAGGGGGAGTGTGTAACGCGCTCCTGTATTTAGAAAATACGCGTAAGGCCAGCACGGGTAGGAAGTATGCGGGAGGGGCGGGAACGCCTCCACCCCGCCACGCTGTTGCGGCGGCCGGCGTCGCGCCGCTCGCCAGTTAGCCAAGGCCACCAATAAGGAACGCGCGCCTAATTCGCGGCCGATCGCGTCTCCGCGACCCTACGGTGTCTCATTAGTAATATTTGTATACTTACCTCATGTTCTGTACTGGTTCGATGTAATTTGTGTGTAATGTGTCAGGAATAAATGACTAAAGACCATTATAATTTTAATTTTTTCTATGATAATTTGCCATGTTGTTTTTGATTTGTTATCCGATGTTTTAATTTTGTAATTATTTTGGGCACACTTTGTTAGAGATATAATTCTTTTCAGTAATTTGGAATATCTGACATAATTGTTCTTATTCACCTTAGTCGATTCGTGTCTAAATTTCCACAACAACATTCTTTTTTTCTTGCAACAAACTTTGATTCCGCGTGATATCCATTTACATTTATAATTTACTTGTATCTTTGATATTGTTTGCGGAAAGCACATATCGTAGAATAATTTAAAGTTGTCTATGAAATATGAATATGCAATATCTGTATCATTAATGGTATACAGTTCTGAGAAAGAAAAATTCTTGATGCACATTTTAAATTTATCAATGTTTTCTTTACAATAATTTCGTTCCGTTTTATACCAGTATTTAAATTTGAAAACCTTTTTTATCGGGAGTATTATTAATTGGGCTGTATGATCTGATAAACCAAATTCCAACACTTCAGTCTTACATTGTTTTTTAAAATCATGGGCAAAGTTGTCTATACAAGTCAGACTAATTAGTCTAGTAGGCTGTTTTATAGCAAGCCTCAAGTTAAAGTTTAACAACAAACATTCGAAGTCTAGTGATACATTATTACTTTTTAAAATGTTAATATTAAAGTCCCCAGCTATTAAAATATTATTACATTTTATTTTCGTAATGAGCAAAAGAACTTTTTCAAGCTTAGTAAGAAATGAAAAACGTAGGTAAAATATTTTACTTACTCTGATTAAAGATACGCTTGACCAACAAACAACACAAATACACCATCATCACCGTCACCTTCCGCTGGAAAACGTCCACTGGGCTGACCTCCTCATAAACCAAACGAAAACAGACCAAAGATATTTCCTTATTTCATATTATTATTTTTGTCTGAAGTTTCCAGTTTTAAAAATGCTTCTGGTATGTTCAATGGGTTGTAGCATTTTTGTGCAGCAATTTCCTGGGGATACTCAACTCCGGATCAGATCCGGATCATCAGTTGGTTTTGGACAGTTTGCTGAAAACGCAATTGGATCCAGTGTTTTTATCAATTTCTTGATGGCAGCAGTTTGTTTAACGAATCGTTGACTCGCTAAATAAGTTTCGGTGACACACGTTTTTAATACAGCCAAAATTAAAGGATCTGCAGTGACTGGTTTCCCCTCCATAACGTTCGCCATTTGACGATTCACTTCTCTAAAGTCAATACCATCAGTAAATTCCGTAACTGGTATATCCTCACAGTCCGCTATTATCTTCAGAGCGGTTGCTGTTTCAGTTTGGAGGTGTTGAGAAGGAATGGAATCTTGCAATTTGTTTGTCCACTTGTTTAGGACACCAATTTTAGAATTATTATTGTAGTACTGCGTCTTATAATAATTTACGAATGCCCGGTGCTGGTACGCCTTCCGCGATAAGTAGCTTATAGCTGCCTGGATCTGCTTCTCACTTTTAGTTGGGACGTATTCTTTACGAATCCTCTTAAACTCTTTACGTTCAACTGTATTCAAGGCGGTAAATAAATTAAATATTTCAATTTTCGTCCATTGCTTGAATTCATCAACAGCTGGTGCCTCTTTATCTCCCATCTTAAATAAAATTCGTTCAACACAATCGTTTCTTTATATCATGTGCAAATACAGAGTTTAGTTTGTCTTTAAAGTCTCCACGGAAAGTTTAACAGTGACCGCCAGCACTTCACGTGTGTTTGGTAGTCATTTCTAGTAGATTACGTAGTCAAATATAAGTACACTAATTATATTCCCAGATGGTTTCCTTCTGGGTGGCTATCCAGTATAAGCTGAGAAATAAAATAAATTCATCAATATTGCCACTGGACGTACCTGCGCAGTGCAACTGCGTACTACATAGTAACGCTACAGATAGATACCTCTTTTCATGGATGTAGCCAGGTATATATAGATATATAATTCCTGTAACTTTACGAAGCTACACATAATATGAACTTCTAGTAATTATACCATTTAAGAGTCTCAGTTTGACCTGTAGGTATGTAAGTATCTAGTATGTTTTTATGCGATTTCAATACCGATTTCAATGCGGTTTTCAGAGAAGTGTTTTTTTACACTTAGGAGAAGGTTTACAATTAATTAACCGATTTCAAAAAAAGAGGGGTTTCAGAAGGTTTCGGTACCGGTTTAATAATCCCGGACTTTTATTATATGGTTAAATAGCGCAGCGGTTGCACCTGCTAACTGCAACACAGCATGTCGTGGATTGAATTCCCACATGGAACACAGTTGGTATGAGCTCAGCCCATGCTCGCCGTCCTCAGGCCCGTGCTTACGGTGGCTGGAGATCATCCCGCGTTCCCCGATGCCCTTCGCGACGTCGGCTGGGTTGTGAGAAGGCAGCGCTTTGCTGCCTCACGCGCCCCGCCTACTCCTTAGCCGGGATGCCGTGTCCTCCTTAGCTAGTATGACTGCTTCGCAAAAGGAGGAGACGGCATCCTAGTCCTCGTCGTTTTAAATACCTATAGTTATTAAAAACTCTTCGTTTCTGAAGTAGGTGTAATTGCTTCTTCATGAAAATGATCTTGGCGAACGCACGAGATGCCAATGAGGAAAAGTTTCAGTATGTTAGGTACCGTAAAACGGGGTGAATAGAATTCGAGGGATGAATAGATACTGGAATGGTAGAATATTTTCCCCACATTTATTCACCCCTTTTCTGTATCTATTCACCCCGTTTTACCAACTTTTTATATAGATCTGCATTTTTAATAGGGTAGTTTAGACTTATTTTTTTTAAATTAAATTCTTTCGAGAATACATTGATTTGAAATATCGTGTGACGTCACAATGTCGCGAACTCCCACTCCTAAACTTAACGTCATTTTATCTAAGTATTGTAACTTTACACGAGAAAATAAAAAATACGTGTCTAATATTTTTTCATTATCGAACTGATGGACTAATTAGATTTTTAATTTTTATAACCTGGCAACTATCCTATTCTGTTTATGTAATAAAATGAAACACAAGATATACTTTATAAAATATATTTATTGTAATGAAGTGGCATAATAGAAGGTTGGTACTTAAGAGTAATGTAACATGTTAATATAATTGAAAGGAACCAGCACGATGGCACTTTTTTCGTATTCATTCTTTTACTAAAGATAAATTAATTCGATATGCAATTACGAATTTCGAAAATTACAGTTTTATTTATTCGGCATCAGAATCAACTCTTAGAACTAGTATTTAACAGGAGAGTAGCATTAATACGAGGTTATTATTTGATATTCATATTAAATGTTACAGTCTCATAAATGCAGGATATCGAGGATGCATAAATTAATAAACTAGTTAGCATACAAGAACTTTCCTCTATAATTACTGCTGCGTCTGACAGTTTTACTCTTCGATAACAATCCACGAGTGGTATTTAAACTTACTTCTACTTCGGATTACACACTATTATTGAACAGTAACAAAGGATACATAACAAGTAGTCACGTGTCACATCCGGCGTGCTCTGTATTAATACTTATAATATCATGTAACGTACAACTAAATTGCTATTCTGATCGAGTTTCCATAAATAACAACAATGAAAAAAGAGAAACAAGTACTATTAAATGCAAACATAAGACTTTAGTACAATAATGAACACAAGGTTGTTGTAGGTACCTATTTATAACTACAGTAATATGCTTCAAACTAGGGAACATATCGTATCGTTGTATCAGGTGGGTTGGAGAATAGGTACGCTATTATAAACTATGGAGTCAGTGGGAATGGTGCAATATTCAGTCGGCTGGGTCAGTAACTATTGTCATTATGTGAGACTAGCAAATTTATAGTTTCGTTAATTCACTAAACAATAACATTAAGGCAATCACGTCAATTCAGGCGCTTATACAAAATAAATTAAAAACATTTGTTAGAAAAACAGAAATTCGGCATTTTCACATTTCGATTACTTATTTGTAGGTAATTAATAAGATCTTGGCAATTAGCGGAATTTATCCCATCTACATAATTAGTTAGGCATTCATACACTTTTATCATAAAGCTACAATTTTGTTTATTCAGGGATGTTATAGTTAGTCTATTGTGCTGATAGTGTTATTTGCTTGTGTTTGTAGATTTTCCATGAACATGGCATGACACACGGCTTTTTAATGTTACTATAATTAGATAATTATTGTTAGTGTAACAGAAGTGTCCATTGTTTGTTTATAAAATGTATAATACTATAAAGTAGTGATATATATACAAAAGTCAACGAAAAAATGTGACATAGGTGTTATTCCACGTTCATTTAAAACCTCGCTAAACAAATATTTCTATATACATCATCATTACTTGTATACCATACAAGTATATACTGTATCCTATAAATGAAAACTTACTGATTTACAAAACCTACGCACACTTTTCAAAAGCGCATAATTATATTTTCATATCCATCCGATAATATCGGAAGACCTACATTATAAAATAATATAAATAGCATTATTTCATGTGTAACTGCAACAATAACTTCTAATACTAATTGAAGACTGTTGCGTAACGTTAGATCGTAGATAACTAGTTTTTATATTAATATTTAAGGGTAACCTATCTATATTAAAGTGCTATAATATTAATTCAAATCCATACAAGTGCTATAAAATAAAATAACAGTAAGTCAGAAAAAAAAATTAAATTAGTACCTTATAAATTACCAAAACCTGCATAAAGTAAGACATCAGTAGTAGCCGTAGTGAACCGTGTAAGGTGGCGAACTACTACCAAGGCTGGACAAATCGTGTAAATATTTACAACATATAGAACCAACGCGTTCTATGTCACAATAGTTTGTATAAAAATAATATCAAGTCTCACGAACAGTTACGATTTCGTATATTTTCATTCCATATCCGTACACTCGTACATCGATGTGGAACTTTTGTTTCTTAAACTTTTCACACAAGACGAAACGAAAACGTTAACGTCAAAAACTAGTTGGCGACTTTGTCGAATTTAACGTTCAATACTCTGCGATTTTATTAAGAAAGTAAAGCAGACTACACTTAAAAGTGAAAGAAAATACTTTCGAAATGGGGTCCATATATTTTTACATAAATATGAGTCCGCGACCTTACAAGTTTGTGTTCATCGAAATACTATTGGCGTATAGGAGGAGCTACACTCGCGGACGGCGATGCCACGCCGTGGCGCGCCATCACCATGAGTGGCTCCGAAGCGAAACATTCGAACGAAGTGTCGAGGAATAGTTCCTGTACGAACCGTCGCGCGCACAACATGTATGTGTCTCTTGCCAGCAAGGCACTGACGTCAGAGTATACACACGGACTACGAAATACCTCTGGATGGCGTTGTTTCATCGACAGCAGCACTGAGCGAGCCTGCAAAGAAAAGAAAGATTTATATTTAGCGATGTACGTTATACTGTACGTTATGATGTACGAACTGTATTACTCATTATTACTTTACATACTAAATAAAGTACAATTTAAGAAATCATTACCTGTCTCAAATGTATAGGGTTGGACATGAAATGTATTTGATGCAACAGCTCTGCTTGTGGGCCGGAGTTCCGGTCGACTGTAGGTTTTTCGTTGGTCGGACTGCGCGGTTCCGACGCATACACACCAGTAGCATCCATACCTAGAAAGAAACATTATTTGAGATCTATTTTATAAGTGTTGAATCGTAATCATTTATTCATTTTTGTGAATATAGAGGAGTCGGGAATATATTGCAAGCAGGGTCGAGTCCTTTTACTCTTTCTTGAGTAAGGGACCCCACCAAGGCGCCTTCAACCCCGATTCACGAAAACTAAAAGACATGATGTTATGTTCTAGATACTCAGGATTCTTACCAGCAAAGAAAGCTTCTCGTAACTCATGTGACGAAGGGGGGCGGGTCCGTACGCACGCTAGGCAATCCGCTGAAATATGCCTCCATTTTCTACTAGACGTAGAGGAACCAATGCTCACTGGTCCTTCCGTAGCACTTGGGGCCATATTCTCACCATCAACAGGCCTAGCCCCAGTCGGATCTTGATTAATTTGGCCCGTATCCTGAGCCTCTATCCCAGTACTTATACTATCCACATTTTCCATATTTTCATTGGCTACTTTCTCAAGTTTGCTAGGTGTTTTATTCCCAGTCTCGTCTGCATTGACAGTGGTGACAACCCGTTTCGTTCTCTCTTTGGTAACTCGAGAATTAGTTTCACAAGTTTCGCTTGTGATTGATGTGTCGGCGTTAGTGTCCGCTTTGTCCGAATTCATTCTGTGAATTTGAACTGCTATTGTGGTTGAACTGGCTGTAACAATTGATTTTTTACAATTAATATTGATATAGACACATGCGAACATAGACGGTATCATATCAAGATTCATTAAACTGATTTTTTTTAAATAGAGTTTCAACTTAATTTCTTCATAATAATAACGAAAATCCATTAGAAGTATCGTCCAATTTACCTTTATGAGAAGCCAGTTTTTGACTATCAGGTGTGGCGCGGGACTTGTTCTCTGTACTCGCACTACTCGTGTCTACTAGGAAAGATGGCAGACGATCGCGTTTCGTGTGATCACTTTTGTCGGTGTCCTCGTCATTTATATCTTCGTCCCTGTAAAATAATAGAAGTATATAACAACATTTCTTGTAGTACTACAATCATCATTAATCAACTGAACAGTACTTGAAACTTTTGGTGCTTCAGATATTTTTATTGGCATTCAGTTAATAGTAACAAAATTTTGTGGAATTGCAGAGTGGTTATTATGAAGCTGTTAAAGGAAAAGACGAAATAACTTTCTTACATCATTTTAAACAAGGCTTGTAAAGTTCACCAAAACACATAATGACTGTAGTTCTCTGTCTTTATTGGGGTACAGGTAGGGACATGAAACTCCAGCAGAATAATGTTTACGTACCTAGGAAACAGTTCCATAAGGTCCCTGGGTAGACAGATGCCCATGTAGGTGGGCGAGTGTCCGTGTGCGAGGCGGGGCGGGGGCGGCGCGGCGGGCGCGGGGGGGCGGGGCGTGGGCCCCCGCGGGGGGGACGCGCGCGCCGTGTCTCCCAGTGGCAGGGGCTTCCAATCATATTCTAGTACACTGCAATATAAATGTTGCTTTAGTTTTGTTCAGTCGCGCATGGACACCTGAAACACTAGAGGCGTTACAAATGCGTTACCGGCCTTGACAAGGAATTTGAGGATTGTTGGGATTCAAGGATTAGGGAGATTGAAGATGGGGGGAGGGATAATTCGGCCTCCAGTCACACGACGAAACACAACGCAAGCGTTGTTTCATGTCGGTTTTTTGTAAGACCGTGGCATCACTCCGGTCGAGCCTGCCCATTCGTATCGAAACACGGGAAGTTGTATTGTGATTCTCATGTTGTATTGTGGTTGTTTTATGTTTGGCAACTTGACAGTTACACTAGTTCTCTGGCGACCTTAACCGTCGACATTACAGATTAGTATTTTTTATACCTCGTGTGTTCGTTTTGAGACAAATTAAAAGTTGCATATCTTTTTAAATAATAAACTTATATTTATAAAAACAATAACAAACATTAAGTAAATAGTAAGTAAAAATTAAATATAATTATTATTCAAAATGACCACCCCTGTTTTTAATACATGCCCTTAGACGATTTGGCTAGTCATCAATGGCGGCACGAATCTTTTCCAGAGCAATTCGCTTCGCTTCTCGGACAAGAGCTCGCTTAAGTGACTCCAAGTTTAGGTGGGACTTTCGGCAGGCTCTGAGCTCTAATTCGGTCCATAGAGAATAATCCAGCGGGTTGAGGTCGGGGCTGGAGGAGGGCCATTCGTTCGCCGCAATGAAGGCCGGCACATTTTCCTTCAGCCAAGCTTGGGTGGTTTTAGCCTTAAGGGATGGCGCCGAGTCTTGCTGGAAAACCCAATACTTGTTATGGAATAGGGTATTAGACAGGGGTTTCACAACGGTCTCTAGAATGTCACTTTGATAATTTTTGGCTTTCACCTTGACGCCTTGTTGGCAGAAATGAAGCTGAGTGACACCTTCGTACGAAACTCCCCACCATACCATGACACTAGCCGGATGATGAGTACGCGGGACATTCCGTGCTGAAGGTGGGACATCCTTGCTACTTTTGGCATACACTTTATTGTTTTGTCGATTGAACTTTTCTTCGACGGTAAAGATTTTCTCGTCGGTGAAGAGTATCTTCCTCGCATCGTGTCTCCTAAGCAGTATTGGACAACGTTCGCGTCGCAATTGACGAAGGCGATCGTTTAAAAAGTGTACTTTTCTACGGCTATACGCCTTAACCTTGAGATCATATTTCAGTATTCTGTTGACTGAAACGCGCGAAATATTGGTCTGCAGAGCGAGTTTCTTCTGAGTGCGACATGGATTTCGGCGAAGTCGCTCTCGGATGATTTTAATGTTCGCAGGCGTCCTCACAGAGCGTGGACGACCACTTCTTTGCCGATCATGTAAAGAACTTGTCTCCTGGTATCGTTTAATAGTGTAATACACGAAGTTACGGCTCACACCAAAACTTTCCAGTTCTCGGAAAATGTCCATAGGTTTTCTTCCCACCTTAAATAATGGAATGACGGTCGCACGTAATTCTTTTGTTCCCTTTACGAGAAAATTTAAATAAAATAATCCGAAATCATAGATATTAAAAGTTAACATTCCAAATTCAAAATTAGAAAAAGAAATATACAGCAGCCAGTAATTTTTATTTTATTTTTATAAGCAAAAAGTTTGTCTCAAAACTTATGAATACACGAGGTAATAAAAACTGTAAGTATCAATAATATTAAATACTTTTAGAAATTTTCTGCATTTTTATAGCGTGTTAAAGTAGTTATTAGACTTAGAACAAAGAATAGTAATGTATAATATGGATAAAATAACTAAGTTAACTATGTTTAGGTAAAGTAATCACCTCAATTTCGCCATTCGTTCCTTTGTAGACTTGGCCCTGTCTCTTAGTGATGAGAAAGGTTTAGTACGTCGGTTTGTATCAGTTAGTAACCAACTTAAATCGTCCATTTCACTCGACCCTGCAGCGCTCTCAGACAAATATGGCCTGAAAACAATAATTTATTTAATATTTTGAACCTTAAAGCGTAACAATAAAGTTCAAAATCGATATTGTAAGTACATACCGCCTATTAAGTGACTTCAATGTGGCGTAACCTGTCATATCCATCTGAGATGGAGGTGAACTGGCTACTTCATTACCCGAAAAACCTGCAAAAGATAAATAATCAATAACATCTGAAGAAAAAGCAAAGATAAAACAATTTAAAATAGTATACCATTGTTCTTGTCAACTTACTAGAAGTGGAAGTGCGTCGCTGTAGTTCCGATATCTTCGGTCTATGTGAGCTGTTACTGCTCTTCATTCCATACAGACTTGATGAGCTCGGTATTGGACTCAGTGTTAGAACCCGGTCACTGCAAACAAATTAGCACTTTAACTCAACGTCCATAGGCACGAAAACCATTTAATTAAGACTATTTAGAAGAGATACTTACGGAATAGCGTATTTCCCTAGAAAAGAATCACAACTACTAACTCCACTTGTACTGGATTCACTAGTATTCCTCACTCTGCCTTCATGAGCTTGCTCTAGCGAGTTCATTCTGCCTATTGCCAATCTGTTCTCTGACATGGGTACCCGGTGGGTGCCAGAACGATCGTATGTAGAACAGTCCCTGAGTATATCGACAGTCCTCGACTCCGACAACGTAGGCCGCTCATGTGAACTAGAGCAACTTTGTGAAGGCAACGTGTGAGATTTTCTTTTGTCCGATCTCCCGTCAGTATAACCTTTATGGTCAGTAACATCTTGGTCTTTAATCTCTGAATTGTCCGCAGATATAGACCCAGCTTTACCATAAATCTTTGTCGTGTCCGAATGTAAGCTTTCTGCAACACTTTGATCAGTATGATCTGAATGTTCACTCATTTCTGTGTCGTATACATTGTACCGACATTCCGGTGACGTCACATAGTAGTGGACATTTATTCCTTGTTCTAAAGTTGAAAACGTCTCGTCGGGGATCACAGGGAACTGATCGTGTCTAGTGTGTCTAACACATAGCCAACCTACAAAAATAAACAGATTTGTATCGAAATTCTGAAATGGCAGAGTTATGTGTGTAAAGATATATTACTTATTTGTATGTTTACCTAGATCAGAAAGCAGATTAGCACCATCGTAGGTGCTGCCAATAAGGCCGAGTACATAAAACGCAGTGGCTCGCACGGAATACACCGGGTTGTACTTGGCCAACCGTACAATGTGTACCAAGACGGAATCCTCCAAATACCCATTGCTCAAGCTCATGAGCTGGTGGAGGCCTTGTGACGTCACTGCAGTGTTGCCCACAGCCCACAACGAGGCCTTTATATCGGCTATCTCTTGTTCATTAGCGCATTTCTTACGTTGCAGGATCTGAAAACCATTAAATTTTTAAGTTTGTGATATCAGGACAACTTAAAAGCAGGTAAGGCATAAGTGCGTAAGGCGTATTGATCAACTGCTGTTTTCATTTAGAATTTATGAATCTGCTTCAAGACGCTTATCTATCGTAATACGCCTGTAGGAATGAAGTGAAATGAACACGATGTACCCCTTCAATCAAGATCGCAGTCCAAATGTAGCCGTACGAGATGTGAAATGTCATTTCTGTTCTGACAAAACGATCGGCTTAGAACACGACGTCGTATACGAATGAGCTTAGCTCGTAATGGTGTAAAGTTATATTATTCTGAATATTTTTTATACCACTGTCGGATGGCAAAAAAAGCACACGGCCCACCTGAAGTTAAGTGGTTACCGTGGTGTATGAATGATGAGATGATAGATGCCGCAATAAGTGGGGTACCTTATAATGGTCGGGCAGCACGGCGGCGAGCAGCGGGCGCGCGGGGTGCGGGCGGAGCGCGGCGTGCAGGTGCGGCGGCGGGCGCGCGGCGCGGCGGGCCGGCGGGCCGCGCGCGCCCGCCTCGCGCGCCGCCAGCGCCGTCTGCACGCCCGCCTCCACCAGCCGCACGTACCTGCACGCCATGCATATTGTATAACTCATATCATCACCTTCTTTTTATTATTATTTTTTTAAAAAAAACGTTCCCCCACATTAGGATTTTCTCCTGTGTCGTGGGTGCGTTTACAAACATACAAGTTCACATACACAAATGACACCCACACAATTTGTGGATCATACAGTGTCGTTCCGTGCAGGAATCAAACCCGCGACACGTTGCACGGCAGCCGGTTGCCCAGCCACCGCACCAACCGTGCAGTCAAAAATCACTTACAATGGTTACCTACACACTATTTAAAGGCTCTTCCAGGTTCACGGGCAAGTCCCTATATAGCTATCGATTAAAATCCTTCTTCTATAAGAAGAGGAGAGAGGGAGATCGGACAAAAGAAAATCTCACACGTTGCCTTCACAAAGTTGCTCTAGTTCACATGAGCGGCCTACGTTGTCGGAGTCGAGGACTGTCGATATACTCAGGGACTGTTCTACATACGATCGTTCTGGCACCCACCGGGTACCCATGTCAGAGAACAGATTGGCAATAGGCAGAATGAACTCGCTAGAGCAAGCTCATGAAGGCAGAGTGAGGAATACTAGTGAATCCAGTACAAGTGGAGTTAGTAGTTGTGATTCTTTTCTAGGGAAATACGCTATTCCGTAAGTATCTCTTCTAAATAGTCTTAATTAAATGGTTTTCGTGCCTATGGACGTTGAGTTAAAGTGCTAATTTGTTTGCAGTGACCGGGTTCTAACACTGAGTCCAATACCGAGCTCATCAAGTCTGGATTCATCATCACATTAGGATTTTCTCCTGTGTCGTGGGTGCGTTTACAAACATACAAGTTCACATACACAAATGACACCCACACAATTTGTGGATCATACAGTGTCGTTCCGTGCAGGAATCAAACCCGCGACACGTTGCACGGCAGCCGGTTGCCCAGCCACCGCACCAACCGTGCAGTCAAAAATCACTTACAATGGTTACCTACACACTATTTAAAGGCTCTTCCAGGTTCACGGGCAAGTCCCTATATAGCTATCGATTAAAATCCTTCTTCTATAAGAAGGATTTTAATCGGTAATTATCTAACACTCCTTCCCGCATCAACTATAGGAGACCATAAAAAAGGCATTCATTGTGTTCATTAATAAATCTAGCAGACTATTTGAAAAATAAAATCAATTTTATTTTAAGCTGATAACAATTGATCTAATTCAATATTTCTCTATCTAATTGAAGAGAAATAACTATGATATTTTATTTTATTTAGGAAACAAACAGTCACATGAAAAACTTACATAAGATAACAATAAGTTCAAAAAGACTTCGAGTTCCATGCAATTTTAAATAGTGTGGTATATGTACCTACCCACAATTTATTCTACACAGAATACATAAGTTCATGCAGTCAAATATAAATTACATTATTTTACGTGGTCTTTTAGAGTTGATTGCGCAATTTCATTATATAAGATGCTAAGCTGTGGTTAAATACATATATCTATTTCATTAAATTTATCATAAACACTTGTAATGTTTGTGCTACGTCTGAAGTTGTTATTACTGGTGTAAACTGTTTTATAGAAAGGAAAACATTTTTTGTGAACGGGAACCAGGTTTGGGTACTTTTAAAGCAATTTCTATATGACGGAAAATGTGACACCGCTGAATGAAAGTATAATACAACGATAGCCGCACATTAAAAGTTAAAACAAAACTCACCTATAATTGTAAGACTTAGTCCAAAAATCGAGATGTTTCTTAAGAAATGCGATGGACTTCGCGTCGACCGACTGAACAGCGACAGCTACTTCAAGACTCAACCACAGAAGGTACCCTCTGTCGCTCACTGCGCCAAAATCCAAAGAGGAAGGCTCAGTAATTTTATCCAAGTGACAATTCTGACAGAGCGTCTCTTTCATTGTTATTAACTTTTCCACAAAAGCCTGCAAAATGAAATAGAATTACGTTATTCTGATTTTTACTTGCATTCACAAAAACGTGTGTCTATATTTAATAAACACTTACAGGCACATGATAAGCTTCTTCCAAAATTGTGAGAGCAGTTTTAACAACAACTTTAGATTCGTCTTTTATCTGGCCAACCAACATTTGTAATATCCAAGTGTCCATGTCAACACCATTGTTACCATCACTATTATCCTTCTGAGCCGTTTTAAGATGGTCATTCACAACGTTCTTCTTCAATTTAGCTTTTCTCCGAACCAATTCACGAGATTTCCTGGACGCTCTCAAAAGGACGTTTAGAAATTGCGTCGCATATAGTCTTGAGGCTTGAATATTGCATGTTAGTGTTTTAGCCAATATGTCCCTTGGGAATGAGTCTAGAGTGTAGTCTAAGCTAGATATCACTAACTTTACATAGCAGCTATGGTGCGTTCGCGTTGATAGTTCTAGAAGGCTGTAAGTTTAAAATTATTATAAGTTTATTATCATAGTACATAACAGCACGTAATACATTTTTTGTTAATAATGTCTGACTTACTTCTGATACAATCCTGTCTGTTTAAATAGCCTCAAACCGTTTTGCGAGTGACAAAGTTGCCCGATGAATAGGAAGTACATCTGACACATAGTGTTGCACATGTGTTGTGGACTGAACAGACACTCATGAGCCTTCAGACCTGTCTCGATAGCCTCAATCTGACGACTCACGTCCAAGAACAATTCTTCTAGCAATCTTTGGCACTCCAGCTGAAATGATTAATTAAAATTATTTTATTTAAAGTAACACATGAAATAAAAAATACTATTTTATAATAATATGTTTTAAACTCACATCATTATGTTTCAATAAATGCCTGATTAGTTGGCAACCTGCACGAGTAGCAGAGTGGCCGTGGCAAGTACTTGACAAATCCGTGTGTGAATATTTATTGGAAGATGGCTTCAGGTAATTAATTATACGTGTCACCCACGCTTTGTGACCACTGTCGTTGAGATTTATAAGAGGGCTATCGTTTTCCTGAAATAAAATACTAATTAAAACACATCCCTATTGAAAAGAGCACAAAAAATAATCAAGTAAAATTGGTACCTTTAATATTGTCCTTATAATTTCCCAATTCCAAGTGTTGCCATCCTTATTCTGCATAACCAATGTACATCTAATCAAACTGTCGCTGTCTCGCTCGAACAGATTGAAAAACTTCGCTGTTTTAGTAACTCTACTGACTGCAGCACTAGTCCGGGAACTAACACTTTTACTTTTAACTAAAGCACCCACGTTTCTGTTAGGAACATCGGCCCGCGAGCCAACACTATGCCTTTGTTTTGGCTCGTTTTCATTATCAGAATCATTCAAAAATTCAATACTATTTTCTTTATGGAGGGAAACGTCTGGTTTTGGCTTAACCATACTAGCGTTGTCTTTTTCTTTTCGACTTTTAGTAATATCTTCTATTTTCTCTCTAAATGCACCACTACAATACTGAATGATGTGGTCTAGGAACAAGCTGCTACTGGCCGGGCGAGCCTCGAGCATGGAGTGCAGACGGCGCAGCGCGGCCACGGCGGCCAGCGCTTGCGGCTTGCCGGCCGACGCCTGCGACATCAGCGTCGGCAGCGCCGGCGTTATACTACATATTTGAGGAGGTAGATACAGGTGTATTAAATGCAATAGTTGACCCAACAACACAGTCGCTCGGACCGATATAAAAGTATCACTTGTCACAATCACTTCAGCTAATCCGTCTAATAATCCAGCCTGAAAACAAAAGAGTACATCAATACATCATTTACATTCTTTTTACTAATACTCATTTATTCATGCATATTTACATAAATATAAATAAAATATCTTACCTCTAAGAAACACTGAAGTAAAAGTGCAAGATGAATTTCTATTATATCAGGGCCCGTAGCACCAAGATGAGGTAATATGGCAACGCCTTCAGCGGCAACGAAACCTTCGTTCAACCGCCAGGAGTCCTGAAACGTCATTTATTGTAATAACCAACCAAAGTCCACAAATATACTAAAGAAATAGAGCAAAAAAAACTTACTTGAAAGTCAGATGGATCAACTGCATCTAAAGCTACAGAAATCTCATCTGTCCATTCTGGTTGTGGCAATCCGACTAGTTCATACAAGAGATCTAATATCGCTTTCTGAAAACAAAAACATTTAATTTTTTTTTTTTTTCTTATTGAAAAACAAATTCAAAAGAGACCTGAATCTGGTTTTACTCACTCGAACCTCTAATCGCGGTAGATAGAGGGCGTCGACTAGAGAGCGCAGCCCTCCAGTGCTACGCGGGTGACAGAAGTGGAGCAGCCCCGGCCAACTCCTCAGTACACACAGAAGGGCAAGGCGACTACACGTGAACCGCATCTCGCGTTCATCTCTGATTAAATAAACATGGCAGGTTAAACATTTTTGTTACAGACAAATGTTTTATGTGGTGTTAAGGTAAAACTTTATTGTCGGATAAAATAAAATGTTACATCAAATGGGGAAATATAGTTCTCGGTTTTTCCAAGTTCATTTTAACCATAGTTATTTTTTACATTGAAAACATAAGGATGTGATTGTATATATTCATTATTTTAAGATAGAACACAAACCTGCTGGTCTCAGTACCGGCTGGACGGAAATGAAAATCACAGTAAGGTGAACTGAGACACATGAGGTCGATGCGAGCGGATCTCCGCGACGTGGGGTCGTTCAGTGCGTGGAGTAACACTCCACACAGCGCCTCGGCCATTCGAGGTGTCGCACATTCTGCCAACTGGCGCGTCACAGCATTCACACCACCACATGATATGAACATATCAGGGTTGAGAACACCTGCAAAAATAAGATGAACATCTTAAAATACCTTTTGAGTCAGTTCACTTCTGTTCTAATGTCATGTTTATATTATATATTATATTTTAATTTTTTAAGTTCCCCAGGTACATCATAAGTGGAAAGATAGCTTATTATTTATTTATTACAAGAAAGATATGAAAGAAAACTGTGTAATGTAATGTGGTTTGATAGGAGAGACACTGACACAAAGTAACTAGGGATATAGGCAGCATAAATTCATACTTAAGCAAACTACTACATAGGTACTTACAGATTTCAGCAAGTGTAGCGATGGCGGGTCGTGACAGTCGATCGCCGGTACCGTCACCAGCGCTGGCTGCGCGGGCGACAGCTGCGAGGCATCGTAACAAACCCTGTTCTACAAACGCACCGCGTTGTTTTCGAATTCCTTGGGTTGACCCCACAATAGCTACAACCCGCCGCACTACACGCAAAGCTTGCGCTCGTTCTTCTTCATTGCGAAGCATTAAATCCATTGATCTAAAAAGAATGTTTATTTTAGTTCTTTTACCCAAATAAATTTAATAGTATTTTGACTAAATAATTAAGACAGTCAAGTATCATGTACATAAATTCAATGCTGGCTATATAATACAGACTAGAGTCCATAGGTAAGAATAAAGGTAAAAAAATTTTAAATTCTATGCATAATAACTAGGTCTTGTGAACAAACATGCAAGCGCTAAGCAATGAGCTAGTTTAAATTATTGACATTGTAACTATAAATGAAAAAAGATTCAAACACAGTTATTTTGAAACATTTGCATCAGACAAATCGAGTTGTCTTTATAATCAGATTATTGTATAGAACATTAACAAGTTTAAATAAAAAATAGTGCTTACCTTATTACTAGAAATGGTAATTTCAAGTTGTTAAATGTTGCTACATCACTTTCTGTTTTGATTAAATATCGTAACACTCTTAGGGCCGAGGCTCTTATTACCATAGATTCATCTACAAGACTCACACGAATACTGTAAACAATTTTAAGTTTCATTTTATTATCATTAAAATTTATACATAAATAGTTATTTTCTGTTTTTTTAAAGCATATAGATATTTATATGAATAAAAATACTAATGGTGATTGTTTTTCTATATGATTTTCATTGAATTGAATAACATAACCTCCTTGGCTATCAGTTGAGTACTATATATGATATGTTTGATAGATGTATTCTTACCAAGTCATCAGCTCATCAGGAGTGAACCCTAAGTTACTTCTATCTTCCTTACATAATAGTGTGACTAAGGCATTTAAGTAGGACAGTCTACGGCTATCAGATCCACTTTTCTGCATGCCTCTAAGACCTGACTTGAACTCCATAGGATTAGTCTTGTTGGTGGGAGAGGTGTCATTTTGGAATGGTTTCTTCAAATAAAGGCCTTGAATTATCTCTTTTATACTCTCTTCAGGTGTTTTATTCTTAGTATCTAATTTATATAAATCACTCTGTTTACCTGAAATGTGTAAAGCATGTACCAATCAAAAAAGGCACAATTTGAGTGCGTTTGAATAACAGAGTGCCTAGAATATTGATCTGAATATCTAAACAGTTTATTAATAGAATGTTTAAATAGTTATTAAATAAATTATAAATATTTACCTTTCCTGCGACTCAACCAATTTTCGTAGGTGGTAGCCATTATAACATTTTTTACGCAACAGTTTTTAAAAGTAATGAGTGGTCTTATGTTACGGCAACGTGTAAAGACATAAATACTTTCAGTAAATTCTATATGAATTAGACATAGATCATAAAATAAACCGTAATTTAGTCCTGTTGTCCTCTCACACCAACACCACACATTTGACTTGACTTGTATTTTGACAGCTACAATTCTGCAATATTTTGAGCTGTAGTTGTCTCTGGTGGGATTGTTTGACGTAATGTTTTCCTCTTCGAGGTTAAAAAGTCTAAATAACTAAATAATATTAAATATAATTGTTCGTTAAAGTTTCCGTGGTTTAAAGTAACTCAAAAATATTAATAGGAGTGAGTAATTTATTTAAAAAATAATTTTAAATATTAATTTTTTAAATATTTCCCACATGACATATTTTTAAGGAAATATTTCTAGAAAAAGGACATAACCTAGAATAAAGATTTTATATGAAATAGCAGAGGTAAGATTTATTTAATGCCCAGTATTGGTACGAAACAAAAATAACTATGGAAAAAAAACTGGTTTTCAAACCTAGCGCAAAAGTATATAAGAAAATAATACTGGCAACATTATATTTCGAAAGATGAATGATGCGACGCATACCTTTTCCTTTTCATTGTCTATGGTGGCGTAGTGAGGTGGTGAAGAAGAGATAGTCGTAAAATCACACTCAGCTATCAGTCCCTAAAGAATTTTAGAGGAAAAGTGAAGTGCTTCGGGCTTCGATATAAAAACGGATTACTGCCATCACTTTAGTTTTGTTTTGTTATTGAATTATGCTTGATCCTATTGATACTATCGACATGAAATCGTGTCGTATATGCTTGACAAACAATAAACCATTATGTCCTCTATTTCGATATAAGTTGTCGGGTAATTATGCTGAAATGCTTACAGCGATTGCCGATGTAAAGGTAAGTTATAAATGCCTCTATTTTGTACGCACTAAATAGCGGGTCTTGGTATAGGAACTTGTCAGTTTGTTACAACTATCACAATCAGATTCTGAAATAGTGATCAAAACAAACGAAGAGATCGTTTATCAAATCGGTATTTATCAAACATAAATCAAAAATTAAAATTAATATCATCAAAGTTTACCATTTGTCGAATTAATTGTCGTTCATATGTATTGTTTAGCAATCAACTAAGGAACATGTTGAATAACGTGTCGTTTTGTGTTATTTATTTGATGTGGTTTTAGTAAGACTTCCAGCATCACAAATTGCTGTTTCAGGTATCCTCTAATGATGGCTTACCTGAAAAAATTTGCCTCAAATGCTGCACAACTTTGGAAAAGGCATACTTACTTAAAACTGTGGCTGAAAGGTAAACACAATCTTAATTATTATGGCTCTCAAAGAGATTATTTTAATCAAAGTGTTAACAAAATAATTTTTAACACCCTTTCATATTATAATAGTAATGTATAAACTAAATATTCATTGCACTGGTATTAGAACCTGCATAAAAATGTTATTATCCTAATAGATTCTGTGTAGACTGTGTTGCTTTATCTATAACTATGTATAATATAAATATGAATTTATAACTAGTATTGTCAGTCCAGTACATTTGGTCATTAATACTCAACATTTACAGGTCAGATAAGAAACTGAGGAAAATATTAGCAAGAGAAAAAGGAAATGTACCTACTAAGAAAATTGCATTTGATTCCTTTACCGATATTAAGAGTGAAATAGGACCATTAACTATAAAGTCAGAACCCAAGTGGGAAATGGAAATTGAAGTACCAGAAAGCAATAAGCCTATCGAAACAATGGAGGGAAAAGATATTGTCATTGCTAATACTGTTATAAGGAAAGTTGATCCAAATGCAGAGGATATTAAATTGGATACCACTGATGATGTGCAACTAACTTGGACCTCATCAGGCAACTCTGATTATTCCGCTAAAGGTGATCCAGATGTGAGTATTCAATGCTTTTTTATTTTTCTCAGCATAGAGCAAAAGCAGTTAGACTAGTTTTAAAAAATGTTTAAGTACTGACATAATTTGTCAGGTCAATACATAGTGTTGTCAATCTCCTTCTAGAACTGAAACTTCATGTAATTTCTACTTCAGGCCGAATATTTAGAAGATGATTTTTTCCAAGATGATGATGATGATGATTACGTTCCTCCTGTGGAGAAGCCTAAAAACAAATTCAAGAAACCTAAATTATCAGATATCAAGGTGTTCAAAGGTAAAACTGTTGTCAGAAAAGTAAAAGTGCTGAAAAAAATTAAGGATGATCCTGAATATGATTCTGGTAGATCGAGAGATGAGAATAAGTCAAGATCAACTACTATTACTTGCTGTAAGTACTATTCTTATAATTAAGCATGTGAACATTTTAGTTGATGAATAAAAATTGTTTATTCCTTCCAATTTGGAACTGCAAATAATTTTGAATTAATTTTTAATGTATAATTTACAGATCCAATTTTGAAGAATGGTTCCAGAGGTTCCCCTATCTTGTTGAAGAGACCCAAAGATGCAACAATTTTGAAGGTCCATGCAGGGTATAAATCCAAGTCTCAGTCTACGTCATCTGAGAGTGTGAAAGTAGTGCGCAGAGAAAAACCTGTCAGAATGGTACGGACTAGTGTGTCTAAGCAACGAGAGAAGCTTGTCTGTCCCGTGTGTGGTATACTAACATTTACATTAGGCAACCATATGGCAACACATCAGGGTAAGTTGAAATTGTTACTTTTTCAAACATTTTTTCCTATTGTTATGTCTATAATAAGTGAGTTTATAATGTTTTAAGTAATTTAAATTATTCTACATTATTATATTTCAGAAAAGAAGAGGTATACCTGTGCGCAATGTCCAAGATCATTTGCACAGAAGAGTAATTTACTAATTCATGCTAAACAACATACAGGAATAAAAGACCATATTTGTGAAGTCTGTGGAGCTGGTTTTTACAGTCAGAAGTCACTGGTTAGGTAAGCAGGACATTTTTAGAAAATAACCATTTATTTTGTTATTTAACAACTTCTATTATTGACTATGCTGACGTGTGTTACTTCGACCTGAATGCAGATCTTCTCAATAAACTTGACCGACTTTTAAATAACTGCATTCGATTCGTGTTCAATCTGCGTAAATATGATCATGTGTCTGCACATCGGTTGCAATTAAAGTGGTTGCCCATACTCCAACGCAGGGAGCAAAGGGCGCTAACCACTCTATTCTCCTTTTTAGACTCGCCTTCTTCCCCGAATTATCTATCCCCTTACTTCCAATACATATGCGCAAACCACAATAAAAATCTTCGCTCTTCTCATAATCGACTTCTTCAATGTCCTACTCACCGTACTGACTTCCTTCATTCTTCCTTTTTCGTACAAGCTATTTTTTTGTGGAATGCGCTCCCCCAGGATATCAGAATGGTGAAAAGTCGTTTAACTTTCAAGCAGAAGGTTCGTGAGCTTCTCCTGACGAGGTTGGCTGCTTCATCACACTGACTATACCTGTACTTTATGTTTATATGTATGTATGTATCTATGTGTGTATATATAGAGGTATATACATATTATAGTTATATAGTATGTATTCTTCAATATATATATAGTTGTGTTGTAGTATATATATATATATTGTGTATATTGTATTTAATTTTAATTTTATTTAAGTAATAGTTAGTTTTAATTTAAGTTTTTTAATGTATGTAAATATTAAAACAAGTGATTAAATGCTGTATATTGTCGAATTATATATGTGTTCTTTCAAACAGTTAAATTCAAAGCATGTTCTTGCACCCGCTGATTACTTTCTCTGCATCACCCAAGGGTTAGACTGGTAGAAAATGCCTGCGGCATTAAGTCCACCCATGTACTTGTTTGTGTGCATAAAGTTTTTTAAATAAAAAAAAAACTTCTCTAAACTTATTTCTTGTTGATTTCAGGCATAATTTAATTCACAAGGGAGAAAGACCATTTTCCTGCAATTTGTGCACGAAGCGGTTTATTGCAGTAAGTATTTCGTTAACATTTATAGTTTTACATTTTTTTAATGGCTATATTTAAAAATCCTCTGATTTGTGCTTGATAAAATTAATGGAAAAAATAAGTGCAAAATGCAATTGATGTATTTCAGCGTTGTGATCTGAATCGGCACCTGCGCATACATTCCGGTTACAAACCGTACAAATGTAACACTTGCACAATGTCGTTCAACGCGAAACATCAGTTGCAAAACCACGAGAGAATGCACACCGGGGAGCGACCGTACACATGTCAGGTGCGTTATATTCTCTATATCTTGTTGTCACGTTCCAGATGGCAGGTCTGCGCCGCCATATGGCGATCCATACTGGAGAAAAACGGTACAACTGTAACTACTGCAATAAAAAATTCACGCAAAGCCACCACCTCCAGAACCATATGATTACCCACACTGGCGAAAGGCCCTATACTTGCGAGGTCAGTAGGCTCAATATGATTGTAACATTCAAACTAAACAAACTACGTACTACACTACATTTTTCTGGGTGCTGCGGCTGGTCTCCTGTACAGCGGAATGCGAGTTATCGTACTTTTAACTAGTTTCTTTGCTAATGTCGGTACATATAGAGTGAGTATAGTTAGTGACTGTTAAATATATGGATGTTATTAAGTTGTTCTTCAAAGCTAACAGGCCTACATCTTCACGAACTCACGAACTGTCAGTAAGGGTATTTACGAAATCGAAATTATTACTTCTTTTAACTATATTATGTTGTTTCTTCACATATGTACTAAATGATTTATTTTCCAGGTTTGCAACGTGGCATTCAGTTACAAAGTGAACTTGAATAACCATGTTTACAAAGTACATGGGATTAACTTGAAGTTTAAATCTATTCACACCGTGACTGAGGACATACTGCGCCGAGAGATGGGCGTGATGAACGAGACGAGGGTAGCGATAACACATATTTTGCCGCAATTAGGAGAGGTGCCAACTCCAGCGGCCCATGAAACTGTACTCTCGTTAACGTGATCTACGAAACCCGAAACAAGTATCTTCCATTCAAGTTATACAAACACATTAAAAATTATAATTTCTGTGTTTTGTCTCTTTAAACTATACTTGGAAGCAAATAAATGGAGTCACTACCGGTTTTTTTTTAACTTTATCGAACCCTCTAGGTTTAAAAAATAGATTTATTTTACAACAAACTCTCATTTTAAATGTAACTTAATTTATAGGTACGACATGCATTACCAATTAGTAAAATAATTGTATCAAATCATAGTAGACTAGTGGCTTTGTTACTTTGCTCCCAAGTGTATGTTACTTGTAGAAACGAGTCTACAATTCTACATGCAGTACTTTATTGTTGATCAATAATGTTAGTCAACACTTAATAATAAAAGCAATAAACAATGTTTGATTATGTAAATATTTAGTCAATGTTAATACTTAATTAAAGTACGTTTTTGAATAACTTATGTTTGAATTATTTTAAAGAATAAGTTAATACACTACATATCTCTGCCTTATTTGAAAAATTTTATATTTATGAGAAAACACTAATATTATATAAGTACTATATAATATTAGTGTCAAATGATTATTAATGTAATAATTAAATTCATGTCAAAATTGCAATTAAGCAATGTGCAATAAAATAAAATCAATATTTGATTATGGATAGCAAATAAAAATGCAACATAAGATCTACAGTTTTATTTTCAAAACATGCCCAAGATTGCTCTATTCACAGATTTCTATATTTCACAGACCTTTGGAAAGACATTTTCCATTCTTCTTTTCTGCTTCTCGATTTTTCGTCATAAACGTTTAATTTTCAATGTCGTAGTAATCTCTAGTGCAAACACATCCAACGCTAATAGGTCGATATTCCGCAATCCATCGAAATTTTAAATCAGATGGTATATCTATTGAAGACAATTGATGTTGAAACTCCCGTCTTTTCAATATTGTTAGCTAAAATAGAAAAATTAACGTTAAAATGTTAACGTTAGGTAATATACAAAAAATAATCTTATTGATATCATAATAAGGTTCATATTTACATTGTAGTAGTTTTCTTTGCAGACATACGGTCGACGGCACGCCAGTTGTCGCGTTTGAGTACAATTTCTAGTTTCCACGAAACGTGGATACGTATTCTCACCAAAATCTTCTACAACTTTCTGAAAATTGATTCACTTATAAATAACAACATGTAGTATGTAACTATGATTAATATTTAATAATGGAAGTAATATTACACTTACGCTAAAATTACACGTGCAGGGCGGATCTGGTAGCGCTTGCTGAAAACAAAAAACAATAATAATTTAAAATTATTCCTATCCTATTAACAAATCTATAATTTAACTCGTCGAGTACCGGTTTTGTAGACACAAATAGAACAATAGGTTGCGGTCACCGGTGACCGCTTGGTGTTTGACAGTTCTTTTAAAAATGTTAACGGTAAATCAAAGGATTGTCAAAGTGGAATATGACCCAATGTCCAAACTAAGAGTAGCAAAAAACAATTAGGTACAAGTTGTCACTGAATCCTTCAGAAATAGATACCAGAAGAGTTAACGGATTGTAGGGCAGGTATTTCCACATCACACTACTACAGTATATGCTAAAAAGACATCGTAACATTGCATGGCGGTAGAAATTAGGAAACTTTCAAGAGAATACTCACATTGTTATACTTCTTAACTTGTATGTTACCCCTTTTCCGTGTCCTTGTTTCAACAGATTTATCTAATAAGATGACATCGTTCCGTATCATGTTTGCGTAGTCCACAATAAATGCGGACAGCTCTTCAGGATTCGTAGGGTCCGGTTGAAAAGAATCTGTGTCATAGATTGTACCTAAGTTTCCAGAATTCCCTAATATTTCACCGTCTCTAGCCAATCGCACGACATAGTTTTTTCTTTTACGAGTCCTTTGATCTTCGAGCATGTATTCGTCAACGTTGGAGTTCTTCAATGCCATCACCTTTGGTACCAACGATTGAAGCAAAATGAAGAATCCAAAACATACTATAACGAAGACAAGCGGCCGTGTTATCTGAAAAAAAAAAGTAAGTAGGTAACAGGTTTTCCTACCGTCGTCGCGTACTAGCAGCGTAGGCAGGTAAATTAAACCAGGAGACGCCTGAACACTTCTCATCGTATAATGTAGTTATAGTTTAGTTAGATAAGTACAGTCAGCTACTAAATTTCATCTTTAGGATTCCTTTTAAAAAAAAAGAAATTCTTTCTAGGCGGGGTGAGCAGAAATTGAGAACTATGTGAAACCAACTTGATAACAACTGACTACAATTCAAGGCAGGCAGGCCAATAAAAAAAATGTTTCAAGTACCTACTTAATTAAATAGAAACTAACGCTTAATATGAATTAGAATAGGTACCTATTATCTAGTATTTATTGGATTTTATCTAGATAAAGCCACTATAAAATACCTAGTTCATAAAACTAGAAATAATACTGAATGTAGAACTTACCATGACTAACTACAGCTTTCTCCAGTTTTCGTATAAGACTGAGAGTGTTGGGAAAAAATTCTCCCTTATATAGTAGAAATTGATTGATAGGCGGATAAAAGAGTCCATTAGATACTTAGAAGTTACGCCGCCTTGTGTTATTTATAACTGGTCAAAGATAAGTGGTATTAAATTACCTACTCTTTTGTAGGGGGCAACAAAAGCCTTTTTCTTCGTAATGGACTTTGTGACAGGGGTTATAGGGATCGGGGATAATGGGTAGGTACCACCCATTCCTACGCATAAAGATTAATTAAGCGCGGTAAGTATTATCTGAAGGCTGCTTGTTGCAGGTACGTACTTACCAAAGTACCTAATAAATTTAATTTACTTCCCCTCGAACAAGGAACAAGTCACGTTTTATCGAAAGAATGTGTGTATTTTGAATGCAGGTAGTCGTCACTAGTCGTCTAATATTTATCAAGCCCTGAGACCTTAGTACGGGTATGTTTTACGTTTAAAGTATTCGAAACGAGTTCGCGTTCGGCACTCTGATTGGCCGGCGCCAATCAACCAACCAATCAGAGCGCTGAATGCGTACTCGTTACGATTACTTTAAACGTGAAAAAAACTAGTACTAAGGCCTCTGGTTTATTGATTCGATTAATCTGACATTAATTATAAAGTAAAATTCGTAAAGTGTAATAAAATACTTTTGTATGACAGTAAAAGTCGGTCATTTAGAGCTGGCTGCAATAACCTACCCTAATCCAAAATCTAGATTAATAAAATAAATAAAATGTTTATTTGGTGTAAAAAGCCAGATTACAAAATAAATCTTAATATCTAAACAAAGTCTAAAAATATGTGAAACCTGAACTAGGTCCAAGCCTGTGTTTCAGGTTAAAAATGTACTGAAATATTTAGATTAAGGTCAATTTATGGCAGAAACTCCATATAACTAATGTATGCAGATCTCCTTTTGCGAAGCAGTCATGCTAGCTAAGGTGCGCGTGCGGCGGCGGAGCGCTGCCTCCTCAGAACCCAGCCGTCGCGAAGGACACTCCGGGCGTCGAGGATCGCGGGACGATCTCCAGCCACCGTAAGCACGGGCCTGAGGACGGTGAGCATGGGTAGCTCGCCAGACCACCAGACCCGGGCGTATGGCGTGTAGCGTTCAGCGCGCGCCTCAAAAAGCCATCAAACCACTACGGATGAGGTTCAATATCTAGGGCTGATGCCGATAAGGAGCCGCGGAGGACTTAACGGGCTGCCGGGGCTTCCGCTCGAAGTCCGGGAGTAGGAACGGAGTGGTCTTTATTCAGTAAGAGTCTGACACTCCTATCCTCGATGATTTTTCCCCCCTTATCTGCAGATTTTCGATTTAGGTCTGTTAATGAAATCGGCAGTTATGTAATTAGTTACCTTTACCTCTGACATCAATTGTGCTTCAATCTACCCCACATTCACCAAATAAAGACCCTTGCCTAGTGTGAAATATGATAAGAAGCGACTTGAAGAAAAAGCAGGTGGGATTAGCAAAATATTGAGTTTTCGGAATACACTCTCAAGAAGATTTAGAACAGTTTAGAAATATACCCAGTGTTAAGCAATTACACCTGAAGAATCTTACTGTTCTTGTGATTTTATTTTCTTTCATTAGGTGTTGAATAGGTACCTAGGTTAGAATAGATACCTACCTACCTATCTAAAAGACATTGGGGAGGTCTGTGTCTGATAATATGATGATGACGAGTTTGGTGCTTAATGATTATATTATTTATTTATTCATGTTGCACATTGTAGTATTCACAACGGTTAAGGAATATAAAAGAAAACCAAAGTTACACATCTAATCAACATTTATTTATATATAAGTGTATTATCATCATGAAAAATTATAATTCTTGTAAACATAATAAAATATTTCTATTCTGTATTTTAAAATACATATGTATGGCATAGGGTAATCTGTCTAATTTGAGCCCTATATTTTCCTTTCCCATATAATATGTCCTTGATGTAATTTACAAACTAATATTAAAAGGCAAGTACGAATTGGATCAGTTGCCATTAATAAAAAGTGCGGGTATTATTCAAAATATAATTGGTATTTTGTTGGCTGCAATGGCTTTCATGGTTTGTTCATACGCCTGCGCCGCCTGAGGGCCGTCGAATGGGTTTTTAACTTCATCATCCTTTATAATCCCATGAGCACGGAGTGACAGTTCTCTCATAAGGGCCCTCTCTTGTTGTAGTACTTCGTCATTCATAACACGCACCGATCTTCGTTTCAAAAACACGCCGTGCTTCTTTAGACAGTGTCTATTGAAGTCATGTTTGTAGCTGTATGGTTGCGAACAAATCTGAAAATATTGAACACTTTACTTGAATTATGTACCTTTAAATAATCAGGATAAAGAAATTTTATTTTAAACATATTTTATAGTCTGACTGCAAGGTTGCAGTAGTGGCTGAGCAACCGACTGCTGCGCAACGAATCGTAGGTTTACCTCTAATTTCCGTTCTAAACAACTCTTTGTGTGATCAGATCACAGATTCAGTCTCAGGTCTGGGTATGAAGTGTATTTGAATTATTTTATACGTTTGTAAACGCACCCAGGGCACAGATAAAAATCCTAGCGTGCGGGTTTTTTTTTAAGGGGGAAAATCATCGAATGACTGCTCCCGCCTGGGCGAGGCGGGAGATAAGGTACGTTTTTTAAACGGTAAAAAGAAAAAGAGTTGCCTTACCTCGCATTTAAAAGGTCGCTCGCCCGTATGCACGCGCATGTGATGTCGTAAGTTGTACTTAGTAATAAACGTCATTGGACATAGTTCGCATGGGATGGGTTTACTACCAAAATTGTGTATCATCATATGCCGCTTTAAAATTGGTTTCTGTAAAAAAATATAAGTTCAGATATTACTTTTTATTATCTACTGGATACTGTTGATGGTACAGACTGCCTCGTTGGCCGAGTGGTCGGAAGTGCGACTGCCGGGCAAGGGGGTCTCGGGTTCGATTCCCGGGTCGGGCAAAGTATTACTGAATTAAAAAAAAATCTTAGTAGTAGCACGGAGTCTGGAATTGTGCCCGGTATATGGCAATATACTCACCCTCTATTACATGGGACTCTTAACGTAAATAGTGAAAAGTGGGTGTTACATTATGCAGTGGTATAATGTGCACCTCTACCTACCCCTTCGGGGATAAAAGACGTGTTGTTATGTTATATTATGTGGATGGCACAGGCGACCAATAACACGTATGTTGTGACTGTGGTTCTATGTTGGCCAATTCGCCCATCTCACTAATATTATAAATGTGAACGATTCTTTTTTTGGGTGATTGTCCGTGGTTAAGTTATAGGATTTCTTTTTTTAAGGGGGGAAATCATCGAATGACTGCTCTCGCCTGGGTCAGGCGGGAGGGAGTGTCAGACTCTTACTGACTAAAAACCACTCCTTTCCTTCTCCTGCACGTCTTGCCGGAGCCCCGGTTACCCGTTAGGTTCTCCGCGACTAAGTGATAGGATAGGACATTTTATCCCGATTTAATGCTACCATGGGATAAAACAGGAATACTCGGGCAAAGCTGCAGGTAAAAGCTAGTATCACAATTAAGTAATATTAAATTAATAAAACTAAGTAAATACATACCCTTTTAAATGATTTATTGCAAATATTACACATGTATTTCTTTTCATCTTGATGCATTATGTTGTGGCTGTAAAAAAATTACTAGGTATAAAACTACATTATTATAATTTTAACGTTAATAACATTTAATTATTTATTTTACGCATATCATCACGCCATTTACTTCTCGAAAGGAAATGTGCCATATTTTTGCCAAATTTGTCTTTGTTTAACTCACGGCAAAGTGACATACACATAGCACCGGTTTTATCGATATTTTCGATAGATTCAAGAAAATTCAGATTCTCTGCTGCTGTGTGATCTTCATTTCAAATGAAGTCCTATATTAAGCGATAGGTTTACCTTATACAACGGAGGTAAAAAGGTCCTTTACAAAATATTAATATATATAAATCTCGTGTCACAATGTTTGTCCTCAATGGACTCCTAAAATAAAATTCGCACACCATGTGCAGTTCGATCCAACTTGAGAGATAGGATAGTCTATTTTTCATTAGGGTACAGTAGAATAGGGTAGAGTAGCTTAGAGTATGGTAGAGTAGGGTTGAGTAGGGTAGAGTAGTGTAGAGTAGGGTAGAGAAGGGTCGAGTAGAGTAGGGTAGAGTGGGATAGAGTAGGTACGAAGTTCGCCAGGTCAGCTAGTAAATTCTATAAAACTCACCTTCGTAATTCTCTCTCATTGGCGAAAGCAGCGATGCAATGATCGCATTTAAACTTTTTAATTGCCGTGTGACGTTTCATGTGTGAATTTAAGACAGTTAGTGTAAAAAATGCGCTTCCACACTGATCACATTTGAATTTCCTTTCAGCTGTAAAGTAAAAAGTACATATTATACAGTGTGTTAGGTTAAACGAGGGACTTATTGAGGGAGGGTATTCAGTATTCGATTCTCGTCCCGAATATGTAAAAAACCTATAACCAAAATTTTTGAAGTAATTGTCCAATAAAATAAATCATCATGAACACTGAGCGCGCAACAAGTGAACTTGTAAACAGAAACAGTACTTACATAAAGTAAGTCGCGTTGCAAAACATGCGCCGATCTTGCCGAAAAGGATAGAGTGCGCTTAAGCCCGCTAAGCCGTAACCCGTAAGCGTAAGCGGAAGCGTTTTTATGGTTCTGTCTGTTATTTATTAGTGTTTTCGTTTCGTTTATATGTTTGTTAGGTTCATGTGAGTATACACTATTATGGGTTTGAATATGTCCCTCGTTTAACCTAACATACTGTATAGTTTGTCTACTATTATTAGGTACTCAGCTTTCCGCCTGTCATCCTCCGATAGTAATTATTTTCTGTTTTTAATCTTCTACAACAATTTATAACTAAATTATTGGGGCCTACGGTATTTTTGCTCACTAAGTGGCGCTAGTGTGACACTCTCGTACGTCGTCCAATAGGAAATAGGGTAGATGCCTAATTTTTATTTTAATGTCTGTCTTGTAGATTATTTTAAATCATTAGATACGTATTTTCTAATTTCTTACAGAAACGAATACTTTCGACGATATATTGGTTTTAAATGTCGCGTGACGTCACTTCTATATACATACATTTTATATATAGAAATGACGTTATAGCTTCCATTTCTAAACTTTGATTCGTTTTATCTAAGTATTGTTTTATTATACGACAAAATGAAAAAAAAACGTGTCTAATATTTTTTCATTACCTAACTTACGGACTAATTAGATTTTCAATTTTCATACCCTATCATCATCCCTATGCTAAGCTAGTGTCACGTCATGGGACATTCAATACTTGACAGCTGCTGTGACTGGACAAAAATCGTCTTCCTACATTTGCATTACATGTTGCATCTGGTGACCAAAAATATGGTAGCCCCCATTCTGTTACTCTTAGATGATATAGCACTAGCTTCTGCCATTGGCTACACCCACATTCCCATAGAATAAGAAGAGGTCCACGTGCTATTCCTGACCCTAATCTATCCCTGCCTTAAATGACAATGCCAAATCCTGACCCAGTCATAATATCATTTACAAAAAAAGTAAATTGATGAAAATAATTTAGACGAATAAGGAAACTTTTCACAATAAATATTTTTATTTTTAAACTTGCGGTTTGCAATCTAATAAAAAAAGAAGTTCAATCCCGGAAATACTTTTTTGCAATGCGTCTTCCATATTGTCCACTGACTATTTGCGTTACATCATACGCATCGCTTGTACGAAACTATTAAAATAAAAAAGGTAGTTACTGTAAAAAAGATTTCATTATACATAAAATATTATATCAAAAGTATAATTATGTATAACATTTATTTATTTATTAATGATTACAGATGAAATCACGAAAATATAAAAGAAACGATTACTATCATTAGTTATGATTTTTTTTTGTGTAACGAAACGTTTTAAAGCGCTTGTCAGTTGTCAGCTGTCAGTGTCAATATTATCTTTCATTCGCTCTCTGCGTTTCCGTTGTTTTCGCGATAGTTATCATTATTGTTTTGTGTTTTAAACAAAAACCGGAAGTTTTACAGGTTTCAGGACAAATGTCTAAGTATCGGTAATTAATACACTACACGATGCTGAATACTGCATACTTGTACATGACTTCTAATATAGTGGGTCAAAGATGTACTGAGCACCTGGCATTGTCCTTTCATCTTGATCCCTTCAGCCATTTTGACATGAAAAAGTAATAGAGTAACAGACAAACACACACACATACACACACACACAGAAAGAGAGACAGACAGACACACACAGCCAGACACGCAGACACACACACACACAGAAAGAGAGACAGACAGACACACACAGCCAGACACGCACACACAGACACACACACACAGTTTATAGTAGAAATAGTAGGATCAATGCATTATTATTTACCTGTGTGAATCAATATATGCTTGTCCATACTCTTGGATAGTTTACCACAATAAGGACAAACATTAGGTTTTGTAATTTTAGGTTTTTTAACTGTATTTCTCTGAGGTTTCCTCACCTCAGGGTCTGTCCTGACTAATCTCAAATCTTCTATGTATTTAGGTTTTAGAGGTTTTTCTAGAACTGTCTGTGGCCCATCTTTTCTGACTCTCTCTTTTGAACTGTTTTTTGAACCTGAAAGATAATCACATATTTGTATACTACATGGTTGACAATTCATTATTCTACTACATAAATATGAAGTTTCGCACATAGATTGAATTTCATGTAATTCCAATTTTCTATGCACAATATTTTGTTACTAAGCTCACCATTATGTTTCGTTTTCTTTTTAGTTTTCTTCTTTTTTTTCTCGCTGTCATCATTGCTATAATTACTGCCTGATTCAGAGTAATACTCATCTGCATCTATTTCATAAGCCTGCTGTAATAAATAAATTTTCACAAAATCAGTAACTTACAGTTTTCTGACACATATATTTACAAAAATATATGCTATCTTATACTTACATAATCACAATCATTATCAGATTCATTTTTAATAGAATTCAAAAATTCACCCACAGACAGTGGTTTGTTTTCATAGCCTTCAATAGGGTTTCCTAATTTTTTTATTAAAGTATCATTGTATGATACGGTATTGGTCCCATTTTCAACTAGTTTCTGATAAAAATTATCCATTTCTGGTAAAATTGGCTTAAAATCAGTATCTATTTCAATATCAATTTTAATGTCATTTATGTTGCTAAAGTAAATTCTCTTTGTATTGGAAGTTTGTTGTAGTATCATTTCTGATCTGAAATAAGTGGGATATTTTGTGTAGGTAGGTAAGTTATTTTATATGAAATTATGGTATCATCATGTTCAGGATTATTACCTCTCAATTTCTATTTTGAAATTGTATGCATCTATTAATTTTACACGGCAATTTCGGCATAGCATACCACAAAAACTGTCTTCGTTTGAAACCTGCGAAATAAAATAAAACTGAGCAATTGCACTATTACTAATCAAGTATGGTAAAAGTAATTTGTCTTAATTCGATACATCTGTTATGTATGCTCTTTCTAAATAAACACAAGAATAACATTAAATAAATACCTTAACGTTAGCAATTGCAGACATCATTTCGGCAAATGTAATTCCGTTTACTTTTGTACTTAACCAAAGAAGTTTTTTGCGTTGTCGTAAACATATTCGACACTTTTCCATTCTAGAGTTCTTAAATGGTAAGTGGTATGTCTATAATTCAGGAAAATTCATGTATTTGTTTTAAAAACGTAAATTGCACATCTAAAACTCGCATCAAAACAATCACAATTCCAATTTCCAATTCTACTGACAAATGACAATGACAGTGAATTGACATTTGACATTATAAGTGACATCTGAAAACTAGAGTTGTGATTTGTTTCCATTTCAAAACTGCATTCATCGACGTCATTTTTTAACATTATTTTGTGCCAACATCGAATCTAAATACTAACTCCTTCACTTGCCTACCTACCTACTCATCACACGCAGACAGCAACAACAGTTTGTGCATCAGCATCACACAAAGTGAATATTTTGTGCGGGATTCGAATAGGTATCTTAGCAGTATCTTAGGAGTCGACTTACAGACAGAATAAAATCGTTGACGTTGATCAAAAAGCCGCAGGCTTAAAGTGGAACTGGACTGGTCATGTCTGCCGCAAGTCAGATGAGCGGTGGGTAAAACTTACTACTGAGTGGAGCCCACTCAACGTTAATAAACGTCACGGCAGGCCGGTAAGGCTGGACTATGACAAGGATTGGCCGCAAAAAGCTTTACATAGAGAGAAGTGGAAGGACGATAAGAAAGCCTTTGCCCTGCAGCGGGACGATCATGGCTGAAAATAAAATCTATCTATATAAATAAAAATGAATTTCCGTTCGTTAGTCTCGCTAAGTCTTGAAATATTCGTGGAAGTCCAGGGAAGGTTTAAAAGTAAAAAAATAAAAATTCGAACCTGCGGCACGTTACACAGCAAGCAACCAGTTGGCCAACCATTGCGCCAACCGTGCAGACAGATTTATGACCTGCAATTAATTCAATAACTATTTTTAAACTACAGAATGCTTTTGAACCCGCCACGGGTTCTTACTAGTTCTTAGAATTGGGACCGTGGAAGTTAGGCAATGCAGTGACCTAGGTGATGTAAGTGGTCACGTGCTGGATGCACAACGATCCTCAGGCTCAAGGGAGACATAGCAGGCATTGCACAGGGAGGAATGTGGTTAAGTCATACATAGACCTTATTGCTGGTGCTTATGGTGACCACCAAGCTTTTACCACTAAGCTTTTAGTGAGATGAGGATATTACATTCCAACATTTTCTCTCTGAAATTTTTAAAATTTAAAAAACTAATAACTTTTGTAAATTACTTTTAAAATAAACGGACTCCAAACCACTCTTTTTGAAGTCGAATAATTAACACCTATATCTACTAAATCGAGCATCGGAATGACGTGGAGCGAGGTGAAGCGAAAAGCTCAAGATCGATCGAGATGGAGAACCTCTGTGGATGCCCTCTGCCCCATCTAGGGGACATAGGACTATAAATCAAGTAAGTCATATCTACTAAAACCTAGGTACGCCTAAGTGTAACAAACACTTTTCTGAAAACCGCATCAAAATCGGTTCAACAATCGCCGCATATTCGCGCCCAAACATACATACCTACTTAAAGGTCAAATTGAGAACCTGCTCTTTGAACCTTTTGAAAGTCGGTTAAAAATTAAAAATAAATTCAATGCAACCAGTGCAGTGTTATGTTACATAGAAATATGTAACATCGCATTGACACCTAGCGTGGTTGCTTAACAACAAGTAGAATTTATTCCACAATTTCCAGTAATTTATGAGTACCTACCTATTTGAGAAAATTTGTATTTTACCACAAATCAATCAACTCGACTTAACCAGACTGAAAGTATTTTGTTTACATTGTGTTTTGTTACTAAAATATCTAAAATATTTAGCCAGAATTTGTTTAATTGCGCGATAAAATTTAATAATTGCACGCTTGAGAAGCGGTTTCTTTAACCATTGGCTGTCAGAATGACAATAGACAAGAATCCGTGCCGACCGAGAAATTTATAATTGAAGTATTTTATTTATTTATTTATATTTAAACATTATTATTTATCATCACAGGCACACCTAATACAATAAATGCAGTTACACATTATATGTAAACTTATTACACAATATCCCAATAACCGTAAAATAATTTAGACAAAAAAAACAAAAGAACATAAGCACATAGAACATTAACACGTTAAACGCCATGGCAGTCACCGGTGACCGACGTTAGCGGAGGATTTGCCTTCAACAGTTTTTTATTGGCAGTCAAAGCCTTAATTAAACTTGTAAGTTTAATGTAAACGTTTTGCACGTTTTGTGTCTACTATCCCTAATAGACGTAAATAACTTTAGTAATAACAAATACTTATATTTTTTAAATCTATGTACCTAGGTACTAACAACATAAATTATATAAGTAGAATCAAATAAGTACAAAACCTAGGAACTAAGTTATTATTCACAACAGTCTCATATGCTACCTTTGTGAACTCGTTGAGTGTAGAAATACCTGGTGACCCACACTAATAATATAATGAGTATTAGGTCTAAAATCGATCCTCCTTTAAAATAATTATACCAGGTAGTAGTGTACCTGCACGACTGAACTATGCATCGACTACACGGTGCTCAGTGGTTTGACGGCCAGTCTTATTTCCAAGTCGTCTTACCCCAGTTTTACGACTCGCTCTTGGGAAGAGTCGGGGGGGGGGACAAATGTATAGTACTCTGCCATCTCTCTGGCTTAGTCACACACCAAACTTCAAGCATGAATTCAACGAAGGAATCAAAACATATCAATTAAGCACGTAGCACGTACCTAAAGACAAAGTACTTTTGTAGATCACTCATACCTAGAGTTGTCCCTTGCGGGATTCAAACCCGCTTTACATTGCGTAACGCAACCGACGGTCGCCCAGCCAGTATATTTTTATACAAAGATAGGTAATTACTAGTAATTAGTTAGGTACCGAAACAATGCATAACTTGTCATTATTTTAATAATAACTATCGTGATACATATTAAATTAACTAAAAATCGCGGGTTACTCAGGTGAATATACTGAGAAAATTCTACTAGTTTCGAACCATAGAGGACTTCTTCCTCAGCTCTTCAACAGCTTTTTTCTGTATATTCATGTGAATAACCCGCATTTTTAAGTTAATTTACTTATCATTGTTAAAATTGTGATTTATTTTGATAAACTAATAGTCGATATATATTTTTTAATAAATGGTTAACTACATAATAATATTTTCTTCATTTTCAGTCAGACTGTCACGAAACTACAGTTTTTACAACTACACATAAATAATTATTCCATATTGTAATCGAATCTACGACACGTTGTTGCAGTCAATGGTCACTGTCATTTGCCACTAACTACACCAGTACACCAACCGAGTCGTCAATATTTTCCAAAATTATCTACTTTATGTTTGTGACATTATGATTCACCCTTCTAATCACCATTTCTTAAAATGCTATAATTTTTATAATTGGGCGAATGAGGTCTACTGGCACGCAAATTGATACTCCCCACTTTATTTGAGCGAGTGCTTTATAATGATTCAGATTTCTAAAGTATGAGACATTCTACGGGAATTTCTACTACTTATACGAAAAAATGTCCAAGTGCAATAATGTGGATCATTAATTATTATGTTTTCGGCTTACTCACGTAACTGGATCATTTTTAAAAAGAAACTGCACAAGCCACGTTCAACAAAGACTCTACTGAACAAAACGGGAAGTGCAAGTTTTCTTTTGTGCCTAGGTCTATACTGGAACATCTGGGTACGATTGTTCTGGATAAAAATTATAATAATTATGTACGTAGCAGCGCGGCGTGAAGAACTAAGAAAGCAATTTACATACCTACATGGATATTACATACATACTACGCCTGCCCCTACATACCGCTTTTCTAATTTTTCCTTAACACGTTACACTATCCAGACTTCTCTAGACTTATGAGCAGCGGGTACCTGATAGGTATTCGCATTTTTCGAGAGAACTGTCATAATATTTATTCTATTCTACACAACGGATTAGTTCGTATGCTACCAGTAAAAATAAACTGTTTGAAATTACTACATAAATATTTCTTACTGTACCAAATTATTTTATTTTATACTGAATTTATAGCACGTGGCTGGTTAGTAACGATTACTAGCTGTATCTTCTGGTTGGTCTCACCACTGGGTTAGAAATAAGAATTTTCCGAATTCTATTGCCGGGATTCTTTACAAAGTTTCAGACAATTATGTATTTCGGATAAAGTACACTTTAAATATTTTCATGATAGGTAGGTACTACATACCTACATAAGCCATTGAAGTTATTGATATATGTATAAGTACTAATTTATTTCAAAGTTTTCAGTAAACTGGTTCGACACAAGTATTTTCAGGCAGTCGTAGTACCTATGAGTAGTATCATAGAACCTGTAGGGCGGGCGGCGCATAATGTTCTGTCGGTGAAACTTCATTACTGGGCGCATTTTCCGAGTTCCCAGCGCAGCCCTGGCGCCGCCAGCGCAGTGAGTCAGCAGGCCAGCTCGCGGGACGAGCGGGGCTGGCGGTGCGGGGCGGCTGCAGCGCCCCGAGCAACGCCGCGTGGCGTGGCGTGCGACGCTAGTGTCGAATGTGAGTCGTGTGCAGTGTAGCACGCGCCGCCCGCGGCCGCACATCGCTCATCGCGCTACGCCGCCGCCTCCCCGCTCTGCCGCACCACGCGTCCGCTGGGCGCGTCGCGCGGGCCGCGGGCCAGGCCCGCGAGCCTGCTGCTTCTGGCCGCGTGGCTGGCGGCCGTCGCTGCCGAGCTCGCCTGTCCCCAGGACCCACCAGCGGCTCAGATCGCGTGCGCTTCCTGCCGCTCCTACGAGAACGCGAGAGAACACAGCTTGAGAGTGATCCGTGAGAGCCTACTTGCAAAACTCGGCTTCACTCAAGCCCCAAACACGACGGGGCGGGAGTTGCCACACGTGCCCGCAGACATGATGGAACGATTCGAGCGCCGGAAACCACAGGCCGGTGTGCAGGCCGATGCACCAGCACTGGCCCGTACCTTCGTCACTCACACAGAACAGGACGACTTCCTCGCCCGGACTGACAATGTCCTCATATTTGCACGTTAGTACCTTTGAGAAATTAAGTTCGTAATAAGTAATCAGTTTTAATACTTGTAAAGTATTGTGTAGTGTAATATCGATATAGAACTAAGTGCGATGCCCCTAGTCTAGATAGAAACTCTAGTCCATATGTAGGAACTAGAAGAAGGTAAATTACATAGTTTACAAAATATGATGCATAAATTGTGTCCTAATTATGTCCTGTAGTGATAAAATGTTCAAAGAAAGTAGTGCTCAGCAAAATGTTAGTGAACGCGACGTTATCCTTAAATTCAAAAGAGTTGCCTGACGACAACGGATAGATCAGCGGTTGAGTCTAGAATTTTGGCGGCTTAACGCGTGCCCGGCTATTGGCATGGTCTACGAAGTTCATTGACAGGCACGTGTGCAGCCTATAAGTGAGTAAGGCACTTCGTGGTCGCGTCACGCACAGCAAATTTTAATTAGCCAATGATTGCTTCAACTTCGACGCGTATATTGTGTGCCATTGTCTATAGAATACGACAACTTGAGATTGCAATCGCGATCGTCTCCGACAACTTTTGAATAATAAAATCTGCAACGGTCAATGTAAACGTCAATGGAGTATTTTGGTACCTACTTAAGCATTCTAATACAAGCAAAGTCAAACTTATGGTCTTTTAAAATCTGTAATCGAAATTTTAGATTCATTTACATGGGCACCTTTGCCTAAAGTTATTTTTAGTAATGTACATCTCTTATTTAAGTTTGTTCAAAGTAGATGGATATTTTTATTTGTAAATATAGAAATGACACAAAAGTTGGGGTGAAATAGTTGTAATTGCGAAAACAGGGCTATCAAAGTTCAGACTAGCATGTAATCTGGTAACGTGAGCAAGGGGCTTCGACCGCTGACGATAACGTTAACTCCAGTGCCACAGCGTACAGCTTACGATTAATTGAACAATTTTAGCGCAAAAATTAATTGATAGCACTGTTAGGTCTCATTGTCACTTAGTAACGTTGATACATGACAATGAAAAATGTGAATCAGAGTAGCTAGAAGTCCTTGTAACTTAAAATATAATAATTATCCATGTCGATGTACAATGTACATATCTCAAATAACGTTTATTATAATGCAGATCTCAGTCAATTTAGTTCCTAAACATAAGATATCACGTAATTAAATTGTTCCTCTGAAGTTGATCAAATATGGTGTAAATTAATATTTTGTATCTGTATGTTGTTAATTATAGTTTCTAGCTCTTGACTCCAATAATAACGCTCGAATGTTAGTGCACGCATAAATTGTCGGTCTCTCTTGTATAAATTGTATTTATAAACCAACTTGTCATTTAATTTTAAGCCTGCATAGTTCCGAACCAGAAGTGTTTTGGTTGCAAAAGAATGATCGTGATAAAATCCTCTAATACTTGATTTTTCTGGATATTACTTAGGTATTCCCACGATTATGAACCGACCCAGATCACCAGTTAGGTATCTACGTTATTTATAGCATATTCAAGCTGATAAAGCTATCACTAGCGTTCTTGGAAGTGTATTGCAAAGGTGCAAGATATCAATGCAAAATGTGGTATTTTTATAAAGGAGGAACACAATTTGAATTTCCTACTCAAATGATAGAAGATAGTTAATGCTAACATGAATTCGTGTGCAGGTGAAATGTAAGGTGTGAGTGAAGTAAGTTTCTTATAATTTGTTAATTTTATTCACCTTTTTGGTAAGAGTGCGTGGCCGCCACCACAAAACTTTACGCCAGGTTGATAAAACTAACAAATAAAGACTTGATGGAAGAATTTCCAAATGAAAAGGAGGAACATCATGAAGCATTTAACTGTCACAAATTATTGTTGTGTTCTTTCTATACGAATTTACCACCTCTAAATGCTATATTCTGTAAGCTTCATTAAGCTTCATAGAGTTTGTAATTAGGCTTTCATTAGCAAATTAGTTTACAGGGCAAAAATATGTTGGTCTAGTATATTTAAATTCATTTCACCAAACTATCCATAATGTTTTTAATTGCCAAAATGTATAACTTCGCAACAGCTGACATGCCCTTTAGCTTATCACAATTGCTAATCGCGGTTTTGACGTAGAGTAGGTGAGTACCCGAGTAGGCGGTCGACGTCTCTGTGTCTGCCATTCGCGCTGGCCGAGGAACACTGCCCTCGACTCATATAATCGACGTGCAAACGCACCGCCTCCGTTTAACTGAATGACACAATTCCTGACACATTACCTAATCTCGACACCGTACGCTACCTCAGTTTTGGGACCTCGAAGATCCCAATCTGTTAGACAAAATTGCACTGGGTACAATTTTTTTCCGGATGATACTGAAGGCCACCGGTTACTGCCTGTGAACTACGTAGCAAAGAGGAATAGGCCTACCGGGGAGACCTCTATAAAAAAAACGCACCTATGGTTCTTACCTCTCAGGTGGTGTGGAAAAAGGACCTGTAATCTACAAATTATTCAAATCAAAGAATTCTGTCCGAGGACCACAACTTTCGCTTCTATTGATTGATTTCCCCTTGACCCACAGGCAACATCCTGCCAAAACGATGACTACGATCGATAAATCAGTTATCGTTATCGCATCACTGCATCTCCGAACATTATTAAGATATATTGTAGGAAAATTGGTATATCGTTGATGAAATGTAGCATTGTCAAATATCCATTAATTTAATGTACACATGTGCTTGTTACTTTTATAAATATAACCATTCCTTATCATGAGAAGCAAGGACGCGACACTGTTACGAGTTTAAATTTAATACGTATCTTAAACGCTTACCTACAGTTTCTGCATTTTTATGAACTTATCATTAAAGTTCTCTTATGTACCGAGCATATTCATCATGATAATTATTCATACTCAGAGTAAATGATAATATTTAATCTAATTAACTGATGATTTAGTTCAAAGATTTCATTACTGTTAAGAACAGTTAATTGAGAGTGCGGTTGGCAACAGGTCTGCTTCCCACTGGCGATCAGCTGAGTGCGCCCGCACTTATACACATCGTAATCTATACGTATCTTCGAAATAAAATTAAAAATTTTATGTAAAAAGAGTGTTCTCAAAATTTATATACAGGTACAGTTACCTACCCTAGTAGTTGGTAACAGCTGTGGTAGCAGTCAGTGCTCTGTGTGAAGTTACTTTGTGAGTTCCTCGCTATTATTGAAGATATAAATCTGCATCAAGTGGCACTTATTGGTGAAATCTATTTCTGTCTCTAATGAAGAGTCTTAAACTTTGATTTACTACAGTTGTACTTTTGTGTGTCATGTGTGGGATCATTCAATTTAATCCTAACGTGACCTAAAAATTACTTATCATTCATCGCCGCGCGCTATCAGTAAAAAAAATAATCTTATTTCTGCAATATAAAGCATATATTGGCAGTTCGTTTAATGTAGAGAGACTCGAGACTGTCTCGCGCGCGTCTGACAAGTGCGTGTCAACGAGACGGCCATTTGCAACGATCGATTGTTTTGGCTGCTGGCAGTCACCTTAATTGCTCGTGAATCAAGATGACACGAGTGCTTTTGTATGGAATGATCAGGACTTGCTCGATTAAAAAGGACATGTTGATAAGTTTATTTATATCTTTAAATGTAAGCTCTTTATTTTACGCAAGTTACTAACAACAGAGAATTTATTTTAATAATTAATTACAATTTTCCTTTTAATACCTCTACATAAGTAGGAACTTCATTTATGGTTAGGATGCTTACTTAATAAAGAATGGGTATATCCTGCCTTATTAATGTTAATTAGCGTACAAGAAGGTTTTCTTTTAAATCCACTTATTTGAATGATAACACTAGTGAGTATTGGAAATAGGTAGGGGAGTTAGAGTGAGTTTTCTACTCACAATGTTAACTTCGATCTAAGACTTGTATCTATACCATTGTAATTAATATTCCACATCTCGTCAGTCTAGATACTCAAGTCTCTGTACTAATTCAGTTTATCCTTACCTGCATACTTAGATACTAAATAATTTGGTTGACTGTACCTACAAAAGCCAGTTACAATAAACCATCTATCGGGAAATTTGACAGGTAGAGAATTTTGGCAAAAACTTCAGAAAAAAAAAACAAAAAACTATTCCAGTAGCTGGAATCTGAACACCTGGCCTGTGCCTACAATTAACTCAGGGCCGATTTTTAATCACTTTAGTGTTTCTCCTATATAAAATTGACATTTGACAGTTTTTAGTATGGAAGACTTGTCAAATATTCAAAAGTTGTTCCTCAGTTAAGATTTATTTGCGGTTGGAAAAATCAGCCCTAACCAATATGACGAGTACTGTTTTAACTGTTGCATCATACGGTCCATGCTACTATATTCGTACACAAATAATTTAAACTGATCCATGTTTCATGTCTGTTCCGTTTTAATGAATAGGTAGTATAACTTTTGGCCCCATAAAAGATTAGATCAATGTTGTAACTTTGAATAGACCTGTCGCCGGTTAACTCATAGGTAGGTAGGACATGCCACATACACCCACTAGGTAAGGATTTAATATTAGAAAAAGGTTCGTCGTAAATCGAAAAACAATGTAAATTAAAATTCAAAGGCCCATGTTCCTTGCCAAATATACGAAGGCTTAGCTGACTACGGTGAGCGAGGTGTTTAAAGTCGATGTAAAGATGGTAAAGAACAAGTTCATTCATAGAACTCGATGCACAAAGATAGCGGATATCTCTTGTCTGGAAAGTACATCCGCAAACTTAAATAGAGGTACAAACAGCATACCTCGGCGTGATGTGCAAAATTGAGTGTAAAGTTATACGCAGCTGAGCCCGCATGGCTCGACCACCCTCGCGGTTTCGCAACATATCGCTAATTGGTAGGGTTGACAGCAATAGGGATGCATTCAGTACACTGGGTGGGATTAGGTTTAACTTTTTATATATCACACCCACAGTGCACGACTACGCACGTGATTGCTTATTTGGCACAATAGGATACGATGCTTACACCGTGCGGATTTTGGACGCATCCGTTTCTTGTACTAGGTCATGTCTCTACGATCCTCTTCGTTGTCGTGTCAATGATTCCAATTTTAAAATTAGACAAGCTTGGGATTATAGGTACTCAGTCACACAGGTACAGTTTATCAGTTCTTCTTGCCCACTGCCAAAGAAACAAGAGATTGAAACAAAATTGGGGAGCAAATATTTAAATATATTTAATTTTTTTGTATAGATTTGGTTAAACAGTTAAAGACGCTAAAATCTCACTAGGATTAAAGACATTAGTGCATTTACTCTTATCCACGTTATCACGAGTAGGTACCAGTAAGTATCACTCTTCATAATTTAAATGGGAATCCTCATCTCCTAAGCTCCTAATGAGTCCTAATCTATTAAAAAGTCCCCCATAAAACATGAATATTGGGTAAAAATCCTGCTTATTAGTAGAGTTGTCACAAAAGCAGCTGACTACATTAAGAATTCGAGTTTGACTTCAGAAGTTCTCATCTCTATCATCATTTTAAAATATGTAGGTAGTTATTAGGTTGTGGATTCGGATGTATATTGCAAGGTTCTAATTACACAAGTTTATCACTGATTATACCTTTAGGTGACATGGGCGTAATCTTTTTTTTTGGAATAGGTGCAAACGAGCTGACCATGGACACCCGCAACACCAGAGGAGCATTCAATATATAATAATAGTATCCAATCATATAAATTAAGAAATGTAACTAAAGGTCTATTTTAATAATCAATATCCGGTAAGTTATTGATATGACAGACCATTTAACTTAAATCGCCATCATCGCGATAGTTACATAGATACATAAAAGACATGAAACATGGTAGACATCTACGGACAACTGCCAGTTTCATCTCTGTTTCAATTTTGAACGTAGCTAATTTTGTTTAGTTTGGAAAGTTTTGCTTTATAAGGGATATCTAATCAAAATACTCACCACTTTATAGAGAACAAATTAAAATATAAAATGTGTTTTATTCGAATACCGATTTTAATTTTTGAACTGAACTTCTTTCAATGACTGTGATTGGAGTTCGTGAATTTAGTGAATCGTTCGTAGATGTGATAGTTTTGAGACTTCCTTTCGCTATGCAAACAACACCAGGCACCTTGACACTAGAGGTTGTTAACCGGTGCATTAGATGGGGCACAATTGAGGCCAGTGTGTGAGCGAGTTCAAGAGCAATTTAGGTTCCGTAGGTCAGTTCGCCGAAGGTAACCTTGACATTGACTACAATAGTTACACCTGAAATGTTTGGTTTTGTTGAACCGTTTCGAAATTTCGGGGTTTTGGTATTAAGGGGACGTTGCTTCCAATCAAAAACCTCTTTATTTTGGCGACTGGTGTTAAGTGGTCCTTGGTTGTTAGTTCATCGTTAAATTTTGAAAACTATTCGTTTATAAGTAAGTACAAGTTACTTGTATTCGGTTGGGGTTGTAATAAGTTTTCGGTTCACCAATTACAGTTAATTTGGCGCATTGTGTATGTGTACCAATCCATATAAGCACAATGACGTAAGATATTTTCGTCATATTTTTAAGCAAGTAATGTTGCACTTCGGTACTTATCTCATCATTCCGGTAAGTAGGTAAATACAGTCGACAAAATAAAGTATGTGATACACCGACTGCGTGATACGTTTGATATTCTTTACGTATACTAGGTACTTAACTAGCCACATAAAAGGTTCAGTAAAAGATTTTATAATTTTACTTCATAAATCTGTTGTTAATGTAGGCAATAAATGCGCATCATAAGTCCAAACAAGTGTTAAGCATTTGGACAGCTGAAGTACGTAGCGTATGAAAATAACTTGTAACATTGGTCGCGACGGATTTCCAGGAGACAGGAGGGACAGACAGAAAAAAAGGAACACCACGTAAATTAAGCGGGCGAAGATGTGCGCGTGCACTGTTTCATTCAGGGCTGTTTTAGGTTTCATTTAGTACCTTTGTTGTTGTCTGCGTTTATTTATAACTTAGACTACAGTAAAATCAGTATCCTTTGATGCTTCAAAGGAAAGATACTACACGGTCTGTGTCCATAGGGCATGGACACGTTATTGTGGGTATATGAACTAGATATAACTACCTACTTAGGTAGATGCCCAACATCAAATTGCAAAACAGTTGATTCGTGCGCATTGAAATATAAGTTATTTATCTTTTTCCTTCGTATAGGTAGGCAAGGTAGGTACCTACCTACTTTACATTAGGTATTATCTTACGGATAAATTGATTGCTTCGAAATGAATGGTAGGAACCTTGCGGGTAGATACGGTTTAATCACAAGGTTCGGCATTTATTGGTAAAAGATATTTATGTACCTACCTACTTATGTTCTTAAGAATATAGACATTAGGTTGAGTTTGCTGTGCACAGAGAGTGAATTAGCAGGTCATATCATTTCACTTCTTGTTTCATAATAGGCATAGGTAAATATCTCCCTAAGTTCCTTTGCATATTGGCAAATCTGAAACAATAATGGGACCAAAGTGAGTAGCTACTTTTTCGCAAGTAGATACATAAAATAACAAATTCGAATATTGCAAAACAAATTACCGTCATCAATTCATCACAGTAAAGTGGAGTGGCACCCCTGTTTTATGACGTTCAAGAAAAAGAGGATGTCACGATAATGTGTGACTGTTGATTGCAATAAGCACTTACTTTGCATCAATTCAGTGAGGACGTCGATTTCAATTTGACCACATCCTGCTTTCTCAAGATATTCTTGTTATTTATTGTTGAGATGAGATTTTTTTAAATCAGCTCTGACCCTCACTTGTGTCTCCTGTCTTTGTTTTATTATAATATGCAATGTTCACAACATTGTAATAAGGTAAATGGGTCAAGTTGAAGTAGGTAGGTAACTACTTTTAAATTAATTAAGTTTTAATTCATTCTACTTATCCACAAAATCGTAAATATCCATTGAGTATGAGTAAGTAGGCACGTAGGTCAACTGTTTTAAAATTGTGTTATGGGATTTCACGCAGATTTTCAAAAAACTAACGAGACATTCATTCTAATAAATCAAATAATTAAATCTGTTTAGGTCTCCTTCGTCACAAATAGTTAAAGACAGGAATAACTTGGGAATGGAATAACTATCATCAGGGGCTTCTCGTCGTATCTGCCGCATTAATTATACGGGGCCCCGACGTGCGTAAGCAAAAATTAATAAAAATATATTTCAGAAATTACAAAAGTCATAACCTCCTCCTTTTTGGGAAGTCGGTTAAAATAAGTAACTAATTATTTTCCCGCGTTAAGCATGGGTTTTAAAATTAGCTGAACCTAAGAAAACCTAAAGACACTAAAGTCATCATAATTCAAATGTGGGCTAAAATATGGGGGTTGCCTGGAAAGTTTTCTGGGAGTGTTTAAAATTGCCAATTATGTAGATTTTGATGTATTCTTCCAAAGTTGAGTTCCAGAGTTGTGCATTTTATGAGAAGAACTTTTGCTATAAATTATGCAATTGTGCAGGTAACTATAAAATTGCTTGGAGCCTCCCGAACATTTTTTATACGGAGGCACATCAAGACACGGTAAGCCACCGACTGTCACCCATCATCATCATCACTATCAGAACATTGAACAAAGCCGACCTACGATTTTTTAAAGTATTTCCCTAAAGCCTGACTGATGATAGGAAACTATCTAGGACAAATCTTCCACTATCGTGGCCTATAATGTAGTCCCCCATGGCGTTTAAAGTGTTAAAAATAGCCAATGACTGATCATATAAAACAGAAAATCTGTAATAAAAAAATAAGTAGGTATTTCAGTCAGAGTGAACAAAATAACAAACATTTAGCAAATTATTTGTTATTCATTTAGCTGATTTTGCAGATTTTCGAAATAAAACTAGCCGACATCATTTTATTTTCTTTTCCAATTAAATTTTCTGAACGAATAATAAAATGACAAATCAACGTCATCGTGACATTGACATTGACGTTAGCAAATGAAAGAATTTGATTTGGGCAGCTCGCTGCGTTCCTTTCGTACTTTTGTGGCTAAGATAGCAAAATGATTATTACTTATAATTTTACCTAGTTTAATTTCCTATTAAATGTGTGCTTTAAACATCATATAAATAGTGAACGATACAACGAAGTCAGTGTTATGAGTACTTAGTCCATTATAACGAAATTAATGTTCCTGTGCTTGCATTATAGTGATTAACTTTATAATGGAAAACCTGTAAAAGTGTTTACACCATCCAAGGTTATGAAGTTTGAAAGTTATATAATGAAAATATTTTCCTCGGTTGAATCAGTCAGTTGACAATGAACAAGATGTTTGCACCGAATTCATGTTTTCATGTTTCTTCACTGGTTAAGCACCATTGGAAGAGATGTTATCAATGTATGAAGTTGCTGTCATCACAAGCGCAGGAAAATCCTTCACCTACGGAGGGACCTTGGTCAGTGTACTCTCAGAGGGTGAAAAATGGAGTTTTGAGTAAAGATTCACATCAGGAGGAAGTAGTGCAACACTTACAGCAAGTGTATGAACATGTTGTTGCTTTCGAACGACCTGTACTTCACAGCTCGAGTGCAGGCTCTCTATTTAGTTTCTTTAGAAGACCTCAGCCTCAAAAGATAATAGCTCCAAAAGGACTTTATATCTATGGCAGTGTTGGAGGAGGAAAAACTATGCTGATGGACTTGTTTTATGATACAGTACCGGTATTTACAGTGTATTTATTTATTGAGCATGATAAAACCTTAATACACATTAATAAAAAAGACTAGTACAGTGTAAATTTACATATTTTATTAAAAAAAAAATATTTCGGACAACTATAGTGTTTTTCATAATTTTCATTATACATGCATTTGATTACAGATTAAAGAAAAGTTGAGGGTGCACTTTAACTCCTTTATGTTGAACATCCATGCTAGGATACATGAGTTGAAGATTAAATCTGGGAAAGGTGCAAGTTCATTCCGTGACGAGGGGTCAAAGCCATTTGATCCAATTCCACCTGTAGCTGCTGATATTACTCAGGAGTCTTGGCTCATTTGCTTTGACGAGTTTCAAGTAAGTCATTGTAATGTTACTGTTATTGTCTATTACATCTATTGTCAGTATATCTTGAACCTTGTAGTGCATGCATTGTGAATCTTTCCTAAGTAACACTTATGGCAAAAAGGTACACAATAATTTATACTATACTATACATATTATGAAAATGGTAAGAGTCATATGTTTAAGATGTGGGTTACACAGAATGTTATTAAGTTTGTGTTTTTTTATTTATAGGTAACAGATATTGGGGATGCTATGATATTAAAGCGACTGTTCACACAACTTTTTGATAATGGTTGTGTTGTAATAGCAACTAGTAATAGAAAACCTGATGATTTGTACAAAAATGGTCTTCAGAGGTCAAACTTTTTGCCATTTATACCCGTTCTAAAGTCTCATTGTAATTTAGTTCAATTAGATTCTGGTGTTGACTATAGGTTACGGGGAACTGGCACTAAATATAGTAAATACTTTCTGTAAGTACTTTTGCATGTTTTGAATTCACAATGCAGATTTAAGTCAATAATCTGTTAGTATTAAAGGGTCGTACAATAACATTAGTCACAGTTTTCATTTAGTTATTTCATTAACCAAGGGTAATAAAATGTGTTATTAAAATAGATTATAGTATACAATTACATTACATAAATAAATGCTATTAGAAATAAATGTTTACAACAGACAATATTCACAAGAGCACATAAGAAAATTAATGTACTGCTTAACTTTTTTGTCATTAGTGTCTTATTGTATTTATTGCATATAACACAGTCATACCATTTTGTTATTATTGTTGCTATGTATAAAATTATATAAGTTTGTAATAGAATTGGTTGGTTTTATTCATAAAACTTGATTGATTGCAGAAACAGTGAGCTCACTCCTGAGAACAATGCAGTAGATAATTTGTTCAAATTTTTAATATCCAAGGAGAATGATACAGTGAGACCTCGTGTAATTAACATTATGGGTAGAAATGTCAAGTTTGCTAAATCTTGTGGACGAATATTGGACTCGACTTTTGAAGAGCTATGTGACCGAGTAAGTTATCTGAATAAAATGAAAAAAAAAACAAAATTAAAAGTAGGTAAATAAAATATTAATTATTATTTCTATTCCAGCCTTTAGGAGCTAGTGATTACCTTGTGATATCTAAGACGTTCCACACTGTGTTCATTAGAAACTTACCTCAACTATCAGTAACAACGCTCAGATCTCAACTAAGGAGGTTTATTACGTTAATAGACACATTGTATGACAACAGAGTTCGGGTGAGTAAACAATGTAACAATGGAGTAATAAAATTCAAACTGGCAATAATATAATGTATATTAATACATCATTTTTTTGTTCTATTTCAGGTGGTCATTGCAGCGGATTGTGAACCAAAAGACTTGTTTAAAGCAGATGAAAAAACTGAGTTCGCAGATGCCGATAGAGCGCTAATGGATGATTTGAGCATAACGAAAGATTCAGTAAGTATAAAAAAATATATGATACTTGATAAAAATAATGTTCTCATAACATAACAATCACGCCTTTTATCCCCGAAGGGGTAGGCAGAGGTGCAGATTACGGCACTTAATGCCACTGTACAATGTAAAACCCACTTTTCAGTATTTATGTTATGAGTCCCATGTAATAGGGGGTGAGCCTATTGCTATATACCGGGCACATTTCCAGACTCCGTGCTACTACTGAGATTTTTTAAAAACCCAATAATACTTTGCCCGACCCGGGGGTCGTACCAGAGACCTCTTGCCCGGCAATCGCACTCGAGACCTCTTGCCCGGCAATCGCACTTGCTACCACTCGGCCAGTGAGGCAAATAATGTTCCCATCTTTGTGTTTTTGCAAATAATAACGACGTTTTAACAAATTGAATGTAGGAAATTATCTATGTAAAGATACTTTCATTGAGCCAAATAAAGATATATTATTTTGTTTTGTAACAGGCTGATGCCAACGCGGCGATATTCACAGGAGAAGAAGAAATGTTCGCATGCGACCGCAGTCTCTCGAGAATAATGGAAATGCAAACAGAGGAATACTGGGACAAATGGGGCAAGCACCTTAATTAATTTTAATGTTGAATTTGCTAGAAATTATAGACTTTATGTTCATCATAGATGTTCATGTATTGTTTACAAGTGAGATGTTGCCAAGGCAATCGCCTAAATAAGTGCCTATACTAGATAATGCTTTACCTAATAACTAATATACTACCTAAGGTACTTACTTATACAAAAACATCAGTATTATAACATTCTCATGTTATGCATAATTTTTTCCACACTGAGTGATGTTTTCACATTGTGTTAAATTATTCTATTTTTGTAAAGTTATACTATATTTGTACAGTTATGTTAAAACATGTTTTATTTTGTTAGTAATTTATTATTTGAAAATAAAAATAAAAATGAATTGACATTTTGATTCTTAGTTTAATTCTTGATGAATTAATATAAACAGTGGATTGTAAATGTTTTCTGCATTTGCCTTAGATAACTAGACTTAAGCAACAAACAACACATATTGACATAATATCACTGATCGGAATTCGTAACACAACATATTCTTGTACTAGTCTAATGAAGGAACTTATTGAAAGTGGAATTAGGTATAAACAAGACATTTATTTACGTCTGATTAGTTGATTTGTTTTCAATTAACGCTTATCTAATCGTACATGTGGCTGTAATATTCTTGATACACTTGTATGTAGGTTTCTTTTTCTGTGGGCGTCATCTGTGCTATGACGTCATCGTCGACGCTCGTTAGTGGCACCGTCTTTCCGTTTACTAGCACAGTGGGCGCGTTGTCATCTGTATCAGAATCTTCACTTTCCATTTCCGCTGCAATATTAAACGTAAATTAATGACTTCACATTCGATGGATGCATTGAGGATATTATAGTTAGGTGTTTTAAATTCCTTACCAACTGCAGCCAGTTCGTCTTTGAGTTTGTACGGATCCTTAGATTCGTTGTCACTAGAATCGGAACTGTCCGGTTCTATTCCCTTCAGAGCGTTCGTTGCTGCATTGTTGCCTGTAAATTAAATTGAAAAGTAATTAAAATGGTAAATAATTAAACAGCTTATTACTTGCAAATTGAATTATGGGCTCTGGTTTGGTTTGAATTTAATCGAGTAACGTCCTCGAACACTTACGTGAGTGAGCCGTACAAACCAAGAGTTAATATATTATTTACCTGTATTTTGCTTTTCATGAGCGAGTAGGACAGACATAATATCGTCGTTCTTCTCTTTCCCAGCATTCTTTGCGTTACTTGCATTGCTGGCTGCTTTCTCAAGCGCAGCATCCGTCGAATGAACGCTGTCACTCTGTGAAAATTATTAAATCATTGCATCATGTCATTTTGAATGTTTACATTTACAACAAACTTTATAATTAGTCACAATCTATTTGTTTCTACTTCCGCAATGACCTCTTATAAACACTTGTACATAATTCTTATTTGTGTTTTTCTGATTTTATCCTGTATCAATTAGGTATTTCTTAATAATTAATAAAATGTATACTGCAAAACCATTTAGGTAGTTCTTAGTTCGGTAGATAAAATACTTGATTATGAGTAAGCGCATATCTGCAGGAAATATTTAACCTACCTGATTTCATATTAAACGCATTATCACAAGTTTACTCATGAATCATAAATTATGCGCAATTTATTGCGATATCGGCCGATACTACGCCGAAATTTAGGTCAAACTCTAGAGACAATCTACTTACAATGCCGTCTTCTATAGAACACTTACAATCGAAATAATTTCCACTTTATAAATAAAGCGATGATTATTGAATACAACATTTCTAAATATAGTTAAATAGCCTTTGAAAATTTAAACAATTGACGTCAAGTTTCAAATCTTTGTTTGATTATTTGGCGGCTTTGACTCCATGAGTGATTTAGGTATAATAGGTTTTTTATGCAAACACGAAGACGTGCAAACAAAATGACCTCTATTTTGGTTCTCAAAGGCGCGGGTAAAAACGTACATTCTAGGTCGTACGATTCTATGCAGTTATTAGGTACGGGATAATAATATGCTAATTTATCACCACATACGAAAATTTATAAAAGGTATTTGGCTCTGACCCTGATTTTCTAGGCATACCGATATCGACGACGGTCAATCTCAAGGGGACTAGATTAGACAATCAACTACTACGTAGATACATTAAAACTATAAGAATGTATGTAATCTAATCTATCAATGTTTAACAACTAGTATTTTTACACAAGAATCCAACTGCGCTTCGCTAAAAAATCTGCTTAATTATGATTTAAAAGCTGGACCTCCGACCATATCAGCCAGAATTAGAAAGTATTAAATTAAATGATTCTTATTTATTTCTCCTGGCTGACAATCACATCTGACATGTCAATGACCCTGAACCCGTAGGTATGCGCTCTATTTTGTGTGTATGCAAAAATGCACTCGTTATCTGAAGGTCATCAAGTCAAAACTCATAAACAGACTTTCGTACGAATTTAGAAGACGCTTCTAAGATTGGACATCTAACTTAATAATTTAAGTTTCTAGTATGAAATAAAACGGATCATTTACTTGGTCGTTAGTAACGATAGTACTCTCCACCATCCAGACAGGTCGCTCCTTGCGTAGTGCACTTGTGTCATTAGCGTTGTCTGCCTCCCCGATGGTGACGTCGACACGAGTCTCTTCAACCAGCATGCCTTGGTTCCGTGTCGCCTCGCCCGACCATTCCTGCCCTGGAGGACGCTGTCCAAGTTGTTTCGAGTTCAATCTGAAATATATTTTTAAATTGTAGGTGACCATGATCGCTGAAGCAGACATGCGTGTGAGAAAAAATTTTACCGAAAGTTACGGCAGATTTTGCTAAATTTTGCGATGTTAATATCTGTCAAAATCTGTTTCATCTATAAGAACTATTGCAAGGTTCATCTCTAGGATAGTTACTCTTAAACATTTAAAATAATGTAGAATGATATTGAACAAAAAATCATGTAAGTACCCTCTGATAGTATTGATGTCGACAGGCTCTGGTTCCAAAATTTCCGGCGCCAGTTTGATGCCTTCGACCTCTCGCAGTAGAATGTATAGAGTTTCTAACTGTTCGTTGAATTTGGCCAATAACAGCCTGGAATCCTTCTTCGGTAGAGCTGACTGATCCTCTTCCACCACTTGGTTGCAAAATGTACAACGGAACTCTTGTGTCATCATGTCGTATAATTGGTCAGCCTGAAAAGGAGTAAACCAATGCTACTTAGAAACGTTGCCCTATTTCTTTTTAATTGTCGTTATAATAGAACACTAAGTTACATTACCACCATCTGGTGAGTATGAAAATGTTAGTCTATTCCTAATTAGACCAGAGTAGGTAGTGCATGCATAGTTTTAATTGAAAAAAAACATCAAATAAGTATTTATTTTAGGCTCAAGTAGCTTAGGCTAGCATTGGTTAAACTATAACCCTTTGGTTTTAGGTAAACTTTGGCCTTAAACTAAAACGGGATTAGAAATATCACAATTTTACCTCGAGATCAGTGAATGTCTTCCCGCAGGATGGACATTTGAAACTAGCGCGACTGGTAGCGTCGCGTTCCTCAGTCTCCATACGTTTGCGCATTAGATCTAATTTGTATTTAACTACGTTTACGAATGTTTTGTAATTTATAAAATAATAGTTCACTTTCTGTGCTTTTCCATCAGGTCCTGAAAATAAAATAAGATAAGTTTAATTTTTTTTATTTAAATTATAAAATTTATCATACAATTTTATTTGAACTATCAAGTACTTATCATGATGTGGGTAGGTAAGTAAGTATTTCAAATTCATTTTTGCACGAAAATATTTCTTGTATGGCAAGAAAAACTGAACTGGTTTCCTCACCGTTAGGTTTTCCCATACAATTACAGTTGAAGTTTGATCGAAAGATATTTAAAAACTTTCATAGCATAGTTGCGTGACAACTGCGCTATTAAGCGGCGAAGTCGCCAGGCGTGTGGTTTTATGTAAATTAATGGAAAGTATTTAATTCTGAGGTTTTGTCACATCACATGGCTAATAACGACTGTTAATTAAGTAGTTTTAAAACTATGGATCGTAGTGTACGTTCTACGAAGGTGGGGTTTTATATTAGGTATTACCTAGGTAGTTAAATCTCCAAGGACTGGTGTGTGTATGCGCTTGCCATATAATTACCAATTTTATTAATTAGTCAATATAGAAAGGTGGGTACTTACCGGTTTCCATTTTTAATCTCACTTGAATGAATTTGTCGTTTTTTAACGTGGCTATCCTAGCACGTAACATTTTCCTTTCGAATTTTAAGAGTTCGCAAATATCATCTTCTTTCATACCTGAAAATTTAAATGAAGTAGATTAAATAAATATGTACCTGATAATAATTTTGGGTGTTCATTATTTTTTTTATGATTACCAGTTAGTTAGTACCTGTGAACCTATTAGGTAGGTAGTCTAAGGTATACAATACTTACAAGGATTTCTGACGAGCATGTCGACTATGAGAGCATCTTCTATAGTATAAAATCCTCGAACAACGAGCCGAGCCAATTGCTTCAGACTGCTTGGCACTTCAGTTACTAGTCGTTCTTCCGTCATAATACCTGGGAAATACAGTTAAAAGTCAAATATCTAGGTAATAGGCAGGTAGGTAAGTTCCTACCTTAGTTAAGGTCGTGCAAGCAACCTTTATCGATTTACTTATAAAGTGCAGTTACCTATTGATTGCTAAAGGCGCTACATGGGCTTGAGGTAGCACAAGTCAGCTGTTTTAATTTTTCAGAAATGTAATCAAAGGCTGATTAAGGACCTATGTGTGAAATCGATTGCAGTATTCTAGGTGCGAATTACAGTTAGTTGAAGAGAGTATTTCGCAACCCAAATGTATTGCGGTATGAGTACCAAGCAGTGTGGAACAGCAAGGGTTGGAAAGATAACGCACCTAGTTGTTAAGTCAGTGGGTATGCGAACCTGTGCCCCTTTGCAGATTAATACCAGAAATATGAATGCGGTGGGCATAGATCTATGCATTGGTATCCAGCTATCCACAGCTTTTATTCAAGAAAGAAAGAAATACGTAAAGAAAAATGTTTTTTTTTTTGCTCACCGTCACATAGTACAATAACACACAAAAAAATTAAAAACAGTGAAGATGGTGCAAAAAGGCCAGAGCTCAGCTTAAATGCCGTGAGTCCGTGACCCAAGTGCGCTTGAGTCGCGGCGCTGATTTTCAGCACTTGCCCGTGACTATAACATTTTCTTAAGAAGTAATTAATGCAATATTTATATCGGTTTAGCTGATTGAGTATCAATTCCTATTCTCTAAGTTCTCAGCTGATTTAAGTCATTGTGAACAGGTTTTTGACTGTACCGCCACTGACCACTGTACCGCGCTCTTATAGGGTTATGGAATGCGCGCAGTGAATGGAAAGGAGCATCGGTTTTGTGTATCTGATATTTATCAACCTTATTGTGAAATATACCAATTCGTTGCCACATTCCAAATCTCCGCGGTTTTCTAAGGAATGCTACAGCACTTTGGAGATCGGTTGTTCTTAGTGAAACAACTTGTTGTCGTAGAACGAATGTATCTATTAGCCGGAGGTGGTTGTTTTTATACAAAAATTGGTACTAGTGCTACTTACAACTAATTCTGTACATTAACCAATTAAAACTATTAAATTAAAAATAAATAAAATTTAGATATTTGTACACCAATAACATCGCCTAAATTATAGCCAATAGCGTTACACTATTTAGGACAGAACTTTGTTTACATCGTGAACAATGGAAAGAAAAGGATAGCCGATAAAAGAGCGAGATAGTCGATGAGTGAGAGGTCCGTGCAAAGAGGACGCGCCTCCGCAGCGCCGCGCGCTGAGTTTCGCGCCGCTATAAATATTGCGTAACGCGTGCCTCTGTCCTTTCCTCCTGCGATCGTCGAGCCGTGAAGATGTAAACGCCGTGCGCCGTGCCGCGCTGCGATACCTACGCGCGTTGGTCGGCGCGTGATACTGGCAGCGGCGTCGGCGAGTTACTTCGTCTCTTGTAGACAGAGGATCAAAAACGTTCAGCAAAATAGCTCTTTTCAGAGCTTTCTGTGTTAACAGAGCATATCAAAAACGTGAAATAAAATAGCTCTTCTCAGAGCTGTCTGCTTCTTGGTTTCTGTTAACCGATGGTCTAAATCCTTGTAGCTTGTGCTATGGCTAGTGTGGCTACAGCACTAATGGTGATAGAAAATATTCCAATAAAATACATTTATTTTCATAAAAACAATTTTATTCAATTATTCAGGTAGGTACTTAATTACTGTTATTGATAAAATAATATTACATCGTAAAACTGTAATCAATAGATACATACATAAATAAAAGTATTCTAAAAATTAAAGATGCCTATATATTAACTGTCAGCGTTACGAAAAATATTACATTCACACTTTGTATGTATATATAGAACTTTTACATTGTTTGGCAGTATGTACACTTTGTTTACTTTGGACATATCACTTTAAACACATATTGTTATCGATCACTAGGGAGACATTCAGTCCAATTTTGTTGCTTAATTATCCTAATTTTATTTAAAATCATAGCTGAATACAATTCCATTTTTAGTTAACACTTGAAAATTCCATAAACGGCAAGTCAATTTTTTTCAATCTGGGCAAGACATTTAACATGAACACTATACACGATGTATATGTAATTCAGACTATATCAGAACTGCTTTGTGTAAAGCATGTAAATCTTATATTCAACAACTCATAAAAAGTTACATTTAAGTTTGTGAAAGAGGCAGTATCCAAGTTTAAAAATACATAAACAATATAAGGTCTCTTACAATGATTGAAAATTACAATAATTAATTGGCAAACTTAAATACTATTACTACATAACTTACAAATGCTTCAACTTTATTTCTAAATAAAACATTTACAAGAGACAAAGTCTAGCCTACTTTAAATTAGGATACCAAAGTACTAACAAAAATCAGTCTTGGATTTAATGTGGAATTGAGAACAAAATATTAAATAGTTTGACACTAAGTATGAACATGTGTAAGCTGTTTATAAAATAATTGTTTCTCCAAATTGACCAATAAATTCAATTGCTTATCTGAAATTAAATCACTTAATTATGAACTTTTGAAGGGCAAGAAAATATTTCATAAACCATATTTGACATAAATTGAGTTTAAATATTGTTCAAGTTGCTGCACTTTTCTCCAATTAAATAAGAACACTTGATAAATTCAAAATAATAAATAAGTAAATTAAGTCTTAAAATTAGTACAAAATGTCATGTCTACACCTATTTAATCAATATACACTTTAATTATTCTGGATGAGTTCTTTCCAAAATCATTTGAATACTGTCCAGTGTTTGGTAGATGATTCTAAAGTTAGGACGATCACTTGGACTGTGATTCCAACACTGTTTCATCAAATCATACACACACCTTGGTGTATTGTCTGGACATGCTAGAACATTGCCATCCTTAAGAAATCTTACTACTTCCTCATGTGTCATGCCAAAATATGGCTGAAGAGCAAATGAAAATATTTCCCAAAGACAAACCCCATATGCCCACACATCTGACTCTAATGTATACTTATTGTACAGTATACTCTCTAAAGGCATCCATCTCACAGGGATGGCATCATGTTCATCACCCTTGTAGTAGTCTTGTAAGTATATTTTATGTGATAATCCAAAATCTGCTATTTTTACTACCATATCATCATTGATAAGGCAATTTCTAGTGGCTAAATCTCGATGAACAAATTTTCTATCTGATAAATAAACCATACCAGAAGCTATCTGTCTAGCAACATGTAAAAGGTCTAAATGGCTCAGAGGAGTTGCAAGCAATCTCAAATCCTCTCTGTTTTCAACAGAAGGTGGGAAATTGGTAGCTGTACTGCAAGCTCTCAAATATTCATTTAAATCCCCCTTCCCCATAAATTCAAACAATAAACACATTGGTCTTCCAATAGCACATACACCAAGTAGTTTTACAATATTTGGATGGTCAAAGTCAGCTAACAGACAAGCTTCTCTTTCAAAGTCTAGTTTCAAGTCATGTGAAGCCTCATCTTTGAGCATTTTTACAGCAACCAGTGTGAATTCTTCCTCAGGTATTAGTCCAGGGGCTTTGGCTTGAAATACTCTACCAAAAGCACCTTGTCCTAGATCTCTGATGTATATAATATTATTTCTTGGAAACTCCAATTTCTCAAGCTTAGGATTCAATTGTGCACCAGTTGTATGGTAAGCTAAATTACTGGGTAATTTATCCAGATCTATGTCCATATTAGGTATGTTTCTACGGCTTGATATATTACATTTGGAGTAATGGTTTTTAACAAAATAATGGCATAATAAAGCTATTGAAGCTATTGCCAAGACACATCCAAGGCCACCAATTGAGAGCAACAGTACAAATGTAGGTGTAAAGTAGTTCTCCATAACAATATTATTTGGTCCATTTCTATTGTCAAATTCATCACTAGTGTTGGCACATGATGGAATATCACAATGTTGCCATCGCACATTGGAGTCCATTGTGTAGCACCAAGGCTTACTTTCCTCTCCTCCTGCATTCCTGCAATAATTGGTGGCATTCTGAACTTCTGGAAATACTAAGGGTGGTCTAGTATGTTGGTGAGGGGACTGTGACTCCCATGCTTGGCAGGCTAATCCAGATTCTGTAACATTCATAGTGCCCTGGTAATACCTTCCATTGTCTCTGTAACATGTTGTTGTAACTTGACTGTAATCCATGTTTGTAATACCAACATTGTTACATGATACTTGCAGTCCCTTTCCAGTAAATTTGGGTAGACTTTCACATTCTGGAAACCGAAAATGTCCTCTATTTTCAAAGAAAACACCCCGTCGCTTTTGTTCTTCAATAACTATCCAATCATTGTAACAAAACTGCATTTTAACTGCCATACAATCTTCTAAACAAAGTGGCAAGGCAAAATAACCAACTCCATCTTTATCTATGCATTTGGGAAATGCATAGGCACACAGAAGTTTCTCAGCCCTACTTCGACAGGGTTCCTTTAGTTTCGATATCATTTCTTTCCATAATCCCGTTGTGATTTTCTCATTGTCAAAACCTCCTGTATGGTTATACCATACGTACCCAGTTGAATATTTCTTACATATTTGTCCATTGTATGGTCCACAGTAAAGATGCACAGAATTTATAAGAAGAAGCACAATAAATAAATTATAGTAAATGTTCATTGTTTTATTTTATGGGAGATATAGAGTCGTTGTATGTGGCTTCGGTTCCTTGCATTTTACTGTTACGCTACTAAATACAACATGATAAAACACTTGTACAATGGCGGACGTAGTTATTTTATTATGTACGTTATTGATTTTAGCTTCGCAAAGCAAGAAGCAAAAGAAGTAGCAAAGTGAATGAATGAACAGAATAGAACAATGATGAGCAATCTGATAAATGTCATACACAGCATGACAACACATAAAATTACTAAATAGTTTTAGTATGTCAATTAGAAGTGATAAAATAAATTAAATAGGCCATAATAATGTTTTATAAGTTTGAATATTACTATTGCATAAAACAATAAAACGTAATTTTGTATTATTTTGAAGTTGGAAATATTTTAACGATGGAAACCAACAGACTTAATCGGAAACTTTAGTCGATTATATAAAACTAAAAGAATCGAAAAACAATCAACATGGCAACACCAGAATTTTAGTCTATCAAGTTGGTACAGTGAATGTCAAAATAATAGAAAAGATACGAACCGAGTTAAAATCCTATGAATGGCTGCAATTGAGAAAGTTAAAGTGGTCGTTCTTGGTGATTCTGGTAAATTAAATCTTAATATATTTTAGCACAGTTTCTGTACATTTGCACTGATAAAAATAAAAAAAATACACTGAATTCAAGATCCAACTTGCCGTTTGCCAACATGACTGTAGCCATGACACTTATAAAGGCCAGTCTCAGTTTACGTCTATGGGATAGCCAACATAATAAATACATATTTTGGCGGCAAACATCAAAAATATACTTAGTAATTCTTTATGAGTAATGGAAAAATATTCAATTTTATAACAATAGTTCAATACCACATCACAATTACTATGTATGAAAAATTTCATAAAAGGCTTATTTGTATTTGAAGTTTGTTTTTGCATTTTTGTGGTTGCAAAACATTGATTGATATCACAGTTCAATGACCTTGCAATTGAAGGTCATTAACAGTTCTAATGGCCTAGGAAATTAGTCGTAGGCAATTTGTGTATAGTCATTGTATTATAGTAAGAGTAAAGAAGTGTAGCGCTACCGCATTGTTATGTAGCGAGAGGTCTCAGGTTCGATTCCTGGATCGGGCAAAGTATAAGTTTGAGTTAAAAAGGGGGGAAAATCATCGAATGACTGCTCCCGCCTGGGTGAGGCGGAAGGGAGTGTCAGACTCTTACTGGCTAAAAACTGGCTAAAAAAAAGAGTTAAATGTAGTCTAGGTGCAGAGTACTGAAGGCGTAGGTACATAATAATAATAGTTTATTATGCAGTTGCTTGATTGTTTGATTCCGCATCCGCAACTTGCACATAATTCGCCTGATAGAAGAAAAAAAGCAAAAAAAAAAACTTTATGAGCAATTTAGGCTTTTGTACATTTTTTTATGGAATAGGAGGCAAACGAACAGACGGAACAGCGCATATTATAAGGTTTTATTAAATTTTAGGCGTAGGAAAAACATCACTGACTTATTTAATTGCGCATAACAAGCCGCTGTTGTCACCGGGATGGACTGTAGGATGCTCTGTCGAGGTGAAACTGCACAGGTACAAAGAAGGGACACAAGCACAAAACACGTTTTTTGTGGAGCTTTGGGATGTTGGAGGATCAAATGGCCACCGAAATACCAGGAACGTATTTTACCAGCCCACTCATGGTACGTCATTTAACAATATTGACTTCCGCAGACAATTGTAAATTGTAAAGGCAATTTAATAATGGCTAAATAGGTACCTATTGCATATTTACCTATTAATTTATGACCGTTGGTGCAATAGGGATAGATGAACTTTTACATGGACAAAGGAAAGTCTCGACAAACGATTTGTTTCACACAATAGTCTACCTAATTAAAACTTAAAGACACTTCTAAACATGGTACTGGTCTGTTGTACCTCTAGATTGTCGTTTTACATTTGAAAGCTTTATCCTAACAATGACCTAAATATAGCTCTTACTGTTTGTTTGTCACGTGGCGAGCGCTCGTGGTGTTTACGAAACCTCACGTCGCGTCACATCGGTGACAATCGTTTGCATATACTTAGCTCTTTTCAATATTTGGCACTGTCTTATTTGATTTCAAAAATAATTACTGACTGATTTATGGAGAGACCGGGTACCTCTGTGACATGACCATCACAGAGGTCATAATAGACAACGAACGACATACGAACATTGATCGGAGTCAAAGAATTGACTTAATAAGGAAAACTATTGAGGCCAAGTCGCCACGAATTACCGCTGAGACAACCGATCCCCTATTTTTCCTAAAATTAACTTTATTAATTTTATTTTCAGGGATTATATTAGTGCATGATTTAACTAATAGAAAAAGTCAAATAAATTTACAAAAATGGCTTTCTGAGATTTTAAATCAGGACAGTTCTAATCCTATGGCAAACGTAGATGTAGACCCGGAACAGTTTCTTGGATCTACACAAGTAAGTTGAATAAAAAGACACCATTTTGTATAGAACTTCTACTTTGAATATTCATCTCATCGTTAAAAGGTCATCTTAGAATAAGTTTTTGATGCAATTAGAGTTCAAAAATCTTTCTACTAATAAGAAATTCCGTGTTTTATTACAGATTCCTATTTTAGTAATTGGAACAAAATTCGATATGGCTGAAGAGAAACAAAGAAAGAACCAGTATAGAAGGCTAGCCAGTAGTATAGCGGAGCAGTGTGGAGCTGATGAAATATTCGTCAATTGTCATCAAGCGAGGTAGGTCCTTTTAAATTCCCAATGGAATCTCACATAAAAGATTTTCGATTCCATCACGTAATAATTGAAAATCACAAATTTTATTTAATTATCACTTTCAGATCATTAGCAGCAGGTACAAGCAACTCTGTCAAATTAACAAGATTCTTCGACAAAGTACGTATGGTTACATCACTCTCAAAAATCCTTTGCTCTATCTATTCATTTGGAACACAGTAAACATAGAAGTAGATAAAATAGTATTATAACTCATTTGGAACACAATATTTATTACACATAACATAACATAACATAACATCACGCCTTTTATCCCCGAAGGGGTAGGCAGAGGTGCACATAGAAGTAACACCCACTTTTCACAATTTATGTTATGAGTCCCATGTAATAGGGGGTGAGCCTATTGCCATATACCGGGCACATTTCCAGACTCCGTGCTACTACTGAGATTTTTTTAAAAACCCAGTAATACTTTGCCCGACCCGGGAATCGAACCCGAGACCCCTTGCCCGGCAGTCGCACTTGCGACCACTCGGCCAACGAGGCAGTCAGACAATATTTATTGATAAGGCTAATATTGCTTGGTGAAGATCAAGTAGGTAAATAATGAAGATACTGAAGTATTAAACACGGTACTATAATTACAGGTAATAGAGCGGCGGTATTATTCCAGAGTTAGTCCCTTTGCGGACAAACGTCGTGTGCCGCCGTACATGATGGCTACGTCCACACCGCTTTCCAGTTTCAAAAATACACATTACATGAGTCCTAGATTCTATCACATGGATTAAACTTAATGCTTTCGTTCTGTTGTAAGTCTATCTTGTATCATTCCATGTTTGTATAAAATTGTTGTTATGAAAATCTAAAATGAGTTTTATTTTACTGACCTTCTAACTTCGTCAATTTCTTACCTGCCTGCACTTCTTTCTTCGGTAGTATACTAATATTGCCAGTATAAATAAAAAACGAAAATACTTAAAATAATTTATTGTAATTTCAGTCTTATTGTGCACATAATAAGATATTATTTAGCAGTACACTTTGACTTGTAAGTAGATGTTCGTTTACAAAGCCCAGATGCGGACGTAGTCGACTTGCAGGGAAGCGTCCTGTCCATCGTTGACATTTAAGTTCCAGGTTGGCAACCAAGACAATCTTGCGTTCCAGAAGTCTCTTGGGGCCTAAGATAGGTATAGATATATATTAGTACCTATATATATGAAGTTGTAAATTTGTAATTTAGTCTGACTGCCTCGTTGGCCGAGTGGTCGCAAGTGCGACTGCCGGGCAAGGGGTCTCGGGTTCGAATCCCGGGTCGGGCAAAGTATTACTGGGTTTTTAAAAAATTCTCAGTAGTAGCACGGAGTCTGGAAATGTGCCCGGTATATGGCAATAGGCTCACCCCCTATTACATGGGACTCGTAACATAAGTAGTGAAAAGTGGGTGTTACATTGTACAGTGGCATTAAGTGCCGTAATGTGCACCTCTGCCTACCCCTTCGGGGATAAAAAGGCGTGATGTTATGTTATGTTTGTAATTTAGATTATCGTTTTTCTAACAAGCTCTTTACCCACGTTGCATAAAATGAATTTTATTTGCAAAAATATACAGAGTGTCACATTCGGAACAGTTTGAAGTAGATGGGCAGAAGAATTTTCATATAAAATACTAATTGAAAAGAAACAATTGAATATAGGTACGTACGGTTGGGGATCCGTTCCACCAGGGTTTGGGTGTAGGGTTGCTGACACCATCAGGGAAGAATCCGTTGGTACCACCGACAGCCAAGTTGATGATAAGATAGAACTGAAATATACAGGTACAGTTATATCATTCTCAGACTAGTTTACTGCCGATAAGTCTTTCTAATTTCACAATCCTCAGGTCACCACTAAGGCGGTTTGAAGTCGATGTTAAGTAGGTCGTTGAAAGTAAAAACTACCTTCTCATCGAAAGGCGCCATCCTGCTTCCGTATCTCCATGGGTTCTCAATGTTAGGGTTGCTGTTGAAACCACCATACTCCCAGAAGCCACCATTACCAGGTGTTACACGTCCAAGCTCCATATCGTTGATGCTGAATCGCAAGTAATCTGTGAAGAAACATTGTATTAAATGATAATACTATTTACACGACTTCAAATCATAAGGTCTTGAATATTAGGTTTACTTTCTTAATCTTGCAAAGGATATGACATACAATGTACATATTTACCTCTAGATATCAATTTATTCACACGATTGTAAAAAAACCCTTTAATGAATACAACTACTTACTTGGTGTCCATTCAAGTTGGTAACGGTGGAAGTTGCTGTTGTAGCCAGCAGTGTTCCTTCTGACCCAATGGGCGCGCTCCCAACCGTTCATCGCAGGGTAAGGTCCGTAGTGCAAAGTTGAGCCAGCTTCCTGTAAATATAAAGAAAATTACATTCTGTGTCCACTTTAACCATTCTGCACTCTGTGAATATCTATATCTAGTAGCCGAAGCTCTAAAAGTTTTATAGTGGATTCAGTAAAAACTAGAGAATCCTTTAAATTAAGACTTTTCTTAGATTACTTTTGCACCTTTAAGTTCGGCCATACCTGTGTACCGATGTGGACACCATTGAGGGTCATGGCACGGTTGCCTCGGGACTCTACTAAGTCAATCTCTCCTGATGCAGGCCAAGTACCGTATGTGTTGTACGCTGGCATCAACCAGATAGCTATAGAAAGAAAACATTTTGGTATATAAGTAAGCATTTTTCATTTCTATATGATTAGAAGAGTTTTATAATGTTTTAGAACCTTTTAATGAACTATGATGCAAGTGCCAATAACTGAAAATTGTCTTAATAATTGGTTCTTGGAGTTTTACACGGTATCGAAGTTATGTTGTAATAGTACTAGTTACTATAAACTTATATCATAAAAATCACTCAGCTTACCTGGCCACAGCCAATCTCCGGCGGGCATTTTAGCGCGGACTTCAACGCGTCCGTAACGGAAGCTGAAGGAATCGACGGTACGGACGCGTGCACTCTTGATTGGGTTCAAAATATTGGTCGGTGTGCCTGTCCTCTCGCAACCCCACCATTGTGGATTTGTGCATCTATAAAAAAGAAATGAAGGCAGTATTAATTAAAGCGGATTAACTATAACCGGTA